>LPNX010773054.1:258807-370150 GCA_001517045.1 Pseudotsuga menziesii | reverse complement strand
TATATATATTGGATTGAATATTTGCATCATTTTTCGATTCTTCAATGTATTCAACATATTCAACATTTTGAATGTCTTCAATGTCTTCAACATCTTCAACATTTGTATCTGCATTTGGAAATTATATTAAAAAATACAATCATTTGCAAAACCAGTTACTGCATTTAAAACAAATTTACAGTATTTGTACATACCTGGTTCAATTTCTTTTTGAGTTTGATTTTGAACATTCATATCATCAACATTTTGATCCAAGTATCTAGTTACACCATCATTTATAATTACATCATTATTAGCGATGTATTCAATATTTGTACTCTATTGTTTCTTTTTTTCATGGTATTTGAGTTTTTGCTTTTCATTATGTAAGGCATCATCTCGAGTGCGATCACATTTCCTCTTTCATGTTTTTTTGTTTCCCATGATTATTCAATGTATACCTTCACCTTAGAATAAATTTCCCTCGAGAGAATCTTAATCATCAAAAAAAAATTCACCTTAGAAAATACAATAAAAGTAAGAGTCATCCACCTCAAGCAATATGACTACAAAAAGTAGTGATAGTGGCTATAAGGCAGGTTATCAAACAAATTTGGCACTTCTAGGCCAAGTGAATTATAGTTTATTTAAATGTTATTAAAATATAATAACCAGTATAAGGCTGCGTTCACTAAATATAAATTACCAGTTAAAAGGCCAAAATATGAATACTAAATATTGTTAATTAACCAGTTTAAGGCAAGGTTATAAATAATAAATATGTCCATAACATATTTCTCAAAATATTTACAAAAAATGCACCATAGAATAAATTGGTGCATAATTTTAAAGAAAATTTGTACCATAAAATATTTCCTAGAAACATCTTCAGTAAAGAAAAAAAGTCTCCACCTTAGAAGATAATTTCTAAAAACACTTTACTATAAACATTTTACTATAAAAAATTTACCACAAGAATATTTACTATTAAAGAAAAATATCCTCATCAGAGATGATAGTTTCTAAGAACAATTTACCATAACAAATTTTCCAAAAGAATGTTTGCTATCAAATAAAAATAGCCTTCATCTTAAAAGATAAGTTTTAAGAACACTTACCAGAAAAAGAGCCTTCGTTTGTAACTGTGTAAAATGTTGATATTTTACAAATTGTGAAAATATGTGTATACAACATTCTTATAAATATGAATCGAAACGGTGTTTCGAAAAAATGTTTCAAATTTCTTCCAACAGATGAAAAAATTCAAAAGGTTTTTTCGACCGAACTAATAGTTCGGTCGAACCTTTTTCCGTCCGTTAAAACTAACTTTTGATCGAAGATTTATTGTTTTTCGACTGAAAACCTATAAATTTTTAGAAATGGAATTCCATCTCATTTCTGACTCTTCTTCCAATTTCGGAGAGTTCGAATCATATCAAATACTTACAATTTCTCTTCACAAATAATACCATTAGTTGCATAATTCAATCTACTTTCTGTAGATGCAAATTTTGTTGAGTTTGGTGCGATCCACTAATTTTATTTATTATATTTCTTAGAAGGTGTCTGGATTGCTTCAAAATTTAATATAATTCATTGAAATGAAAATTCAATAACTTCTTCAAGACAAGATGAAAAAAAATGTAAAAATCATGGTCCCCAACATTGATGTGTTTTCTTCAAAAGGGTACTCTTAGTTTTTTTGTTTTGAATTGGAAATTAGGGAATATGTTGTGTCAACTTAAACATGTCAGTTTTATGCTATTTTTTTAGATTGGTCCACTTCAAAAAATTCTAATAATTATTGCATGTAGCTGTTGGATACAAACTTATAGACATATGTTAGTACAATCTGTCTAGATAATCATAACATATTTTGTTTTTAATGAACAATAGTTGAATAATGAATTAACTGGTGTCTAAAAACATGACTATTTTTCAGAATTTCATTAATTAATAACATACTATCAAACACTTGCAAAAATTACATATCAAAATCCAATAAAAACAATCTAAAAAATAACCGATAGAAAGCTAACACAATTCTCTACAACTTTTGTTTTTACTACAAAATGAAATTCTAAATACAAATCTAATTTTTCTTTGCTCGAAGTTGACAAAAATGAAAAAACAACCCTCCTTTCTCATTTGCCCGCCCCTCCCTCCCCCCCGCCAAAATAGACACCTAGATTCATGATTTCACCCAGGACCATTCCTACCCCACAGTAACCATCCTTTTACACCCCATCAAATTATCCAACCACAGTATCATTCAAAGATGGTGGGTCACAGATGTGTCTGGTCTTTACCTTGACAATTAATGTAGCAGAATTCGCAAAAAAGGAGCTAGCCATGTGCACATTGCGACTGAGGTCAACTGCAACCTATTGAAAAATAAAGGTGTTCTTGGCCCTCCAAAGCTCGCACGTGAGGATCATCGAAACCACAAGGGACCTTTGAGAATTCTCAGACCAAAGCTTTAGGTTTTCCACGATATTGCCAACATCCCAATTCCAGGAACAATTAAAACAACTGCAATAAGCCTTCCAAACCTGCTTAAAAAAATCACAATTACCAAACATGTGTTCAGCCGTCTCCAAAGCATCGTGACAAAATAAACATCTTCTCGGCCTGGGGAAACCTCTCAGTTGTAGATAATCCCAAGTTAAAATCTTGTGTCTAAGACATAGCCATATGAAGTGTTTAATCTTGCTTGGGATTTTCACCTTCCATAGTGCTTTATACCACCACGCATGCTAAAAAATGCAATGCTGCTTCAATAGAGAAAGATATGCTAACTTCGCTGTAACATCATTGGATTGTTTGTTTTCTGTCCAAAACATACGGTCATCACCCTTCGTAAGAAGAATGCTAGCTGCATACAGGTGAGATATAAATGCTTTCCATTCCTTAGCCAAGTCATAAGAAAGTCCAAGTACTTTCGACGATACCCAACCTGGTTTTGAGTCCATGCCAACCATATAAGCTCGCTTTAAGACAACCATGTTCCTAGAATGAAGTTGTGCCAAAAGTTCCCGAGATAAAATATAATGTTGGAGACCAAGAACCAGATTCAACCTAATAAGTATAGAGCTACCCTTGCTTACCTTCCAACTCAAATCTCGTAGAATAAGAGGTAAGGAGGTCATCAGACTCTGGAAAATGACTGATGGAGAAGAATACTTAACGTGTGCTTCCCTAAGCCACAATTCCAAAGATAATATTCTCATATACTTGGATTTAATGATATGGACCCATAGACCAGAAGTCGTAAGGCATCTCCAGAGGCTCTTAGCGCAAAATGATAAATTGAAAAGACAAAGTTGCTTGATCCCCCATCCGCCCCAGGACTTAGGCAGAGAGAGAGAGACTCCCAACCCGACAGATGGAACTTAGATATATCATGTGTACCATCCCATAGGAAATGAAACATCAAACGACAGATAGCATGCAAGATCCCCATAGGCACCCGAAAGAGTGAAAACCAGTAAACAGGAATGGGTTGAAGAACTGAGGTCACCAGGGTGTTCCTACCTCCAAGAGAAAGCCACTTCGTTGTCCATTGATTCATGCGATATTGAAATTTCTTTAATAACTAGGTCTAGTCCTCTCATATATAATTATTTGGCTTAAGATGGAATCCAAAATAGGACAATCCAACATCAAGATGTCGCACCTTAAAGGGATATATCAAAGAAACCTCATCAATGCGCCTTTGATCAATACTAGAGTGGCTGAAACAAGAATTTTGGCACCAATAGAAATCCCTGATGCTCCACAAAAGAGGTAGACCAAGGCCTTAATATGGGACCACTCAACTGCACCACTATCACCAAAGATCAACACATCGTCCAAAAAGAGTGTATGTGTCAAAAAGATGGAATCGTAACTTGAATACCTTTGATTAAATTTGATTCCTTAGCCTAGAGAAGAATCATACTGAGGCCTTCAATAACCAATTGTAAGAGATTTGGAAAAAGGGGGCAGCCTTGACGAATGCCACAGGAGCCCTTAAAGAAAGTCAAAGGTGTACCATTTACCAATACAACAAAACTAGAAGAGGTCACACATGACATAATCCATCAAGAGATCTCAAAGGAAAGACCCACCTATAGTAGAATCAACCTAAGGAAAGTCCAGTCCACCTTGTCATAATCTTTCTCTGGGTCCAATTTAAAAATAAGGGCTGAGAGTTTCTTTGACTTAACCCAGTGTAGATCCTCCTGGAAAATCCCAACAACATCCAATATATGTCGATTGGGAACAAATCCTAACTATTATGATGATATAAACCTTCCAAGAGCAGGTTTCATCCTCTCTGCAATGATCTTTGTAATGAGCTTATACAAGAGATTACATAATGCGATTGGCCAATAGTCATTGAAAGACATTGGTCTATCCAACTTTGGAATGAAGGTAAGGTAGGTGGTGTTCAAGTTCTCCGAAATAATCCCCGAGCATATGGAGTCCTCTATGGCCTGCACCGGGTCGTTACCCATCAGTTCAAAGAAATGTAGAAAGAATTCCACCGTCCACCCATTGGGCCCCGGGCTCTTATCCTTAGCAAATCCTTTCAAAGTTTTCTCAACCTCATCCAAAGAGATAGCGCCCCAAAAACTTCATAGTCAGCTTGATTAAAGAAAGAAGGATAAATCTTGATGATGTTTAGCTGGTCACAAATTCCAGAAGACTGTGGATCTGTATAAAGGAAGGAAAAATACTTATTTTCCACCACTTTGATAGATCTTTGATCATAGACCGAATTTTCCTGATCATCCTTAGCTTCCCAGATCGAGTTTTGTAGCCTTCTCCTATTTGCAAAATTGTGGAAATACCTGGTATTTTTGTTCCCATCCTTCAACCATATGGCCCTGCTTTTCTGCCTAAGAGTTTCCTCCTTATGAATAAGGATCTTTCTCTTTTGAGAAAAAATATCCTTGAGATTAGTTTTTTGTTCCTCAGAAAAATAGCCAATATCCAATTCGTCCTCAAGGGACTGAATATAACTTTCCAACTCACATAAATATTTTCCAACACTCTATTTCGTGTCTGTTTTATCTCCCTCTCCCAGCAGATGACCAAAGGGCACAACTTATTTAATTTATAAAGCAGGGATTGCATTGGCTGAAAGTGTGGAGGAACTAAATCAGATAAGTGGCCCCAATGGTCCACAACTAGAGAGTTAAAATATTCCTCCAACAACCAAGTCAGATTAAATTTAAAAGGATAAGACACAAAACCTTTGTCAAAATCCAATTGAAGAATGATAGCCTTGTGATTAGAGTATCCAGTGGAGTAATGCCAGGATCTATGCTTTCCCAACTAGCCACAAAGTGATTCAGCCATAAAGAAACGATCAAGTCTTTTCGCAATACCAACACTACCTATCAAAACCCCTAATTTTCACAAAAAATTAAATTTTTTAGAGAACCATAAATGCTAAAACCTGCGGTATACTAACAGCTAACGGTTTGCATAAAAAGAAACAGTCAAGTAAATAGTTTCACTAAACTCTAATATAATAATTTAACAGTTCATTTTTGTAACAACAATGTAGTTTTCTTGCGTGCTGTTTTACTTCAGTTTTCTGATTAGTCTTTTCATGTCAAGTAGGTGGAATCTACTTTTGAATCTGGGGCTTACTTAGCATTCATGCTAATGCAAATGAATACTAATTCTTACAGGTTTACAGGTATGATCGAACGAGTACATATTAAAGATCTTTAAAGTGTTAGCAATATTTTATTTGCAATTTAAAAGCTCAATAATTAAGCTGCTAAACTTTAGACAGCTCCTGTAAGGTAAAACCAATTGGCTTCCTTCAGTTTTTCTAGAAGACATGATTGGGAGTAAGTAATGACGGTAAAGTGTGTTTGTGACTTTAAGCTTTAGAATCTCAGTTACAAAGTATTTCTACTTTTGTCTATATAATTTGTAATGTTATAATGATCATTTTTATCAGCGTTTAAGTAATAGTACATTATCTTGACCGAGTAACAATTATCCCATAGTTCGCTTCTGCAATAAACCTACAGTCTGATAAACTTGGGCAGTATCAGTTCGATTGTATAAGCTGCAAGCCATCAAGCCTTCCTTCATAAGGTCATTGTTTTACCTATACTTTAATTTACATATTAAACTCTAAGGTTCTAATAACTTTTGGACTCAAAAGATTTATTCCCATTCTAGTTATCTTGCTTAGTTTTGATAACTACTTATTACGAAATTGTCCTGGTGAATCTTTTAGTAATTTCCTATTTGAGTTGTAACTCAAAATTCATCAACGTAATGTTGCTATGAACTGTGTAGCAAAATTCCATAGCAGAGTTCTTACGATAAGTTTTTCTTATCACTTCAAAGTTCTGTTATTATTGAGTTATTAGATTTTGTGAGTCTCATAGACCTGCATAACTATTGTTTGATAGACATTTAGTCTATACTTAGTTTATAATCAACAACGTATTCAAAATAGAACTTATAATCCTTTGCACTAATGCATTATGCCATTCATAACATTATGACTTGTGATATTGTTATTGCAAGAGATTTACCAAGTATAACTATAGTTTTATTATAAAGAAAACTATAGTTCTTTATTAGTTAGTAAGAACTCTCCCAATACAACATAGATCTCTTATCTATAGTAAAGAAAACTTGATCTCTCTATATATCAATAAACATGTATTAATTGATTTCTAAATTATAATAACAACATCGTTTAACAAGAAGTTATGCCACTATTCAAATTGTAATTGTGATATTGTATTAACATATGGTTTATAGTGGAAAAGAGTTTTATGCAAGGATGATTATCGGGCTTTAAACAAAGATTTAAGTGTCACCACGATGGACCAACGTACCCAAAAAAATGTTGATATTTCAAACATACACTAACAATGATATGGTGCATATGATTAACGATGTCATGGCAAATTATTGGGATTATAATATAGTTTAAAATACTTGTCCCAATGATTTAAAAATTGGTTTTGGCTCTACGCAGGCACCACAGTCTTTGACCCACTGCGTGATTGATTTTTGGAGACCACGTGGTCGTTTCCTGACCATGTGTCGGGGATATAAAACATTGCTTGTGACCTAACCCTTATCATTGTTTCTCCGCAGTCTGCGCTAGCCCTTGAGGCTACTCGACTTGGCCTTTCCATGGCGGCCGTCATTCTTCCTCGCTCTGGTTGTCTTGAGCGTTGATGTAATGCTGCAAGTGTTGCTAGTGTGTGGTTTGAAAGCCGTTGTCCATGGCTAGGTTCTTATTCTGCAAATGGTGGAGATATTCGATACCCTTAGCTTGCTGCCTGTGCAATCTTCTTTCGCTGTCTTTGTAGCTTTCAGTGTGCTCCAGTATTTGGTTACCATTCTCGTGGCTTGCCATTGTGTGAGAGATACCCTTGCATGATGTTAAGTTTTAAAGACGGAAATGCCTGTAGGTGACAGTGCTTCGTTGAGGCTGCTCGTCGTTCTCTTCTGTTAGGTAAATAATATAGTGAATTCAATTACTTCGTCGCCGTTCTTACTTTGTTGTTACAGTAGTTTGTAAAGGTATAATTAACTAACAATGGTTTGTGAATTTTCTTGCAGGTACTTTCCGTTGTAAATCTTGTTCAAGGATGAATAGACAGTCCTCTACAAAAGCCGTGGCTCGTGGTTCGCTTTCGGGTAAGCCCCGTGGTCCAAATGATGGATTTTTCACTCTACTAGTGTTAGGGTGGTCGTTGGAATCGCCCAGGGTTTTGGAAAACCCTCCCTCGTCTCCTCACGAGTTTTGTTATTGTATTAATGTTTCTACAGGTTGTTGTTATATTACTTAGAATCAAACCCTTGCTAGGGTAGACTCGGTTTATCTGAGCACTGTAATTAGTGAAGTTTTGGCTTTACGGCCGAGTTAAAGTTTGTAAATTTTTTAATGACAGTGCTGTTAGTAGACTGGTTTGGTTTAACAATGTTTTACATTACACTATGTGTAAAAAGTTAGGGTTTTACCCTTCTTGAATGTAATGAAGTTTATACTCTGTTTGCGTACTCTATAAGAGTTCATAAATAAAAACTTAAGGATGATACTTACAGCCGTAACTTAATTCTTGCTTGTTTGATTGGAAATATGGATTAGGGTTTGACTCGTAAAAACCCTTGTGTTGATATAAATTATTCTTGTTATAATAATTATATAGTTTTTTCATTTGTCCTTAAAGGATTGTGAGTAGATTATTATTTGTCCTTCAAAGGATTGTGAGTAATTATATTAATCTGGTTATTAATGATTACATAATTTATGTAAAGTTGGTTTTTAATATTTTGATACTTGTAAATGTAATAGTTTTAAGGGTTTTAACCCTGACATTTATTTCTATAGATGTATGCTGTTAGTAAAAGAAAGGGCATAGTTTCTTTATAAACACATTTTGTATAAGTTGATTCGTAATGTGTTTCATTTTTGTGCATAATATTTTTAGTTGGTTTTTTAAATAGTTTTTAAAAGAACTAACTTATATTTAACCTAGGTTACTACAGTATATAAAAAATACAAATTAATTACGCTCAGAAAATGAGCTAGGGTTTATCCTATGTATCTTTTATAGAGTATTAATTTCAGTAGTGTTACTTTGTTATTTCGATTACTACATAGTTTCCTTCAGTTTGTTTTTAAGAATTATTAATTTTATACACATCACTGTTTATTCTTAATAATAATATTATCTATATTAATAATATGATTATCTATTAATAATGTATCTTCTTAAATTTATGTTGGTATTTATATATATTAAATAAGACTGAGAGCAGTCTATAGTAATTGTATTTATTTAATAAAATTATCTTTGTAATATTGCTGAAAGAAAATAAGAACTTTCCTGTTTGTTAATACTCTTTACATCTATACTGTTTGTAAGTGTATAAGGACAATTTCTTAATAACAACTCACTTAAGCATAGGTTACTACTGTCCTCTAGTTATTAATACTAAGAAAAGTATACTGAAGTATTTATCAAGTTCTTATTTCGAGTTCAGAAGGTTGCGGGTAAATTAGTTAGTACTAAAAGAAAAGAGATAACTATCTGTATTATTTTTACATCTTTTCTTAACATAGATGATAAACCTAGACATTCTTCTAGTAATACTAGTTCTTCTCTTTCAGTATAAATGTACAGTTTATAGAAGTAGATACTGTGTAGAAAATGAATTATATACTTAAACATACTACTATCAGTAATAATAAGATTCTTGTTCTTTTATGATATTCTAAATACACAGTCTAGTTCTGACAACATCTCTACAAAACATATTAATAAACTTTCTAGAAAACAACTATCTACTGAAAGGAAACATTTCAATACTCTGAAAACATAAGTATTCTATTCATTCTTATTCTTATCATACTTCATTTATTTAAACACGCTACCTGTGGTAGAGTACGATCTGGATTACTCCAGATGGGAAAAACACAGGTAGGATTTATTTTTCATCAAAGTACAGATTTAGCCTTGAAACAACTAAGAGATTTCAACTTAACAATTTACAGCATAACATATAATCATTCATTATTTTTTTTCACACACAGATATAAACTATAACACATAAATTAAAAGATAATGGAACCTGTCTTTAGAGCTGGATGACAACAGCAATGGGAGGCCGTTCCTCCCTACCAACTTCTGGAGAGCACTCAAACAACGACTTCTGAGGACCCCCGAGTCTGTTCTGGTCTCCTTGGCTGGAACTAGGTGGAGCAAACAACAAAGTACTAGTCCTGAGACTCAATACCAACTCTGCATACTGCAGTAAGACCTTTCAGCTGCAAAGCTGTACTAGATCACCTTCCTGTAGTTTACCCGTCAACACCTTCCTCAAAATTTCCCTTCCCAATGAATTCCTTGAAGTGCATTCACTTGAATGATTCTTTTCCTGGAATGAGCAGCCTCAACTCTCTACATTGGGTACTTTTATTAAGATTGCCTAGGTCTTTTTGGGTTAGTTGTCAAAGTTTTGAGCCACTTGCTCTGATCCCACTTTCTTGGGGGATCATGACCGCAAATGTAGGGAGGTCGCCACCTGCAACATAGGAAGTGTTTGAGGATGCTTCCACTTGTACTTTTGCTCTCCACGTAGTTCCCTCCACCAACTTGACCAGTAACACTCTTTTTAACAGCTCTCCCAAGCTGTTGTCTCCACTTTTATTATTTAAAATTAAAATATTCAGAATTACATTCCACATCTTTGACTCTGCTAAGTCATCAGTTTCAACTTAGCATTAAATTTAACATAATGTCTTGGAATAAAATCAAAATAAGATAACATTATTTTACAAAATTGGGGCATGTGACACTACCGCAAAGAGCATTTGACCAAGTAGGAGAAATGACCTGCGGGGCAATATCCAACAGCTGTGCATCCCCAAAGAGAGATATAAAGTAGTCGGTTAAGGGATCTAGGGAACGCCTAGCCTCCCACACCTCATTCGAATACCAAGTGAAATTAATATCTCCTGCAAGAATAAGGTGTGGTAGGGAGAGAAGTCCATAATTCTTAACAGTGACCGAAAAGCCCAATCTATTAGCATACAACCTATAAATATTTAGAATATGTAGATAAATATTAATACCTTTCAGCTTCCCGAAGAGATGGATACATGCACACGTATTGAATGCCTTGAGGTCAGCCATCAGTGGATTCTAGGCCAACAATTTACCACTCGAGTGACCCAAAGCATCAATATCACTAACATGCCAACCAAGACATAAATGCAAGAAAAAGTCATAGGATAGAACCCCCAAAGACATAGTTTCCTGAAGGAGCACCACAACTAGAAAAATAGTGTCAAGTAAGCGTTTAAAAGCAGCACATTTAGGGCCTCCGCCAAGCCCACGAACATTAAAATATAAACAGATCATCGGGTAACCAGTGGAAGGGACGCAAAATCTCTAAGTGCCCGAGTAGTGGAAGAAAGGTCCAAATCGGAAGGATAAGAAAATTCTCGCTCAACTAAGGTAACAACCTTCGAGTTGACAAAGGTATGTTCCCTGATGAAATCCTTAACCCCCTTCATGTTCCCCTTAGTAGAATTCCTAGGCTTCCAAATAGAAACATTTGCAGATCTGATAAATCAAATAGGAAAAATATTAGGGCTAGTAGAATCCTCTACAACATAGATAGGAAGGGGGGAGAAAAGAGCAGATGGTGGATCACCCATAACCTCCCGACCCTAAGAGAGTGAATGAAATCCCCCATGAGGATTCAACGGTGAAAGGGCCTTCTCAGAAAAAAGTTTCGGTAACGGAGAAGAAGAAAGGGAGATTTCAAGACGAGGGATGAATAATGCGATAGGTCCCCCCCGGGCTTAGATGGATGATAAGGATTACCTCATCAAATATTCTTACATTCACCATAATTATCTTCCTTCATTTATCTTATAATGCCTTAACTTCTAGGTTTTGCTCCTTGCTACTGAAATCAAGTTTTTCCCCCGGCTACCATTTGCTACTAACATGTTATTGAGAGTTAACTTACCACGGGTATCCATACTGGCTATTAATTATTTAATTAAAATTTTAATTTTTAAAATATTTTTAAGACATTATATGGTTAGAAATTCATTTTCAAACTAGAGTTTGAGAAAAGTAAGAAAAAACATGTTTGAAATGGGAGTTTCACAAAATTGTGTATTTATTTTAAATATATAGAAAATGTAAAAGTGTAAAAAGAAATGTAAAAGTATGAAAAGTTTAGTTAATTCAAGTTTGATAAAATTAGGAAAAAAAAGGGTATTCATTTTAAATGTATAAAAAATATAAACCTTTCAGTAAAAAATTTGGGCACTCCACTCGTGCAGCTAGGCATCTTCATTTGTGGGCTCTAAATTAGGTGCATACGTTCCTCTCTTCTCTATTTTTTTTATATTTTATATTTTTAGTTTTGTAGTTATAGCTTTTAAACCTTGGGTAAAATTTATGGGTATTATAAGGTGAAACCTTTCGTAAAATTTTGGACATTTATTTGGGGGATTACTTTTCTTCCCTCTATTTTTTATTTTTTATTTTTATTTTTTATATACACTTTTACACCTTTACATAAATATGAGTAATTCACCGCATTTTCCAAAAACTGTTAAAAGAATACCTAGCACACTTACCCTACACAACCTTTATGACTTTATGGAGTCAGTAGAGAAATGTAGGGAATGAGAGGATACAATTTATGAATATATATAATCCTTAGACAAACGTAGGGAAAAAAGAGAATCTAAACTCCAGGTAGAGTTAAAAGCCATGCTCCATAAAAAATTTACATATATTCAAGAAGTGATCCAAAAACAATTAGACGATACCATAAAAAAATTGGAGACCAAGGTAGAGATGATGGAGACTAGACTGTATACAATGGAAATTCAAAAAACACCCGAACAAGGAGAGGCATATACAATAGAAAATATTAAGTTAAAGGATATGATTAAAGAGTTAGAGGAAAAATTTAACCACAACCTAACCCTAAATAATATAGAAGATAAATAGATATCAAACCCATTAAAGAGTAAATGAATAAGTTGATATCCTTAGATCATGAGTGTAACAAAAGAGATTTAAACCTCATAATTTTTGGTTTAAAAGAGGAGGAAGAAGAGGATACATTAGTCGTTTTCAAAGACAGAACTTCACAATAGGTTACAAATTGAAACTACCGGTCTCATGGAAGCAAACAAGTTGGGGAAATTAATTGAGAATAAAGAAAGGCTAATACTGGTTAAGGTTATGACTACCAAACAAAAATACAACATAATCAGTTAGACATCAAGTTTAAAAGGCTCGAGGATATTTATAAATGAAGATCTCATTCTAGAGGATTAGACTGAATTAAGAAAGGAGGTCCAAAAGGTAAAAGAAGCTAGGAAGGAGGGAAAATACGCATTAGTCAGAAACAAGAAAGTTGTTATTAGAGATAGAAACCAAAAGGATAGTAATAAATATTAATTTGACACAGTTTGGATCTTCTCTTGGAAATGTCGAGGATTTCCATGGAGCAAAGGACCTGAGTTAAGTTTTTCTTTTTGTAAATAAAACTTGTATTACTTTACAGAATCAAAATTACAGAGCAGATATTCATCTAGAGTAGTCCCAAAACCAGGGTGTCCTTGAGCCAATGTGGCTTGACCCTATCCAGATTCAGACTTGGTCTGTTTTGCAAAAAATATATAGAAATTTTCCATGTCTTCCAGTCATCCCTATTACATTCAGTCTTATCATAATTCTTATAAAAATTATAGAGCTGTCCTTCCCTTATCAAAACAAAATTGCTATAATGCCTATAAACTCATAAATCCCCATGGGCTATACATTTACCACTACTCCTACTACAACAACTACCTAAGCAATTGCTAGCATAACCTAAATCTTGAAAGTACTCAAACATAAAAGAAGATCAGACTCGACCAGGAGGAGATGGTCCCCAACGGGGCGCCACCGACGGGGAGGATGCCGCAATGGCCTGCTGGGGCATTGCCGAGTTTGGGAATCCCATTGGAACTCCCGCTTCCTCTGGACCGCTTCTATTGTCCCTTGCCCGAGGCCAAGCATACCCCATAGCACGTCGATCAACTAGATGAAAAGGAAATCCCAACCTGGCCGCAAGGATGTCAATTTTATGGTGGATAGTGTGGCACTCGCTATTGTGCTCTTTCCAGAAAGGCACTGGTTCCCCATCCCCTTCTCCCTTGGCTTCCTACATCATCGAAGAATGACCCACCATGCACATAGTAACCCAATAAGTCATCAACATATGGTCATAGGCAGAGGCGCGTCCTGCAGTGTTTCTAGGATCCAGGACCCAATCCGCCACCTCCACATGCAGATGTTCCCGTGGCATGCTTTTCACCTCGGCCCATAACTCTTTGACAACCCTTTCCACCTCCCTGTGAATTCTGAGCAGAACATGCTCTTTGAAGTGTTCGGCCTCCTCCTGATCTTGGAGTTGAGCCCTAGTGGTTTGACGGGTCCGACGCATAATGGCTTTCCCTTTATCAGCAGGATGGACAGATGCTTCTCCGGGGAAAACATCCCTCCTGAACTACCATTTGGGGGCCATAATCCAGAGCTGCGGGTGGAAGGAGAGCAACAGGAAAAAACGCTGGGGGGTACCCACAAAGGCAAACACCAGGGAGTAGACCAGGTTGGAAATAGGAATCGAGATCCTGAACCCTTTGCTTCGATACTCAGTGGTGGGAGGCTTGACCTTCACAGAATAAGAGCGAGGGGCACGTGTGGGAGCGCTCCCATACCTGACCTTAGCGTGCGTCAGGCATATCATGAGGACGATATCCATCGTACCAGAGTTTGCACTATCCTGCCTGTGGTAATTAAGAACCCTATCCTGTCGCATATCGCCTATCTTATTAGTCCCAATGGTATGAACTGAAATGATGGCGCAGTACAACCACTAGTACTGACGAGCATTTAAGTCAGAGCATCCACACAACATTAGGCTGGCCTTGTGTAGGCAAGCTCGTACCTCCTATCCCCACCTGTCCTGCCATCTTCCAGACATGCCATCTATACCTCCCTGTTCACATCCCTTGAGGCCAGATGTCGACAATGTTGGGCCCATTCCTCCTCTCCAAAAGCCTCTAGTCTGTTGCATCGGAAGCCCGGTTCGCCTTCCACGCCAGCATTTTCCAATAGGTCGGCAGCTTTGTTGGCCTCCCGTCTGACATGGCAAAATGAAATTGCTGGGTAGGATTGAAGGAGAGCACGAAGCTGGTCCAACTGGTAAGATAGGCGCTAGTTGGGAGAAATTTTTTCAAAAGTTTTCCCATTCGTCATTCGTTTGGCCATCTAGATGAGGATGTTGGAGTCGCCTTCGATGATCGCAGGAAAATGGCCACCCCTGATCAACATCTCAATACCACAAATTATGCCTTCTAATTCGGCAGAGTTATTTGTATCCATCCCTAATGATCCTAGGATCACCATTGTAATCCTGCCATCGTGGTCGCAACAAATACCCCTAAAGGTCGGTCGGGCCCGGGTTTCCCTTGGATGCGCCATCGAAATTCAGCTTGAAGACTTGGGGGGGAGGGATAGAACAGATTTTCAGGATGGAAGGTTGACAGATCTTATCCCTTTGTCGTAGACCTTCCATCCTGGTTCTATAAACACCCCAATTCGCAACAATCTGAGCTTCTTTGCGAGGGATAGTCTTGTCTTGATCGTGCCATTGCATGCATTGGATGGAAGATAACAAGTTGTCCTTCACCATTTTCCACACCGTCTCCACATATTTACGTTGGTCCCTGAAAATCCGGGCATTCCTTTCTTTCCATAAGCACCACATAGCCATACCTAGGAAGGCGTCCTAGATTTTTCTAATGATATGGTTGTTGTAAGATTTTGGATGCCATTCACGAAGATTTTGAGACAGTTGGACCCTATTTCTATCACTCCATCGAAATCCCATCGCTCCTTTGTCCCACACTGTTGCTGCATAAGTGAAACTATCTAGAAGATGGCTCATGGATTCCTCCTCTTGGTAGCATAAGCAACATTGAGAGGGTCCTTGCACCCCTCTCTTTCTTAAGTTTTCACTGGTGAGGATACTCCCCTGGACAACCAACCACACAAAGAGGGAAACCTTGGGCCAGAGGTTGACTGCCCAAATTTTCTTCCAAATGTCATCCTCTGCGGCGTGACGAGTGATCCTGATGTTATAGGCCTCCTTAATGTTAAAGGATCCTCTAGTGGTGTATCCCCATGTTAAGACATTTGGACCATCCTAAGCCTTGATGAAGCGTTTACTTAGTTCTTCCTGAAAGGCCTCCCAATCCGGCTCACTAGTGAGCTCGGGTTTCTCCTGAAAAATCCCATTGGTGTTGCTCCATATGAGCTCCAATCATCCAAGACTAATTCACATGGATCTTGCCCCCCTCAATCGCCTGATCCTTAATGTGTGACCATCTCAGATCACGGCCAAGGATGGGAAGCTGGTTCCATGAATCCTCCCAAAATTTTTCCCTGCTACTGTCCCTGATCTCCCAGAAACTATGCTCTTGAACAATATTCTTACCTGCCAAAGATTTCAACCATATGGGAGAACTGCTTGGGGACTCCTTGAATCTAATTAGATGCTGTATAGGCCTGTCTCGAGCATATTTAATGTGCCAGAGTTTGGCCCAGGGATCCGAGGTGTGATTTACCCATCGTCACCATAATTTGGCTCCTTGGATCTTCGACATCACTTCAGGATCTCTGAGGCCTAAACCTCCCTGCTCCTTTGGCCTGCAAACATCCTCCCAACATACCAGAGAGAATTTAGCTTTCTCCTCGCGGCTCCCCCACAAAAAATTGCGTTGTAATCTTTGAATTTCCTTGAGGATAGACTTGGGGACGGTTAAGATCAAGAAGAGGTAAGTGAGCATAGCCTGCATAATTGATTTGACCAAGATCAATCTACTGGGGAAATTTAAGGGACGCAACACCCAACTTGAAAAGTTTTGTTTCAGTCTATCCAAAAGCTCCTGCCAGGACTCCTTTTGCATCCTTCCCAACCCTAGGGGAATCCCAAGGTATTTGGACGGAAAAGCACCTCTCAAAAACCCCAGGATCCTTAAGATGTTCCTCTAAGTGGCCAGGGGAGTGTTAAAAAAGAATACCTGAGACTTATTTGGGTTGACCGCCAAGCCTTAGGCCCTTGCGAAGAGATCCAGGCTATTTTTGAAGCTGAGCGCTTCTTGGATTGAAGGGTGCCCCATGAGCATAGTGTCGTCAATGAATTTTTGGTGTGTCTGAGGTGGCTCCCTCTCATGATCCTTTACTCCCCTTATTCCCCCCTGGCCAGCCTGGGCCGCGATGAGACGACTCAGATCCTCAGCCATCAGAATGAAGAGGAATGGAGACAGAGGGTCACCTTGTCTAATAGCATGATAGGGCTGGAAAGTGTTATTCAGGGATCCATTAAGGAGGATGTTGAAGAAGGGTGTTGTCACTAAACCCATGACCCACTCCACCCAACCTTGAGAGAAACCATATGCCTCCAACATATTCTCCATGAATTTCCAGTTTAGTTTATCATACGCCTTTGCTATGTCAAGCTTGATCATCATACTTGGAACCCTCATGATTATAAGCAAGTGCACCACCTCGTGGACTAGAATAACCCCATCCAAGATCTGTCTTACTTCCACAAAACCCGACTGCTCCGTGCTAATAAGCTTCGGGAGAAGGGGTTTGAGTCAATTTGCAATGACCTTGGAGATAATTTTGCAAATGGCATTGCATAATGCTATCGGTCTGAATTTGTAAGGAGTGTCTGCCCCTACCTCTTTGGGAATTAGAGTGAGGAAGGTAGCATTGAAGGCTTTAAGGACTCCCCTCTTGTTCCTGGATTCCTCCACAATATGAAGAGGAACGAAGACAGAGGGTCACCTTGTCTAATAGCACGAGAGGGCTGGAAAGTGTTAGTCGGGGATCCATTAAGGAGGATGTTGAAGAAGGGTGTTGTCACTAAACCCATGACCCACTCCACCCAACCTTGAGAGAAACCATAGGCCTCCAACATATTCTCCATGAATTTCCAGTTTAGTTAATCATACGCCTTTGCTATGTCAAGCTTGATCATCATATTTGGAACCCTCGTGATTCTAAGCAAGTGCACCACCTTGTGGACTAGAATAACCCCATCCAGGATCTATCTTCCTTCCACAAAACCCGACTGCTCCGTGCTAATAAGCTTCGGGAGAAGGGGTTTGAGTCAATTTGCAATGACCTTGGAGATAATTTTGCAAATGACATTGCATAACGCTATCAATCTGAATATGTAAGGACTGTCTACCCCTACCTCTTTGGGAATTAGAGTGAGGAAGGTAGCATTGAAGGATTTAAGGACTCCCCTCTTGTTCCTGGATTCCTCCACAATATCCAGCACTTTCTCCTTGACAAGGTCCCAGAAGTGGTGAAAGAAGTTGGCTATGAAGCCATCATGTCCAGGGGATTTTCCCAGAGCCATTTGGTTGAAAGCTTCCTCCACCTCCTGCATCCCTATTGGATTAGTCAGCATTTCATTGTTTTCAGGTGTGACTGCCATGGGAACTAAGATGGTGATTTACTCAGTATCTCAAATTTTGTCCCCACCATCTTCACTAAGAATCTCAGAGAAGTGTTGTGTGAGTTCAGCTTCAATATCCTGTTTGGTTTCCACCCTGCTACCATCCCTTTTCTTAAGTTTCTAGATTCTAGAACTATTCCTATTCTGGATCACCGAGTTATGAAAGAATTTGGTATTTCTTTCTCCCTCCTATATCCATTTAACCCTCGCCTTTTGTTTCCAGTATATTCCCTCCTGCCTTTCCCTAGCCTCAAGCTGATGCATTAAGTCCTTTTCTCTGACTTTCATGCCCTCATCCCAACCTACTTCCATACCTTGTTTATTAATGAGGTCCAACTCGTTTAGCAGATTTTTTTTGTCCTCAAAGATGTTTCCAAATTCCTCCCTGTTCCACGTGCGGATTTTGTCCTTCAGAGCCTTGAGTTTTTGCTAAAAGTGAAACATAACTGTCCCTATGGGGGGAACCAACTCCTACCACCACTGACTGACAAGGTCCTTGAAGTCTCCGTGTTCCATCTAGAAGTGTTCAAAACGAAAAGGTTTTCCCATAGGAGAGCAAGACCAATCACAAGAAAGGCTGATGGGCTAGTGGTCTGAGCCAGCTACTGGGAGAACGTCAGCCATAATCTTCCCCGTGCTGTGCATGATATTTTCAGACACCAGGAAGCGATCCAGGCATGAGGCCACCAGATGCTCCCCCCCTCTCTTGTTGTTCCAAGTGTACCAACCATTCCCTGTCTCTACATCAATGAGCAAGCTCTGGGATAGAAACTCACAGAAAGCTTCCCGGTATTTGTCCAGGAATCGTCTTCCTCCCTTCTTTTCCCCCAGATTGGGAATCAAGTTGAAATCCCCGCCAAGCACCCATGTTCCCCTCTCAGTTTTCTCTTTGTACCAGCTGAGGAGATCCATGAAAGACTGCTTTTCAGGGAAACTAATGGGGCCATAAACATTCCCCAAGGAGCCCTTCACCCCCAAATCCAAAAAACAAAAGTCTGCCATGAGAGAAAACTTGTTGGCTTGCCAATCAATGAGCTCCACAGTCTGAGGCTGCCAAAAGATAGCCACACCTCCAGATTGTGCAGCAACATCCAAATCCATGAGATGACTTCCTTTCCAAATTTTGTCCTTAATCTTCTCTAAACCCCCAAGGATGCACTTTGTTTCTTGAAGGAAAAGAATATCTGGGGTTTCCTGCCTAATTTTCCTATTTAGCATTTTCCACTTCCTGGAGCTGCCACACCCCCTTATATTCCATGATATGATATTCATTTACAACTCTTTTTAACTTCAAAGGTTGCCCTGATTGTGGGGTATTGGTCGGATTTAATCAGTCGAACTCCCACTGCTGCTATGCGTTGTTTATTCGTCTTCCTCCTCTTCGTAGCTCTTATTCTGGGGATTTCCTCTTACTACCTTTTTGAGCATCTGGATCAATCCCAAGACTCTCATGGGCGCCCGTTCAAATGATTGCCTCCTGTAGGAGTTCGATCTGGCATCGTGAGACGTAACCTTGGCCCTTCTTCCCACATTCTTCCTCAATCACATCCAGGTCGAGCTCACCTAGTTCCATGTCATCACCTTCCTCCTCCTCCATCCCTTCCATCTGCTAGACATCTTCTTCCTCTGGGGTTTTGTTGATATTTTCTTGTTGGTTAGCTATCGACTTCTCGGCTAGGACTACTTCGTCCTCATTCATTGACCCTAAAGCCTCAAAGGGATTTCTGGGTCCGTGTTCCTTTGTCACCGACTCCTTTCTTGTATTGGTTTTCCCACCCCCTTTGTTTCTCCTTTTGTTCTTGACCTGAGTGAACCCATCCGCTTCAGTGTCCTTATCCAAACAGGGTGCATACGATTCACCCCCAGGTCTAAGTTTGGGGTAGTTCCTTCTAAGATGACCATAGTCATGACAATGACGGCATCTGAATGGGAGTTTCTCATAGTCAATGGGCTGAATCCATTCTTCGTCTTCCCAGTTTAGACTTATTGCTTCTGGGAGCTCTCTGGAGAGATCCATATAGACATAGATCCGCACAAAGGAGGTATACCTTTGGATCTTGGTTTGTTTTTCTATTTTTATGAATTCCCCCAGAGTGTTTCCTATGTCCCTCAGAGTCTCCATATCCTAGTACTCACCCGGAAGAGAGAAGAGGCGAATCTAGACTGGGGCGACCATCATATCCTCCGTCTCTGGGTTAAAACCCTCCTTCCATGGGAAAAGGTATAACCCAACCAAGAAGAAGAAGTATGGGTCTCCCTCCATGAATCTATCTATGTCTTCCTGATTAAAAAAGATAATAGTGAAGAAACCCTTTGAGCCTAACTGAAGGTCATAATGACCCTTATGGTTCCACACACCATTTATCCATTTAATCAGGTCTTTCTCCTTTAGCCATGTCCCCACAAATTTCCCTATTAGGGATTTTTCCTTCCATGACTCAATATTGCCTCTAACTGCCTCAGATCTGATTTGAATCGTAGGGATAGAGGCAGTCTTCGGCAAGCAACCCCCCAATCCAGCCTTCTTGCTTGACCTGGGGCATAGATGACTCCCGTCTCCCTTTCCTTCCTCGGCTAACTTCTCTCGTCCAAGCACGGGATCCCTTCCTTCCGGGGCAATATCCCCCTGCCCCGATGCCGCCATGGCACACAGCAGGAGGCCTAGGGCCATTTCCCGAAGGCAAAATTGTGCGGCCTGGCCGCCCCTTCCCTGCTACACCTGGGAAAAACCCTAGTCGCCGCCTCCACTATCCACCCATCTCAAGATCGAAATAAGAAATATAGTTGATTAATACATATCTTTTATATAAAAGTCATCAAGGCCCTGAGTTAAGTTGGATCCCAAGTGAAATTGATATTAGATTATTGGTTGAAACTTGGGAACACGAGGACTGCAAGATCCTTGATATAGACATATATGTCCTATGGTCAATATGGAATAGGCGTTCATGTCATAGAGGAATTGGTGGTATAGCCTATTACATTAGGAAGAATATATCCCCACATGTTAGGGTTTATAAAAAAGGATCTTACAACCAATTTATTTGGATAGAGATCACAACCATTAATGATGAAAAAACCTACATATCCATATATTATTTTTCTCCTATTAATTCCAACTTCTATAAAAAAACCAATTTAGATAAAAATTGTCCTTATAATGGTTTAGAACATGATATTTCTAGTTTAAGGAAGGAAGGAAATATCCTTTTGATGGGTGACTTCAATGCTCAAACTTTCAGTAAACAAGCTATTCTTTTAATCAACTAAGACCTTGAGCTAGCTAACAGGTACAAAATAAGTTCTGAAGATCTAGGTGAATATGTATTCGGGTTTGATAAGGTTGAATTTTGTAATGGTCAAGATCTTATAATTTGCAATGGTCTCACAAAATGACCAAACTCTAGCTAGATGACTTGTATCCATGGGCTTAGAAGTAGTGTGGTAGATTATGTTATATGATATCCTTATATACAACAAATTAATAGATTTCAACATCTTCAAGGACCATGAGCCTGACCCTGATCATAGACCTTTCATTATAACTCTAAATATTGCCATGCATAGTGATCCCAAAGAGGAAAACTATCATTTCCAAAATCACCCGATCTTCAATAAAAGTAAAGCTGACATTTTCTCCATGATCTAAAAAATGAACTCTTTCCTTTATCTAATATGAAGAATATAGAAAAAAACTACCATAATTTTTCTACAACCCTCTTGTCATCCATGAACAAATTCTCCATTTAAGTGTCAACTAAAACGAGCAATAGTAGAACCAACCTTTGCTATGATCAAGAGTGTAAAGATGCAAGAAAAGAAATTAAGAAAGATACTACATAGTCGATAAAAATGGACAAGATAAATCACTACAAAGCCTTAATTAAAAGAAAAAAAGCATTATCTAAGTAAAAGGCAGGAAAATCTCCTACACCTCTGCAAGGTGGCTCCTAAGAAATTATGGAGGCAAATTCTAACTAGCAAAACAAAAGAAGACAATAAAATTGATTTAAGAGATTGGAATTCTTATCTTAAAAATCTTTATGAATCCTCGGATATCAGAGATAACATTCAAACCTTTCTTATAACAAAAGAAGTTGTTTTCATTAGAAGACATAGATTTCAGGGTTAAGCTCTTAGCAAATGGAAAAGCCAAAGACATTGAAGGCTACCAATCAGAAATCTTAAAAATTGTAGGGCATGTCCTCATCCCGCACATCCACAAACTATTTAATGTAACGGTCAAGCAATGGTTTCCTACACCTTAGAATCAAAGCCTCATTATTCTTATTTTCAAAAGTGGTGATAAAAATGAACCCTCTAATTATCGTACTATTATGATTAGCCCTCTCTTAGCTAAGTTATATTAAATTGAGCACATAGATCTGTGGACAAACACACAACTCACATGATAGATCACACAATTTACTCAGTTATTGAAGAATGAAATAGTGCAAAAATGGCTTGCAGCTGTGAATGATTTTCATTAATCAAAGAGTAATTAGATAGATAATTAAAATGAAGTACAATGGCTTTAATAGCCACAAGCAATTTGAATCCACATGAGGAAGTTTGAATTGATTAGACTCTACTTGACTGTAGGTAACCAAGACCTTGTCTAAATCACTATCGGAGGAATCAATAGTTAACTGACCTTGTCTAAACCATAACCGGAGTTCATCGGAGCTCTAAAACATAACTCAAGTGTTACATTCAGTGTTGACTAAGGTTAACTGATAGTGGTAGATGAGAAATGCGCCCCACATGTGTTCAGTAAAGTAAACCTAGCGCTAACTGAATGTAGAGGACTAGAACTGAATGTAACTGACTCCTAACTTAGCTTGACTAGTCATTAACTGAAGTGAACTGACCTTGGTTGTTTTCGGCACTCCCAGTGGCTTCCTAAATTTTAGGGATTGGTCTAGGAGGCTCCTAAACTGATGCAATCAAGTGCAATCAGTGGCAGTGAGCCTCAATTAGTGTTCCCCACACTTTAGTAACTGAAACATGTGCCCCAATTAGGTCAAGTGGACTCAATGGTGTTAATGACTATAAATAGACTGGATGGACTCCTGATTTAGACATGACTCCCGATTTAGAAATATGACCAAATTTGGACAAGGGAGGATTAATAATCCTAACAAGTTATATATGGTATTATCTTAGAAAATAATATCAATGAATGGCTAGAAATGGAAGGTAAGCGGGCTAAAGGCCAAGTAGGCTTTAGAAGGAATAATTCAACCACAGAACACCTCGTTACACTTAGGATCATTGTAGAGGAATGTTCTAATAATAGGTTTGGCCTATTTTGTTGCTTTGTGGATTTTATAAAAGATTTTGATACGGTTCCTAGAAACAACCTATGGAATAGGATAGAGGAGCTTAAGGTTCCTTTTGAGTTGAGAGCTGCCGCGATAAGGTTATACAATAAGGTCATTTACAATTTTAAGAATAATTAGGGGTGGACAACATATAGAAATTGTAATATTGGAGTTAAACAATGTTTCCCCCTCTCCCCTACGCTTTTTGGCATTTACATTGGTAAGCTATAAAAGTGTTTAAAAGTAGGTTGTGTCGATACAATCTTAGCTAGGATAGTTATCATCCTCCTACTTTATGTTGATGATATTGTTCTTATGGAAAGGTATCATGCTGATATTGAAAAGTAATTAAGAATTCTTAAATATTTTTGCTCTAACATGGGTATGGATGTTAACACCAACAAGACAAAAATCATGATTATAAAATATAAGAAAGACACCTATGAAAATTTGATTTATTATAATAGAAATATAGAGGAAGTGACTTCTTACAAGTATCTCGGAATTTATATTCATCACAATCTCAATTGGAATTATAGCATTGGGAAATGGGTTAATCGAGGTTGGAAAGCTTATTTTGGTCTTGAAAATAATTGTAAATCAGTCAATCTGGTCATGTGGGATAAAAAGAAGTTCCTCTTTGAAACGATTTCCATCCCCGTTATCTTGTATGGTTGTGAAGTATGGAGATGAAACATTTCTAGAGAATCTTGGAGGGATATTGAGCAAATCCAGAAGCGGTTTATAACTTATAACCTCAAAATTAAAAGCAATGCGCCTTATCATATTATCCTCATAGAAGTGGGTCTTTCCCCCATTGAGAGAATGGATATGACTAGGTACCTGATGTACAAGCATAGGATAAATAACATGGGAAATAAGAGACTTCCTAAAATTGCTTTAAACTCAAGTCAAAAACAACTACGCCTCAAGCGGTGTTGGTGTAAAGATACCATGGCTTGGTTAAACCATTGGGGCATTGATGAAAACAACATTTTGCAGAACATTGATTATGTCAAAAATATTAATACTTCTAAATTTAAAGAGAAATTTTGGTGTGAGGAAAATTTAGCGGTTAAGAGAAAATTAAGATACTATAAGGAGGTCATTAATTCTAACTTGGAAGATCAGAAGTATATCTCGGTAGTAACTAGCTCACAAAATAAAATCAATATAGACAATGTTAGAACGAACTCTCATGAAATCCATAGCGAAACAGGGTGTTTTTCTAGTCCTAAAACTCCATGGGCAAAAAGGGTTTAGCGGTTAAGAGAAAATTAAGATACTATAAGGAGGTCATTAATTCTAACTTGGAAGATCAGAAGTATATCTCGGTAGTAACTAGCTCACAGAAGAAAATCAATATAGACAATATTAGAACGAACTCTCATGAACTCCATAGCAGAATAGGGTGTTTTTCTAGTCCTAAAACTCCATGGGCAAAAAGGGTTTTCCATCTGTGTCAGTCTATGAGCGTTGAGGATGAAGATCACTTTCTCTTAGAGTTCCTTGCTTACACCCACATTAGATCTGAGTTTCATAGTATTTGCTACAATACAAACCTTTATAACCTCCTATCTTGGAAAAACTATAGTGAGTTTGGAAAGTTTCTTGGCAAGCGTTTTGAGCACAGGAACAAGATTTTAAAGTCAACCAGGTGTTATCCTTCTTAAGGTTCGGTAGACTAAAGTTGGTCTCAATGGACTTTAATCATCACCATCATCATAATCATCATAAAAGTGTGAAATTTTTAGTAAATTAAAGTTTGATAACATTAAGAGAAAAAAATATGTATCCATATTAAATGTATAAAAATGTAAATTGTGAAAAGTTTAATCATTGATAAATTATGAAAATGGAAAGGCATTTTCAAAATATGCTTAATTTATAAATATATTATATTTTTTTAAACATAATAAAACTAATTAAAAAAACTAAATGGTATAATTTAATATTTTTTATTGGCAAGTTATTTAATTAAAAATATATAATTATTTAAAGTAATAATTAATTTTATAGATATATGAATCAAAATAAATATTAATAAACATAATAATTATCATTATTTTATTTTTATAAATAAAATATATTTTTAATTAAATTTTATTAATTTTTTTTTGAAACTAAAACAGTTATAAATTTATAAAAAGTATATAGGTTGGGCCTTAGCCAAAGTAGCCGTTATTACGATCAATCATCTGTCTCTTTGAATACTTCTTATTCAGCCCCTTGTTGTATACCTCCAATCTATGGGATAGGTTCCCAATGAGCTTCTTCTTCATTTATCGTCAGGGCTCCTTGTGGCAGTAGGCAGCCCAAATTTGCCTTAGCATCGGCTTCCTTGTTCGAACCACGCAAAATATGAAACAATGAATACGAAGAGAAATATTGCATCACTGACCTCACCCTTTGTAAGGTTTTGTTAAGCAACAGATCGTTGAACAAAGCATATGTATTTAGAATCTTTATCAGGATTTCCGAGTCCCCGAAGACTTGAACATATTTGATCCCTTTCCCACTAACTATCTGGAAGCCTTTAAGTAACCCAAGAATTTCTACGTGATTGTTGGTTTTCTGGCCAAGTCCCCAAATGAAACTATCAACTCTTTTACCATTTGTGGATTAAATCACCCTGCCATCTTCTGCTCTCCCTGGGTTACCTTTGGAGCCACCATCAAAGAAGATCGAAGATTTCCCCTATGACCTCCACCAACTTTGGGAATCTACTTCTGTGTCTCTGCCACCTTGGATTTATGCTTGAACGTCCATAATCCTTTTTTTTGTCTCTGAAAGTATATGTGCCCAACCATTTTTTTTCTTCCGGGAGGAACGTATAACGCTTCTTAAAAGAATGAACGCCCACCGTTTCAATGAGGAAATCTTTGGTTTTTGCAGCCACCGTAAGCGGTAATTGCTGGGTGTTGTTGAATATTTTAGCATTTATGGCCAGCCAAATATTCCAACACACATATTTGGGGTTTCTATCCAAATTCCTCTCCAAGTAGACTTACAATGGATTGGATGGGGATATCTCGATTTCTAGGTGGAGAATATAAAAACCGGCGATATTTTCTCCAGTCCTGGGACGTTGAGGCCATGAAGAGTGAGAGTCCACACTTTTAGGGAAAATTTATAGTCTATGAACATGTGGTTGTTGGTTTCCAAATCTCTACAACAGATGATGCATCTGTGGGGGAAAATTAGACCACGTTTTGTCAAGTTTTCTCCAGTTAGAGCCTTTCTATGCATCAAAATCCAAAAGAAGAAATTAATCATGGGGAGACTGCATGGATTCCAGAATTTCTTCCATAATTCTGCTGGAAGGGTCAGCACATAACTTGATTGTAGATAAATGAACCCCTGCACAGCTGAATAAGAGCCATTTCCCCCCATCCGCAACGATCTTTATCCTGTAGGTGGACTAGTTCCAGATCTGATAGAGCAATGAGGAGTTGTGATTTTTGAGCTTCAAGTCGTTGTGGCAGTCCTGGTATGGCCCAATCGTGCCATCTTTCGTCTTCTTCCCAGGTTGAAATAGCGACCAACGTGGAGTACCCCTACAATTTTAATCAGCCACGAACACCATTGATCCCCTCCACGCAATACAAAGATGGATTCCCCATAATGATATCCTGCCATAACAACATTTCTTTCCCATTGATGGGGATAAGTTTTTTTGAAAAAAATCGAGTCCTCTTCTGTAGAGGTTCCACGTGACGGTTCCTTTTGGAACTTTGACTGATTAAAGATTACACAAAGGTTTTCCTCTCATGTATTTAATTTTCAGAATTATACTAACATGGTGCTTACTATTAGAATGCAAATTCTAGAGAATTTTACCTCCCAATGCCAAATTCGCTAGCCCCGGATCCCAGATCTGTAATCCTCCTTCAACCAGCAGTCATTTGACAGTGTCCCACTTTACTAAGTGGAATTTCTTTTAGTTTCCTTTACCACCTTTCCATAAAAAATACTGTATTATCTTAGTGATTTGATCCATGATCATTTTAGGAGCTAAAAGGAAAGAAGTTTGATAAATTGGTAGTGAGGAGAGCACCGCTTTCACCACTGTGAGCTTGCCAGCTTTGGTGAGCCATTGGCCACCCCAGGCTTTGATTTTTTATTTTAGTTTTCTCAGCACTTCATCCCAAAACAAATATTTATTAGGCCCTAGGGTTAAGGGGAGTCCAAGATATTTTATTTTTTCCCAGTTTACAAAGCCGGTGAAACCCAAATATTTTGCAATTCGTTGAATGTCTTTCTACTCTGCATTCTAACCATACACACCACTCTTCCTTTGGTTGATGAGAGCTCCTGATATGCTGCAAAAGTCTTGTAGTATTCCACTGAAAACCTTGGATATCTTGATGGAGGCTCCCCCTAGCAATAATAAATAATCTCCAAAAAGAGCGTAGTTAATAGGCTCGATGCCTTTCGTTATCCTTATTCTTGGAACTATCCCAACCTTCTTTTCTGCAGCAAGCTTTCTACTCAATGAATCAACCATCCTAATGCACAAAAATGGAGAGAGGGGCAACCTTGTCTTATTCCCCTCGAAGCTTGAAAATAGCTGGTTGGTCTGCCATTTACCAGTGGAGCTATCCACGATTTTTCTATGCATGCTTTGATCAAGTTGAAAAAGTTAGAGTTGAATCCGAAGGACAGCATAACTTTGAAAAGAAATGAATGTTTTACCCGGTCAAATGCATTTTCCATGTCAATCTTTATTATCATTCCTTGCTCCTTCCGATGGTAACTAGAGTGGATGGCTTCTTGTACCTAGATCACATTGTCTATGATATGTCTTCATTTAACAAAAACTCCCTGACTGGGTGAGATGAGTTTCCCAAGGAGAGGTTTAATTCTGTTTGCCATTAGTTTAGAAATAATTGTGTAGGATGAGTTGCATAGTGAGTTTGTCCTGAATCTTTCAAAAGTGCCTAGATTCACTTCTTTGGGTATCAGATCAAGAAAGGTGGAGTTTATGCTGCCATCCACCTTGGATTTATGTTGTAAAGCTTTTTCCATTCTCAGGAAACTAGTCTTGATGATTTCCCAACACTGGCGGTAAAAATGGATTGAAAAGCCATCCAACCCAGGGGCCTTATCTGGTTCCATGGACCAAACTATGCTGCAGATTTCTTCCTTAATAAATTGCTTTGAGAGGGCTGTGTTATCATCTCTGTTGACTAAAATAGGGACGTGGGAGAGGAAATCATAGATGGAATCCTCATTTCCTTCTCTTTTGTCTTTAAACAAATTTTGGTAATGAGTTTCAACTGCAAGCTTAATTTGATCATGGCCTTTGTGCAGAATCCCATCTGAAGCAGTGAGTTCAGAAATATGGTTTCTCACTAGAGGAAATTTCAACTCAAAATGGGCCTCCTAAAATGAACTAATAAAATAATAGTTAAAATAATAAAATAATATTTATTAATTTTGGAGGAAGAAAATAAAAAAACTACTTTTTTGTTTGTATTTTTGATATATCTCCTTGTGTTTTTACTCAAATTTGGATCGGGAGAGATCGTTGGATTCGGAATTAAATTCCACATCCAACGAGTACCCACTCAGCATGCTTTTGACGGACCTCGCTACCCCAAAAACAAGAAATACCTGAAAAAATGGAATGATGATGTCATCATTCCGTTTTTTCAGGTATTTCTTGTTTTTGGGGTAGTGGGGTCCTTCAAAAGCATGCCGAATGAGTACTTTTTGGATGCGGAATTTAATTCTGCATCCAACGAGCTCTCCCGATCGAAATTTGAGTAAAAACACAGGGAGATATGTCAAAAATACAAACAAAAAAAGTAGTTTTTTATTATGATACCTATCCCCAACTTTATATTAAAAAGGTGTTTAAGACCTATACGGTATTTCAAATTTAAAGCAATTTCATTGGCTAACACATGACGACATGGAATTTGAATAAAAGTTAAAAGGCCCATTTTGAGTTGAAATTTCCTCTAATGAGAAAGTCTGGCTCTGCACTGTTTATGAAAGTAGGAGGTGTTGCTGTCTCCTGCTTTTAACCACATAATTCGATACTTTAGGCTCAAGAACTCTTTCTCTTGTCGAAAAGAGAGAAAATACTTGGCTTGGGATGCTTGCTCTTTATCTAGGTATGCAATGGTTGTAGCTAGGGTTTTCACCCTAGCTTGTGCTGATGAGCACCTACTAAGGAATCTGGATTCCTTAGTAGCAGTTCAATAGTGTAAATAAAAAGAGACAGAAATAACAACTAAGCTAAAGCAGAANCTTTTTAGTGGGATTTTATGGGAAATATGGTAGGCAAATGGACAAATGAGCCATGTAGTGAGGTAGATGAGGTAGTTAACCATTTTTAGGTGTTAACAATGGTAATATTCTTGCTTTCAAGGTCTATTTGTATATTCTTTAGCAGCTGGGTAGTCTCCTTTCTGTGGCTGGTTGGAGTATTTATGGGATTTCTGACCCATTCCTTTAGATATGCCTTTGTGGCCTTTAGTTTCTTCTCCCACACAAAGGAGGGGGACCTAGTCACAGGTGTGGACCAAGCTGAGATTACCTTTTCCCTTAACCCTTCCTTTTCGATCCAGGGAGGGTTGAATCTAAAGGGTATGGGGCCTAGATTATATTCATCTTCCAACTGAAGTAGGATGGGTTTGTGATATGTAGTCACTTTTGGGATAGTTTTGGAGGAGATCACCCTCTATCCCAACAGTGAACTCTGAACCAGGAAACAATCCAGATGGGCAGCTATGTGGTCTACCCCAACTCTGTTGTTTGTCCAAGTAAAAATACCTCTTTTTGGATTAATGTCTAAAAGATCCCACTGATGCATGAGGTCCTCTACCAGGGGAAGCATTTGATCCTTTCCTTTGTTCCCTCCCCTCTTTTCTTTTGGGTCAAATATCAGATTTATATCTCCCCCTATTATAATATTCCAAGCGGAGTAAATTTCAATGAAATATTCTAGAGTTAGCCAACAATATTTCTTTTCTAGATGGATAATAGGAACATACATATTGAAAAGTGAAAGGGTGAGGTTACTTGTTATATGGTGGAGTTCAGTGTAGATCCAATGTTGGGTTTCAAAACGATTTCTAGTAAAAACTCCTCATCTGACCACAGAGTTTCTAGGCCCCCAGAGGTGCCTCTAGTGCTTATGGCCTTCCCTACATTTTTCTTCCACTTTGAGCTTCTGATATGAAGAAGGGTTTCCCCTTCAATCTTAGTCTCTTGGAGCATGAGAATCTCATGGGTTTCTATTTTCAGAAGGTCTTTTACTACTTCATCTTTCTAAGGGTTCCCCAATCCTCTCCAATTCCAAGAGATCAATCGCATTATTTACTGAGATTGGGATGGGATGAAACTCCCTTGGGAGGTCTTGTTCTAGTGTTTCTCCCCATGGTCATTTCGATTGTAGATTGGTTGCCCTGCATTTTTTGTCTCTCTGCTTCTTCCTCTCGAGCTTCCCTGCGAGATTTCCTCCCAGCGTTTTTTGAGGGCCTCTCAAAGGACTCATCTTCCGATGACCCTAAGGATCTCGAAGGTTTTTTCCTTGTTAGCTCAGCATAGGTAGGTGAGGAAAAGATCCCTGTTGGAGATCTATGGTGGGGTGCTTCTGTCATTTCCTTCTCAACTACTGAGGGATGGGGCTGTTGCTCGATCTCCTCAGTTACCGTTTCTGTGTTGTCTTTTTCTACCCTAAGTGTTTCAAAGGGATTTACCTACGCTTCTGCCCTTGTTTGATGTTTGTTTCCTTTCTCTTGTTCCCTCCTTACTTCTGGCATGTCATATCCTGTCGACGTTTCTTTCCCTTTTTTCCTACTATTTGTATCTACCGAGGTTGTTTTCCGTGCTTGGATCCATTGATCTTTTCATTTCTTAGCCTCTTCCTCAGCCTTTTTCTTGCAGTATCTTGCAAAGTGTCTGTGGTTGTGACAATACTTGCATTTGAAGAGAACTTGTTCGTAATCCAACTCTTGGATATGTGACCAGTCTGCAACTGTTAGATTGATTGCTTATGGTATCCCTATTTCCAGATGCACCTCGACATAGATTCTTGCGCAGGAGTAATGATCCTTTATCTCCACACGGTCTATGTATTTCCTGAGATTGTTTCCAATTGTTTCCAGTGTATTTGGATTCCAGCAGTGCAAGGGTAAGTGTGGGAGACACACCCACACCGGAACTAACGATGACACATCTTGCGTAGGGTCGAAGTTTGGGGTCCATTTATTCAAATATAATCCTTGAGGACCGATGAAGTAAGGTCCGTTCTTGAAAATGAGACTTCTGTCTTCTTCTTCTTCAAACACGAATACAAAGAATCCCTTACCTAGGGAGTAGCTTCTGATGCCTTCTTTTACTAACGGTTTCCTGTTCCTTTGTACCCATGCATCTACTGGGTTGGGAGAAGGCCACAAGCCTGTGAACTGTCCAATGAGTCCTCGATCTTCTATATTCAGATTCGATCTACACGTTTCTTTAGCTAGGAGGGAAATGGTGGGGATACTATCCAGATTTTTGACGAATTTGTGTTGTGACTCATTCAATTTTCACTTGCTACAATTCGCTATCAACTTATTGAAGGCCTCCATCTCTGGTGGGTGAGACGTGGAGGCCTCGGGACCCCCTTCTGGGCCCGTGGTGTCAGTGACGTAGCAGTAGGGGGCTGCTGCCAGGACCAACACAAACAACAAGCTGGGGAGGCAATCAGCTCGAGGAGGCAGCCGTATGAGGCCGAGGAGGGGTCAGCCCGTGAGCCAAAAATTTTTATTAAATTTTTATCTAATTAATACATTAATTAAATTTTATATATAATAGATTTTAAATTAAAATAAAATAAATTTTAAATATTATATGTTAGTTATAATGATCTTAATGACTTAATTTTATAAAATTTACTAAATGATTTAATTATTCTTAAATTTAAAATTTAGAGAATTTACTATCATAGTGATGATGGTTATTCTTGAGCTCAATCTATTTTATTAGACATTTATAAAAGACAATGGATCATTTAGTTTTCTTTAAAATTCTATTTATGTGCTGGAAAAAGCATTAAATGGAGCATTTCTAGTTCACCATTGTTGTGATTGGTTAAAAAGTCAAGAAGGTGAGCGTTGTAACAAATATTTTAAAATTGAGTTTTTTTTGTAAGTAAATAAAGCATTATATTAACAATAGACAGAATTACATAGTCGCCATAACATATTCACTGCATATTTCCAGTAAGTTACAAGTCCCAACACATCCCATAGTTTGGAAAAACTCATAAAAAATTCTAGAGCTATTGCTTACAAGACAGAGACCATTACAAATCTGACCAGTAAACCCTTCGAACCCATTTATCACTACTAAAATCGCTAACTCTATTAAACCTTCTAACAAAAAAAACCTCTAAATGAACCATAATCGACATCGGGGAGAAAAGGGATAAACTCAGAACCTGCGATGACCCAGCACATGCGGCAAGAAGTCCCCATCCAGACCCAACGTTGCACCACCAAGAAACCTAGCAGGTGGAGCCAATGGACGAATCCTGAGAGCCTCAAGCACCACATCCATATTTGCATTCAACCTACTGGTCTCTACATGGTTTTATTTCCAACACTGAACTGGGGTATCATCCCCCTTCTCCTTCTACAAACACTCCCATAATACATGACCCATAAGATTCTTTATCACCCAAAATAGGGAAACAATCTTCTCATAGAGACCCAGACGGGTCGCATTATTACTCGGGTCCATTACCCACTCCTCATTTACCTTTGTCTCATAGCTAATAGTTTCCTCATCCAATTTCTCCCTCAAATGTGCTTCAATTCCTTTAATGCGGTTTTGGACCTCCATCGGCAGACCTAACTGGAAATACTTCACTTCCCATGCTACTTTCTTCTGGGCGCACATAATATGCCTGCGTATGTCTGGAGAAGGGCCATCTAGGACCCTGCGAGCTGATTTACCATTGCTCCCATTAGCCATGGATTTACCCATCTCCATTTCCCCACCTTCACACAAAAAATTTCCTTTTATAATCCACCACCTTTGCAACATGCATAAGGAAATTTCACCACGATGATGCATGGGGGTGGGGTTATAGGTAATATATAGCAACTTCCCACTTTCATGATGATTACGGGTGTACCTTGACTAAGCTCAGTCATACTCCTATCTGTCATGGCCATAAAAATATCCCATAAATGCAAATATCCACCACCTTCTGAATTGAAATCCCTCGTGACTCCTCTCACGAGCATATTCATGAGCTTTAGATGGCACAGTCTAATCCCACAAACAACCCTTCTCTCTATACTCCCTTTACTTAAGACACTTGTCCTGCCCTCGGGCTATCTATTCCATTGCGTGTCATGGGAACCTTGATTGCATTTGTCATGAGACACTTGTCTCATGCACGCAGCGCTAAGCATCCCGTATGTTAATTCCTCCCACACGTTACCAGCTATCACTTGTCTAGTCTCCTTACCTGCATTAGCTAGGATATCCGCCACCTTGTTTTCATAAAATAAAATGTTTATTTTCAAAATATTACAATGATCCTCTCAAGCATCCTTGTGATCAATATGGATATTATTCCATCAAACAATGCATATATAGAAAAACATATCAGAAAATATAATCTAACATTTATAAATTTGTTACTAGATTACTTTATTTAACATAAAAAATGTTTTATGCACTCAAAGGATAACGACATTTGCTAAGTATTAATATATATTAGTTCCTTTGGTGATAAATCACAGCCACTCAAAATATCTAAGACACTAATTATTTTAACCCATGACTTCTACACCCCTAAATTTCTTTATCTATCCTTATTTTCAAACATCCTTTTAATGTTAAAATATAATGTACAAGTCTTGTGGGAAACTCTCTAAGTACTTCCCATGATTCATGGGTGGTAAACATGGTAATTTGTCGGCCTTGGTTATGGGGCATAACCTTGATGGGATAAAGACAATAAAAAATGTGGCCACCCCAACACTAATATGGGAGAGATATCACATCTAGCTCATGACCGATTGAGCTAACCCTTGGGGCCATGTCTCTATAGATTGTACAAACAAAACTTGTAATTGTTTTTTTCTTTTTAATTAATATCAACCAACAACCACTAGCCAATTATCGGCGTGGATCATAAATTCCTTCATGTGTTTTCCTTGTTTTTATAGGAAAAACAACATCTAATTGGCTTGACATTTCCCATGAAGTAAGTAGTGTATAATAACAAGGTGTCCCTACGAAATTGGACTCAAAATCATAATAAAGTATACATCATGTAATTTTACAAGGATAGAACACAAATTTAATGGTGGGATGTAACAATGGGCATATATCACATTGCATGTGGTGTCTTTTTTTTTCTTGCACTGCGGCCTATTGATCTCATTTGTCTTATGGTTTTTTACTTCTCATTAAGTTGCACCAACAACTATGCAAACTTCTGTAGATGTATCAATGATCCTCAATTCCCTACTAATCATTGTATTAGGAAAATCCTTTATTGATTACATGGACCAACGAAAAGAAAGAGCACACATTCTATCTTCATAATCATCTAGATTCAATTCAGTATTCCCTTTCCCCCACTTTGGAGGTATGGTAGTAAGTTAGTGGTTTATGGTAAAAGTCCTAACATGTTAAGTTATTCATTCATATTTTGAATAATTGATTTAGTTTAAGTGTAATTTTTATTGAATGTGATAGAAAAATACTTATTTTTATTATTTGTGGTCATTCATTCAATCTTGAAAGTAGTTAAGTACACACCAAAAAAAAAACTTATGTAATATAAATAATATCTCCAATATTATGGGTGGTAGGAGGGGTTGGGGAATACTCTACGACCTCGAAGGAAACCAAGTAACCTCCTTTCCTTGGGAGATTGACAAGACTACAAACAACCAATCAAAATTCTTAGCTCTTTGGAAAGGTCTTTTGACAACCAAAAATATGAAGTTAAATGATGTTATAGTGTTTGGGAAATGAACAATAGCTATATGTCACTTGGTAATTCATTCTCTTCCCCATAATCAAGAACTAAATAGAGTCATATCAATAATCGACAATATCACACCTTACTTTGATTCATCGCAGTTCTTTGAAATCCCTAGGGGACTGAACTCAACTGTTGAAAAAATGGTTAACATAGCTTGTTGAATCCCTTATAGCATAGTGGGAAAAATGTGCAGTAGAGTATGTTGTAACATACCCTAATTTTATCAATCAATAATTAATTGTGAGTTTAATTAATCATATGTACAAGTGACACCAACATAATCATATTCATCCAATAGTAAATACTCCTCAAATTGGTTGTGTCATTCATACAGTGTCGCACAAGCTAGGATATATGAATCCTTAGGTTATGAGATGACCAAAGGCATGTGTGTTTAACCTCACCCTTCACTTTCTATTCTTGTTCTATCTCTATTTCATAAATAAATTTCTTTGGGCTTAAGGAAATAACAAATAGTTTACTAATTTGGGAGATACCAATGTTCTTTGCCCTCCTTGGGAAGGTCTTTGATCATGTGGGAAGAATATTATACATCTTGATTGATGGAGTACACCCCAGTTTCAAGCACATTGAATTCAAGAATTCAGCTATAGGGATTTTGTAGGTAAATTCTCAGAGAAATCTAGCGAAATATTATTTTTGCGGTGTTTCCTATGTGTTTCTTGTATTTTGATTTCATGCTTTTTCCTCCTTGCACTGGTGAAATTCATGGGAATCAAGTCCCATGCACCTCTACTTGTATTTCAAGGAAAACGAAAGGTGAATTTATGGTTGAAGTTGACAATAATATAGGTCTAAATGCACATCTTGTTCACTCCACTTCTAATCCTTAGGTGGATAGTCTGTGACAAGGGAGAAACATGCACAATTTTGAAAGTGTTTGAGTTGAAAATAAGGCTCTACTCTTTTTTTATTCTGGGAAGGATGGCTTCAGACAACCATTCCAATATATGTGTCCATTGTGCCCATTTAGACATGAAAAAGGAAATACAACATTGAGAAAGGCATGATGTTGATTGCTAAGAAAGGATGTAAGGCCCCAATGGGACTTAAGCACGCAAAAATTACTTCATACATTTAACTTAAAATCAACTCCATTACTATGACAGATTTATAGATCTAAAACAATAAACGAGATATCATAATAATGATTAAATGAAATAGGGAGAAGAAATAACTTAATTTGATGAGTGATGTAAAGAATACACATCTAGTTTTCATAATTGGTGATGGAAAACAACATGTGGTTGGAAACTCTCCAGCACCCAACCAACCTCTCAATGAGACACTGAGAGTCCCCGAGCCCCCAACCAGTAAACCTTAGCCATAATTTTTTTTTCCACTTCATAACCATAATCAAACCTATGTTTTCTTCAAAACTGACAAGAATGAATGCCCTTCCCCTCCAATCCTCCTATTTTTTATAGTTTTTTCTCATTTTCCTTTGGAACTTTAATCTCGTATATTTTATTAATTTAATTAACAATTTCGTTTTATTTATTTATTATTTAATATTATTAGCCATAGTTATCATATTCATGGTGATAAGTGTTTCTATTTATTTATTTATTGCAATATTTATTTATTTTAATATTAATTTATTTTTCCTATATTTATATTTATATTTGATTCATTTTTAATCTTGGGTGTTGCATACTTCCCTCCTCCAGGGAACTTCATCCCGAAGTTACATTTTACTTATATAGTATACATATAATTTAGTAATTTTGCATAGGTGAAAGTCAATTGTGTGGCTAGTACATGTAATTCTTTATCCGTACCAATAATAATTTTAGTAATTTATATTATTATAAATATTTATATTATTCTTATTAATTCATATTTTAATTATTTGATGTTATTAGATTTCTTTATTATTTTTATGTATAGTTTAATTCCTCCCTTACACACCCTCCACCTGAGAATCATACCATCCAATCAACCTCCATAAACCTCCACATCAGAATTTGGATGGTCTCGATTGCCATGGCACAAGCCCTCTACTGTAACATGTCTGTGGATATATTAATCCCTAAATGTTGGCACATTACACCTATATTGTGGTTCGTTGCATATTATTGATGTGGGATTGAGTATCTTAGTGGTAATTGTAATTTGGTAATATTATGTTAGTTATTTTGTATTGGGTCCATTAATTGTAATTGTACATATTTGTCTCCTATATGTTGAAACATATACTCTTAATGGTTCATCACACCTTTGGATCTTCTGTAGAGCAGTTGACTGGACAGATGACTGAACACTCAGTTGGATAGTTGAATGAATGGTCGGCGTGACTACAAAAAGCGATTAAACTTTGGAACGTTGCATATTCTACGTAAACAATTTGGATCAAATACCCCTACTTGTGGACCATATCTTCCCTAATTTCAAGAAGTTGGTTAGATCTAGAAAATATAAATAGAAGACCCTATGGGTTGTCTAACATATCGATTTGAGATGTTTTGTCATGATCACTATGCATTGTGATGTTATGATCATAATGCGTTGTGCTTAAGTGCTTAAATGGTGTCTCTAGACACCACCTTTTCTTCTTGGAACATTGTCCCCTTCTTTTCTTTTCATTATGTTCTATAGTTCAGGTCGAGAGGTTTCCTTACATGGAATCAAAGCTAAGTTTTTTAACCTAGCTTTGTTGTCTGCAAATCGTGCCGAGTCAGATCTAGGGTTGATTGAATTTGGGTAGAAGATTTGTTAACTTATACATTTACTTAGAATGTGATAAGATCTGTTAGATCAAAAGGATGGGTTCCAAGATAGAATCTTTTGTTCTCAATGGATGTAACTATGTTATTTGGGCGACATATATGGAAACCTTGTTGAAGAGAAAAGGACCGTGGAAATTTATGGAGACTACTATTATTGATCCGATGGATGTCAATGCCAAGTTTTCAATCTACGTTAAGAAGTATGGAGTTGTAGGCATTATCACGACCTACATTTTGAGAGAGATTCGTTTTCATACAAGTGGGATCAACTTCCCTCATGTCATCTGGACCAAGATGAATACCCTTTTCAACAATATAAATGAAGGAGAAGCTATTCAGATAGAGAAATATTGATATCTCTAGAACCTCCTTCCTTTGATCGGATCAAGGACTATTTATTTCATATTAAGGGGATACAACTGAAATTGTGTGAATGTGGCAAGGATTTTCTGAATAAGGATGGACAACTTATTGAGCTAGTTTTGATGAATTTGAAGACACCATATGATGTCTTTTGCTCTTCCTTTTGAGATAATTGGATGTCGGGACAAAAATATGGTAAGGATTTTACCTTTTATACTTTCTATGATTATTTGATCAAGGACCAACAAAAGTTGCTTGCAAAAGGGAATATTGGTGGCACAAACCAGGCTCACTTGCTGAAAACCAAGGTCAATCCAAATCCTAAATAACGTGGTAAGAAGGATAAGCTACATGGATGTATTGACCAACCTACAAAGGGAAGACAGAAGAATCATCGGCATTGATGAATAAGGTTCGAAAGAATAAGAACTATCGGTATTGGTCAAAGGTGGGACATGTTGAGAAAAATTGTTGGAAGATGATGGACTTAAAAGGAAAGGTCAAGCACATGGAGGATTGTGCCTCGACTAGATAGTTGGCCAACTGACCTCCTGAAAAGTATACCTTCCCTATCAGTAATTCCCAGGAATTACATGCCCACACCAATCATACTGAATGGATAGTGGAATCTGGATGTACTCATAACATGGCTAAGGATGCTTCCATGTTCTCTTCTTTAAGTTGTTCTCCTAAAGAGAAGATTTATGTCATTGATGATTACACCCTCACTATTAAGGGAAATGGAGACATCGAATGTCAACATGATCGCATATCCGACGTCTATCATGTACCGAGTTTGAGTGTAAATATGTTGTCATTTTCTCAATTGATGAAGACTAAGAAGATTGTTGAATTCTAGTCGGATTTCTTTATCATGAAGTATATAAGGCTTGGGGGGAATTATTACTTATGGTATTTTGGATCATAAGGATCGACTGTATAATTTCTGTGATTCCCATACTATTGGACCGTTTGCACTCATCGCCCTATCTGATGACAAAAGTTGAATTTGGCATGAACGACTTGGTCATCTAAAATTTAGAAGTATGAAGATGATGGTAACACAAAATATGGTTACTGTCTTCCAAATGTTGTTCCATATAATGGAATTTGTAGAGGATGTATGCTTGGGAAGCATAATCGGGCACCCTTTGATTCGGGAAAAGCATGGCATGCATAAGAACGATTTGAGCTTGTCCATAGTGATATTTGTTGCATAAACAAACCATCACTTGTAGGTGTGAAGTATATTTTGACATTCATTGATGATTCTGATCTTGATTCACATGGGTTTATTTCTTGAAGAATAAGAGTAAATTCTTTGAAAGGTTCAAGGAATTTAGGGCACTTAATTAAAAGTAGTGTGGTTGACCCCTTAAATGTTTGATATTAGATAATGGTGGAGAATATGCCAGTCGATAGTTTAAAGGATATCTCTTGTAGAATAGAATTTCTTGGCATATATCTATCCCTCACACCACTCAATAGAATGACATTGGAGATATGAACAAATAGACCTTGGTATAAATTGATAGATGCCTACTATAGGACAAGGACATTCCAATGCGATTTTGGGAAGAATTCGTCTATTACTCAAACTATATCCTAAACCTTTTGTTGACTAGAGCAGTCACCATCACAAATCCCAATGAAAAATGGAATGGTTAAAAACTCTCCATTGGACACCTCAAAACCTTTGGATGTGTTTCTTGGGAGCATATCAATGATGAATGCACGAAGAAACTAGATGCAAAGAGCCATTCTTGCATCATGATGGGCTACTCTAATAAGTTGAAATCCTATAAACTATTTGATCTTGTAAAATAGTAGATAATATTGAGTCAAAGTGTATTTTTTGATGAGACCACTTTAGGTAATAAGCTATTAAATTCCTCTCTCGGTCCTTTGAACATTGATTCTTTTGATGTTCTAGGAGAGTTGGGATCGATTGTACTCATTCATGGAATATCGACCAGATCAACTAATTATCCTGAATCGATTGGTGGTCGATTTATTGTAATATTGAAGTCGACAATTCAACTTCCTTAACTGGTGATCACTGACCTGAGTCATTGACGAATTTCTTACCTATGTGGGATATTAATACATTTGAAGCTGTCGGATCATATGCTAGTAATTCGAGTATTGGTTGACATAATCAAAGTCATAAATATAATGGTAACATTGCTTTGATGGCACATGCACTTGACGTCTGTGATATTGATAGATATGTTGATTCTCATGGCGTGCTCAGGGAAAATGCTATGACTGTTGAAATTGATTCCCTGAAGAAGAATTATATGTGAGAACTTGTTCTTTGAATACAAGGAAATAATGTCGTAAAGTGTCGATGCGTCTATAAAACCAAGTTTACCTCTGACATTGTTATTTAACGCCACAAGGATCGCTTGGTGGCAAATGGATTCTGTTAGTAAGAAGGCATCAACTATACTGAAACCTTTTCTCTTGTCACGAAGATGAATTATGTTCGACTGATCCTTTCTCTTGTTGCTCATTTTGGATGTGATATTCATCAAATGGACGTAAAAAGTTCCTTTATTCATGGGGATCTAAATGAATAAATTTATATGGAGAAACCTCTTGGTTTTGTGACAGACTCTAGTCTTGTCTGTCGACTCAAAAAATTGTTATATGGTTTGAAACAAGCCCCTCATTCTTGGTATGAAAAGATTAATCGGTTCTTTTTCAACCTTGGTTTCAAACGTTGTCAATATGATTACAACATCTATGTATTACATGTTCATGGCGATACTATAATTTTGGCATTGTATGTTGATGATCTAGTCATAACTAGAAATAATGCCAATATTATTTTGGGTTTGAAGAAACAACTTGTTGACACCTTTGAAATGACTGACCTTGGTTTTTTACATTTCTTTCTTGGCATTCAAGTTTTACAAATGGATGATGGTATCTTTATTTCTCAACCTAAATATGCCTTGGATCTCTTGAAAAAATTCAAGCTGGATGATTGTAAGTCATGTGCTACACCTTATCAATCGAGTGTGAAGTTATTGAAATATTGTGACTCTCCATGACTCGACACCACTCTTTATCGAAAGTTGGTTGGTAGCCTTATTTATTTGACGTACATCCAGTCAGACCTCTACCTTGTCGTTAGTGTGGTTTCCATATTCATGCAGGATCCTTGAGAAAGTCATTGGAAAGCCACAAAGAGAATTGTTCAATATATTAAGGGTATTTATCGGTATGGTATCAAGTATTGTCACAGTAAAAAACCACTCCTCAACTACACTGATTCCGATTGGGGTGACGAAATTGATAACCAAAATTCTACTTTTGGCTATGTGTTGCTTCTAAGATTTGGAACTCTATTTGGGTCTTGTAAGAAACAAAATCTAGTCTCTCTTTCAACTACAGAAGCGAAGTATCGTGATGCTGCCAATGCTGGAATGGAGGTAGACTGGATCCATCAGCTTCTCAATTAGCTTGGATTTCCTGTCCATACCTCTATTATTATTCATTGTGATAATCAGAGAGGTATTCAAGTTGTTGATAATCTCATTGCTCATAGAAATATGAAGCATGTCAAACTTCATGTTCATTATTTTAGACAGTTGGTATAGGAGAACATTGTCTCTCTTCTTTATTGCATGATAGATAATCAAGTCAATGATATCTTTACGAATCCTTTACTATAAGTTAATTTTGTGAAACTTCAGGATATGTTTGGGATTCAAGAAGATGCAATTATGGGGGGGTGTTGAAAACAAGTAATTTCACCTCCTAAATATTGAGAGTGTTGTGTCGATAGGGGTGTTAGTAGCTACAGTCTTAATGGTTCATCACACCTCTGGATATTTTGCAGAATAGTTGGTTGGACAGATGAATGAACAATTTGTTTGACAATCGACTGAATGTTCGACATGAATATGGTCGGCATGACTACAACAATTGAATAGACTTTGGGACATTGCAGATTCTACGAAAACAATTTGGACTAAAGATCCCTACTTGTGGACCAAATCTGACCTACTTTCAGGAAGTTGGTTAGATCTAGAAAATATAAATAGGTGACCCTATGGGTTGTCTGACATATTGATTTGAGATGTTTTATCATTCTCATTATGCATTGTGATGTTCTGATCATAATATGTTGTTCTTAAGTGCTTAAACAATGTCTTTAGATGCCACCTTTTCTTCTTGGAATCTTGTCCCCTTCTTTTCTTTTTGTTTTGTTCTATAGTTCATGTTGAGAGGTTTCACAACACTATATATAGGAAGGAGAGCTTTTCATTTGAATCATATCATCTTGTTTTTTCTTGTGTACTTAGTACATTGTGTAAGGAGGTTGCCCCCTCGAAGAGTATTTCTATCCATCTCTTAATTTTTTTTGTAAGTTCAGGAACTAATTTATCGAAGAAAAATAATAATGGTAAAAAAAATGGTATAGAGCATAAAGTATGTCCTACTAAGAGGAAAAAGTGAGAAAAGAGGTTCGGTATGCCTTAGAGGAGATGGAAGACCAAAATTTTGTACCAGTTCCTCCCTCGATGAGGGAAAAAAAATCCAAAATAGATGAGATTTACCACTTTTCCAAAAAATATGTTTAACAGTCTAGAGTTTTTGACCTAAAATTTCCAGAATTCCTGAGACATAGAAAAAATATAAAAACTGGAGAGTAGAAACTTGGATAATTTTTGAAGTACGACTCCTCAAGGATAGGAGTCTTGAAGCCTGTGATGCTTGTCTTTCCTAGATCGTCCTTATCATTGGCTTCGTCGCTGGAGGCGACTTCCTCACTGGAGGTGTCTTCTTCATTGCTTCTTTAGACATCTTTCTTGCTGGATGTAATACTTTTAACCGGGAGGGGCTCAGTTTTCTGGAAGGTGGTCATACTAAATGTGATTTTTCCAGCTGAGATGGTATTCATACGACTTTGTGAAGGGATAGAGGAGGGTTCAAATTCCATGGGAACCACATGGGGTTTAGTCAGGGGAATGGACACAGAAGTAGATGCAGGGAGGGTAGATGGAGCCAGGGAAACTACAAGGGATGGGGATTGAGGAGGGACATCGTCAAGAGGAGGATGGGTGGAGGGACGAAGGAGAAGATGAAGTAGAATATTCTTGATGACCCAATAGGTCCTTTGGCATTCTGAGGTCCGACCTGCTGCTGAAAGGGAGCCTGAGAGCTCATCGTCACAGTCGTTGATCATGATGTGTAGGTAGTCTAGAATTTCAAGATCAAAACCTTCATTGCTGGCTTGGGCGTTGAGTATGAGATCCTATCCCAGCTCGACCATGGCGTGGAGTTCCTCTCTAGCATCATGACATGGTAGAGAAATAGAGAAAAACCAGAGGAGCCAAAAATAGAGAGTCACAGAGAGTTTTTCCAGGGCAGAAACAAGGGAGGTGAGGGAAAGGTGACGGAATGTCGGATGCCTTGAGCATTTAGTGCAGAGGCACATAAAAATAGACATGGAATTAAGATAGGCCAGATGGAAGGTAACATCCCCATCCTTTGCAACTTCAGTAAGATCTCCATGTACAACCAAGTATTTAAGGAGCGCAACCATGAGGAGGAGGGTGGCCTGCTCCAGGCAGATGGAAAGGTGATGCCAAGCGTGAGATGGGGAGGAACATGTTGGCAAGGGTTTTGGGATAAGTTAGTTGCACAACATAGTAGATGCTATGCAAGCTCAAAGACACCATGCAAGTGAAAGATGGTGTGCAAGGTGGAGAATATAATATTGTAGTTTTGGACCATATTTTGTGGATATTGGTCATTATTTTGTAAAATCGGTTAAGAATTAGTTAGAAGTTGTCTAAGTGGACCTTGGATGTAAAGGCGCAAGCCTATAAGTAGATTTCTAATTGCAAGTGTTGATGATCAAATCTATCTTTTTGTAAGTGTGAAGAATGCAAGCTGAGTGAAGAATATCTCTAAGTATTTGAACTGAGGTCTATTGATCTATGAACTATTTTTGAGAATCTATGATTTTGTGTGGAAGTAATATGACAAGACAAAAGTTGATCTGAATCACTGTGTTCTTTTACTGTTTTACTATTTTCTGTGACTCAATGTTGAATGCTATGTGAATCTGCGACATGGATCTATGATGTGATGTTTCCCTATTTCAAATGATGTTATCTTGTTGGATATGTTTGCACACAGTATGCTTACTGCAGTTATGATTGAATGATGCGATTTGTTGAAGAATGATAATGAATGGTTACATGAATGCATGAGTTGAATGATCTATTAATATTGCGCTAAGATGTTAAGTTGATGTCACATTGTCCTCCCATATGTTGGGGAAACTTGGTTCTGTCAGATCTCCCTCAAACATCTCGGGTGAGACCTCATCCTCTCTGTCGGTGTTTCTGAATGGGGTAAAACATGTTTGGGTCAGTGCTCAGGGAGGCCACGGTGGTTTGGCTGTCGACAGAGTGGGAACCCCTGTGGACTAGTTTTGTTGGTTGGGTTTGTGTCAACAAATGGTTCCATTACTAGGACCTTGTTATGACTGAGGGGAGGATAAGTGGCATACGACTAGACCAGAAATACAAGATTGGTTCGACCAGAAGCTGTGAGAATCGACTGAGAAGGAAAATCAGAACCCTGCACTAATGATGGATAAGTGGTTGGAACAATACATACACGACGGTCCACATGAGTATTTTTTCTCTGAATTCTAGATCATCTTGTATGAGTGGTTGGTGCGATTTACCTATCGCAAGACAAATTTCCAAGGAGGAAAGCCAACATCCTGGACCTCTAAGTTGATCTAAGAGTTGCTGGGAAACCGACAACAGAGTGTTGCGGGATGTTGAAGTCTGGTTGGACATCATCTTGGAAGGCTATATCATCGAGTTTATGGTTGATACTACTAAGTCCTAAAATGAAGAATAAAGAGAATTATTCAACGGACATAGAGGTAGGTTCTTATTTTCTTTGCAATTATCAATTAATATGTTTTTTTATGAAAAAGGCATACTGAACATGCACCTCAAGTAGTAGAAATCTAGTGTGCGGGGGCTGTGGATACCACGAAGAAAGGGGGGGGGATGAATGGAAGGATAAGGGATATATGGGTGCAAGTTTTGACGAGACTATGAGGGAAGTCAAGGAAGAAAGTGGTATTATGAGGGGAGGAGGAAGGTTTCGACAAGAGAAGAGGCAGAGGATAGGGGAAGGTCCTATTGCGATTGAAACACAAGAGCGCGAAGGAATACCACACGGGATGAAGTGACCCTACAGTGACAAAGAGGATGACCAGGCTATGTATGAGGTAGTGGTAAGATCAATCCCCAGGAGCAATGTACCCACACCTTCGTGCACTACATCGCTATCAGGAAGAAACACAAGTTCAATATCGACTTGTCTGACGTGCCAACAACACTCTAATAGTAGTAGTAGATCAACATCTATATGAAGAAGGCCCAAGATGGCAGACGACAAAGTGAAGTTACCTTTGTTCCATGGGAACAAGAATGCGGATCCATAACAATACTGGTTCCTATGTGAGGCAGTATGGACTGTCAGACAAAGTACAGATGATGAAGTCAAGAAGGGCCAGTTGGAGACAACCCTTTGGGGTCAAGAATTATATTGGTTCTTGAAAATTTTATAGTTTCCTATGGGGGCTCTGAAGAATACCTTAGCAGAAGTCAGGAAAGGAATTATCGAAGAATTTAGAAAACCAAAGTCTAAAGCACAGCACATTACAGAAATGAAGGGAATTAAACAGTATCCTAATGAGACTATTTGGGATTTTGATCAAAGATTCAAGACACTAATGGAAAGAGTTAGCTTTGAGATGAGTGACATTCAACATAAATAGTGGTTCATTGCAGCATTTCTAACTCATATCAGACTACCACTGATGCAACAGAAGATTGCGACACAGTGTGAAGCTCTAGAAATTGCCATGAAGTTGGAAGCTTCACCCATTGGATAAAATGCAGTTGGTATGAACCAAATTCATATGCAGTTACTGAACTTGACACTACAGTTTCAAGACATTAAGAAGGGAAAGGAACAATGCGAGGATCTCTGGTGTACTCGATGTCACGTAAATGGACATACTAAGGATACTTGCCCAGTTTTTTGGAACTACCTATTGTCAGGGGCACTGAACCCATTGAGTTGTGGCAGTTTACCATGGTTTCACATATGTCAAGTATATGGGCATTGACATGAGGAATGTGGATACATGTAGAAGATGGTGATGAAGCCAACGAACCTATATTGCTCATTTTTTTGATCTATCAGAAATGAAGATAAATATTGTTGCACATACGACCTACTCCAAGAGAGAACATATGCTCGTATTATGTGAAGGGAGAGGATCATCGGGTAGTACCGCATCTGCATCCACAGGTGGTATAACCACAAACTCAACTGCAGTATGTACCACCACCGTAGATGCACTTTATACCACAACATATGAAACAATAGTTTATGCCACAACCACAGTATAACCAGATGCAGATGGCTCCACAACAAACGCAATATGTTCAGTCAGCACATTATGTTCAACAACAATCAAATCCCATGCAACAACAAGTAAATCAACCAAAGTATCAACAACAAGGAGGATTCCATAGAGGATTTAGAGGAGGGTGTGGAGGTTTTGGTTGAGGAGGAGGACGAGGTCGCGGACTATCCAATGTTATAATTGTGGTGTATTGGGTCATTACTAGAGAGATTTCCCACCATTGCAGTGTTTGTGCATGTATTGTATCGTGATTGATCACACAGTTGAGAAATGTACACAGCTGATCACGAGGTAGCAAGCTGAAAATGTTCCACAATTACAGAAGAAAAATCAGTTGCAGAATCATAATCAATTGCAAAACCAAAATGAAGTGCCGAAACAAAACTAGCTGCAAAATAAGAACCAAAACCAAATTCCAATTCAGAACCAAGTTCCAATTCACAATGAGAATGCAAATCAGAATGTGAATCAACCTATGAATCCACCATTGAACCAGAGTCAGGGACCAACTGTTGCAGCAATCTCAGTGGAGCCCGGGATGCAGGATGCTGATGTCACAGTCATCACTCGTGGAGGAGCGATGATGGGAGAAGATAGCCTACATCCACAAATTTGATTGGCTGGGAAGAAGAAGGTGCAGTTTGACATCGATGCTGAGAAAGACACATTCTTTAAAGCACGTGATGTGATCGAAAGGAATCATGGTAAGTCACCTATTTATGAAATTCCTACTGATTTTGATTCCACTTTGGAGGCAGGACCATCGCGACAAAATGGTACCTTGCAGAACTTATTTGAAAGTTGATTATCACTGGAAAGAGATCCTAATGCTCTTGCCAATATTGGGACTCTGTTGCATCGATTGACTAAGGGGTGGAAGGATTCTGTGGTGAATTATTTGGATAAGAAGAAGAAGGGGAAAGAAATGGGCATGAATATTCATATTGGGGACTATGAGGTCGATTCAATCATCCTGGATCTAGGCTTCGATGTTAATATTCTAACAAGATAGAAATGGAAAAATATGGGGATCCCAACGCCGAGCTGGTCTCCTGTGCAGCTGTGATAGCCCAACCAGGCCAGAGTAACGCTGATTAGGTGGGTTCCACACCTTGTTGTGAAAGTGGGAGGCATGAAAACCTATGCTGATTTTGATTTGATTTAAGTCATCGATGGTGGAGGATACTATCCCGCATTTTTGGGAATCAGATGGGCTAATGATAGTATCGTAGTGATCAATTTTAAGAAGTGCATAGTGACCTTTGAGAATCAAGACATCAGAGTCATCGCTCTGATGGATCCAAACAAAGGGAGAAGGAATATTGAGCCGGTGAAAGATGAAGTTGTTAAAGGATGGGATCATGCATATAATATTTCAGAATATTATGTACATCCAACTGATGATGTGGAACTCGGTTGGCATAGCGCTAGCTTTGTGTCTTTTGACTCTGATGATGCTCTAGGAAACTGGTAGAACCACTTGCATGAAGTTTCACTACGAAAGTGCGGCTTGATTACGCAATCACTGTGTTGGGTTGCGTTTGAGACCATTGAGTTGCCAATTTATGAAGGACTGCCTGAGCTATTTGAGTTTCTTGTTGAGTTTGAAGACAAGGTGTCAGAACCACAATGGTTGCTGGAATTGGAGGAAGCATTGAAGGCTACTCGAGCATGCTAATGGGCGACCCATAAGAATTCGATCACTAGAAGGTTTTAATGTCAAATATTGATGGCATTGCACTTTGAAGATACATAAGTGTACCATGCTGGAAGGTACAATGGTCAGAGCAGTCCTGATGATCATCTGATTGAGTGTCAGACATTGTGGGCATCATGACCGAAGGATGAGTGGGTCCATGCATTTTTCCACACATTGTATGAAATTCCACGATATTGGTATGTATCAGCTAATTGCGTAGAGAAATCACCACTTGGGAGGATTTGATAGTTTGCTTTACTCACACCTTCAATTTCATGGATGCCAATCCGGATGTTCATAATGCGCTGCAGATTATTCGTGATCTTGTTCTGAAGGTAGTGTCGGTCGCATATCCAGTGGACCCGCATGCGCATTGTCACATGTAATCAATGATGGAATGTTATAATGTGACTGTAGGACTAGATGATGATGATGACTTGCGTAATATCAATATTCCAGAAACAAAAGGGAGTCAAGATGTCGCAGCACTGGATGTACTGATGGATCCAATGAATCAACCATTGAAGATCAGGAAAGTTAACATTGGGACTAAGGAGAACCCAAAGTTTGCAAGTGTTGGAGACTACTGGGACGAAGAAATGATGGCAAATATTACAGAATTGTTGCATGAATTCCAAGATTTGTTTTCTATGAATTTTTCTGAGATGAAGGGGATTCTGGGAGATTTAGGAGAGATGAAGATCCCATTGAAACTAGATGTGAAACCAGTAAGGTCGAGGTTGTATCACCTGAATCTGCGATATAAGGAGAGGGTAAAAGATGATATTGATAGGATGATGGATGCTAGAATAATTGAGTCGGTTGAAGAATGAGAATGGATCAGTCCCATGGTGGTCCAAGATAAGAAAATGGGTGAGGTTCGGATGTGTGTCAACTTGAGAAAATTGAATGATGCGTGTATGCATGATCCATTTCCAGCAACATTCATTGATGAAGTTTTGGAAGGAGTAGGCAGTCAGGAGATGTATTATTTCACAGATGGATTTTTTGGATATCACCAAATAAGGATTACGAAAGAAGATCAACATAAGACCACATTTGTCATGGAATGGGGTTGTTTTTAGTACACCATGATGCCTTTTGGGTTGAAGAATGCGCCTGCGATATTTTCCCGGGTTGTTTTCGCCGCATTCAAATATTTTATTCAGAAGTTCCTACAAGTCTATATGGATGACTGTACAATTTATGGATTTATCAGAGAACATATCTCCAACCTGCACTTGATACTAGAGAGATGTCAACAACATCAGATCGCACTGAATTCAAAGAAGTGTATTTTCTGTGCACCTTTTGGGATGCTGTTGGGTGACATCGTTTGCAAGAAAGGAATGTTGGTTGACCCTGTAAAGACTGCATTGATCTTAAGCTTTCCACAACCTACAAATTTGAAGATTCTTAGAGCGGTGCTGGGGCACACAGGGTATTATCGCAAGTTCATACGATGTTATGCTGCGATCACAACTCCCATGGAGAAATTATTGAAGAAAGTTGTAGAATTTGTATGGAGTCAAGAGCATCAAGAAAGTTTCAACACAATGAAATCCAAGATGGATTCCACACCAATACTGGTTTTCCCTGATTAGAACAAGGATTTCGACATTCATGTGTATGCATCATCTATTATGCTGGGAGTGGTGCTCGTGCAACCAGGAGAAGGAGATCTTGATCACCCGATCGCTTTCGCTATTCGGAAGCTGTCATCTGCAAATAAAAACTACATGACCACAAAGAGAGAAGATATGACGATGGTATATGTGCTACAGAAGTTTAGGAATTACCTATTGGGCAGTCATTTCAAGATGTTTACAGACCATTCTACTTTGAAGTACCTTGTCAATAGGCCTGTGTTGGGGGGAATATATGCCACTGGCTACTTCTTTTTTAGGAGTTTGATTTTGAGATAATTGTGAATCTAGGTTGCTTGAATGCTGGCCCTGATCATTTATCTCGAACTGAGACAAGAGAAGAGCCAATGAAAATTGAAGATGGACTTCCAGATGCACATTTGTTCAGAGTCAACATGGCTGATGATTACTATGATCAAATCATTCATTTTTTGGCGATGGAAACCCCACTGGAGGACCTTACAAAAATTCAAAAGAAGCAGTTGGTTTTTAAGGCCTTAGATTTCCATTTGATCGCTAGACAACTATATAAACTAGGACCAGATGAGATCTTGTGGCGATGTGTCCTACCACATGAACAAGGGAAGATCTTAGCAGAGGAACATGTAGGAGTTGTTGGTGGACACTATGGAGGTCGAGCTACTGTGAGGAAGGTGCTTTGTGTAGGGCTTAGGTGTCCCACACTTCATAATGATGCGATAGATTATGCACATAATTGTGATGTCTGTCAACAAACTGGAAAACCATCAAGGAGGGATGAGATGTCGTGGGTACCTTAGGTGACGTTGTAGCCATTTGATAAATGGGTCATGGACTTTGTGGGACCAATCAGCCACCTGGGAAGAGAACTGGTGTGTGGTATATTATTACAATGACAGAATATTTGACAAGATGTGCAGAAGCCACACCAGTCGTGGATTGCACCGCTGCGACAAAAGCGAGGCTCTTATTTGACAACATTGTGACTCGGTTTGGATGTCCAAGGATATTGATGAGAGGCCAAGGGATTCACTTCATCAATCACATGGTAAGTGTGCTGACAGAGGAGATATAGATACAATATAAGAAAAGTACCCCGTATCACCCACAAGTGTTGACACAAACCCAACCATCAAAACCAGTCAACATGGGTTCCCACTTTGTCGACAACCAATCCACCACGATCTCCCTGAGCATCATCCCAGAAAGGATTTACCCTTCCCAAAAACACTCGTATAGTGGATGAAGTCTCACCGGCGATGTTCAAGGGAGGGATGATGGAGCCAAGTTTCCGCAGAATAGGGGAGAACAATGTGACATCAACTTAACAACGCAACAAAATAATTAATGGATCATTTAACTTATCCATTCATATAACCATTCTTTATCATTTCTCAATAGATCACATCATTCAATCATAACTGTAGTAAACATAGTGATGCACAAACATATCCAACCATATAATAACATTTGACACAAGAAAACATCGCATCATAGATCCATGTTGCAGATTCACATAAAATTCATCATTAGATCGCAAAAAATAGTAAAACAACAAAACAAAAGAAAACACAACGATTCATATCAACTTTCGTCTTATCATATTACTTCCACACAATTCACAGATTGAAAACCAGTTCACAGCTCAATAAGTGCTCTCCAAAGTACTCAAAAAGGTACTAAGGTTGCTCATACTTGGCTCACCCCACGAAGATCTTTAACTCTTGCGATTCAACATCTACTTATAGGCTTGTGCCTTTACATTCAAGGTCCACTTAGACAATTTCTAACTAATTCTTAACCGATTCTACAAAATAATGACCAATATCCACAAAATATGGTCCAAAAATACAAAAGGTGACACAAAATACATAAAATATTCAATTTCCCGCCTTAAGCGCCATGTTTTGCACAGTGTATTTTAGCTTGCGTAGCATCCACGATGTTGTGCAACTAATGTATCCAAAACCCCTTGCCAATAGGCCCCCAACACAATCTTGTGGCTCACCCTCAAGCCACGCTAACTAGACATGGTGTACTCATTAATATTGATCTTGAAATCTTCATTTTGCTGAGTAATCACCTAGACTTGTTCTTTGAATCTGTCCGCTATCTCTTTTCTTGCCGTTATATCATGGGTGACTGGATGCTCAACCATTTTCTCAGCGATCTTCTTTTTACCTTCCTGCACGGCCTACAACACAACAAGTGCCTCACCAGAAAGCTGCGCATCGATATCCTGGGCCTTCCCAACATGCTGCTGCAACTCCTTCAGCTCTGTCGATTGCATGAATTGAACCATTAGTGGCATCACTCTGAGTGATGTCTTCAAGGTCGCTAGCTGCCCTTCTGCTTCCTGCAACTATTTGGTCAGTTGCACTAGCTATTCATCTTGGAAGATGCTTCCCTAGAACTGTGTGTTCCAATCTGTCACTTCCTTGGCCTCCTGCTCCATCTTGTTGAGTTGTGTTTCTATATCTTTAATTTTTCTCTTCCATGTTGCTATTTTCTCTAGTGGCATAGCTGTGTGCACTAGAGCTTCCAGAATGTTCTTTTCACTCTGCAATTTTGAAATAACGACCCCAAGTTCCTGTGCTCTTGCCATTGCATCCAGCTCGACGGTGCTCTCCAACACATACTGGTAGGCATCCACAACTTCCACTTCCAAGTTGACTTGGTTGCCAAATATATGTGCCTTCTCAACAACAAGGCGATCTGTTTCCTTTTACAGCTCTATGATCTCCTTAGCGCTCTTCACCTGCAACTCCTCTTGTGCTTTCTTGAGCGCTTTGATTTCATGCACTTTTTATTTCATCCACTTCTCCTTTGTGTGCTTCAATTCGACAACCTCTTTTTGCGCTTGATCCTCTTTCTCCTGTGATCACAATAATTGATCGTTGACTTCTTTCTGTCTATCTGACAACTCCTGGTTGGCAATGTGTTGCATGTGTACCAACGTATATGTAGAAAGAATGTCGATATCCAATGATATGTCCTACAACTGCTGCAACAAGGTATTCAAGTCCTCTCTTCCAGCTTCAATCGCAGTTGGGGGAATTTGAACATTCCTAACCCATGGCTCAGTGCTGATTGACGTGAAATCCTACATAGTCACACTCTCTGGTTCTCTCTTCAAGACAACATTATATAAATAATTAAGCTTGCTTCTTACCTCTGTAAATGCATCTTGTGCTGATTTATTCATTTCTTTTGATTCCGCATTGGTTGCATCTATAACGACTTTGATATGTCGATTCAACTGTGCCTCCATTACTGACGCGGTGCTACTACTCATACCCTACTCCATGCACTTATTTGTTCTTTGTTTGTTGAATATGCATTGTTATTTCAGGTCAGTGGGTGTCACTGTCGACGATTCTTCATCAGATTCATGGTGAATCTGCTGGTCATATTTCTACATGGGATCATTAGTTTCATCCACTGGTGGGCCCTTCGATACTTCCTCCACATTGGCCGATTTGCGCCAGGCTGCACACCATTCATTAATCATCTTCTCTAATTCTTCATCAGACATCTTGTACCTCATCGAAAACCATTTCCTGTCTAGGTCACATCACACTTGGACGTGAATCACATGTGGTCCAATTGTGAACTGCGCAATCCTTTGGTACTTTTTTGCACAATCTATCAATCTTTATGTTTCTTTTACCCACCATAGATTCTAACATCTCACACCCTTGCATGATTCTATTGCTTTTACATCTATGCCTTGGTAGTCATTTGGCTCCATCCAAGCCACTAGTGTGATCAAGATAACTAATCAGCTATATGTAAATGGTCTCTTGCCTGCTTCTACAGCCACTGTTTCCTCCACCAACTGGTTCATGAGAGAGAGTGACCAGTTCACTTGTACGCCTTACGCACATTGCTGAGCACATGCGACCACCCCTGAATTATATTGGACGGGGCGGTTCTTCCTTACCAACTTACTCATCAGAATCCTTGCATCGACACTCACTGCATGGTCATTGATACTATCAATACGGTACCCCTACCCATTGCACTCTAAATAATATCACTTCTTCAATGTTGTTTCCAGCTTCTTATCATTGTCCTTTCCTCGAAAATACTGCGAGGGGTCTGGCCCATCCTTGGGCAGCCCCGTTATCTCTGAAATCAGCCCCACCGTGACTTCAACTAGCTTATCCAACCATAATAATCCTCCATGGAAGCATGCCAAAATCTGCTTCACGCATGCATTTATTTTAGTCGACCACCAAAATTGTGGCATGTTGATTACACCTAACAACCTGAATCTGTCCAGTCCGCGTGCCTAGTCATGCAGAATGCGTTCAATTGACCCACATTCAACCGCTACCATTGGCATGTAAGGTTCATTCGAAACATCCTCCAGTGCAAGCAAGTCGTGGTCTTCGTACTTCATATGCATCAACGTAGGCACGATGTCAGCAGTGCATACCATTCCTTGTGGTATCATCAACATACTTATCTGGTACTTTTGATTTTTAGTGGGATTCTTGGCCTTCGCACTAGGCTGATTAGTATTTACATACCCAGGGATTTCCTTAACAGACACCCCTGCTTGAGCCGCTAACTCTACGACTCCCGATGTTGATGGCCCCGTCTATGTAGTTTCTTCTCCTTGTGCCCTTGTGGACATTCTGGTATATATTTTCTCTAGTGCTGGATACCTAGGCATTTGCCCATTTCTCTTCCTCTTCGGCACCGACGATGATCCAACTGGCATACTGACAACTTCTTCCACGATGGTTACCAGTTTGAATGGCGAATCTCATTCACTTGAAATCTCTATGGTGTCTGGGTTACTCTTCATGATGCACTAATACCCCACAAGAATTAACATTCACTCAAGCTCATGGTACTTATAAATGTGCTTACTTCACTCGGATGCACTTAGAAAATCACTCTACGACTCAACTCAAACTCTACAACTCAACTCAAGATCTGTGCAATGTTTCTTTCGGACTATGTCGAGCCCCTTCTTATGGAATCAAGTCAATCCATTACTCATCATTACCAAATCAATTCTACTCATCATGACCAACTCCTTCATTAATGACCCGAATCCTCCAGTAATTCTGTCAATCCAACGGTTAGATCGGCCATAAATGCGTGTCACTTCAATGAGTGCCACCGATTAACTGCTTTTAACTATCTTTATTTATTGCTGATTTGACCCTGTGCGTAGCCCTGCATCTGTCACATAATTACCTTCTAACTGCGCTACTGAATCCTACACTTGCACATCCACTTCCCTTTAGTGCGCCATCCTTCCATCCATAATCCTACCCTTTTTTTTCATTGCACAGTGCCTCAAGCATCGTGCGGTTATGGGCTCGTCCTATAGGGCTTCAACCTGCTACCATTCACTAGCTTTGGCAGCATTGCTCCATCTAATTGTTGCAATTGAACCGAACCTCTTGAAGTAATAGAATTAACAATATATGGACCTAACCAATGCATCTGTAACTTACCTGGATGCTTAATGAACTTGCTGAAACTGTTTATTCTTTATGTGGCGATCATGCCAAGCCTTCTGTCGATCCTTCTCGATGCGCTAATGAAAAACCACAACAAAGTAGTCTTCATCGAGTTGAACTAACTATTTTAATCATTCTTCCATTGCTGTTTCATCATCCATTCCTGTTGCTACAACAATGCGCAGACTCAGAACAATGCACTCCATAGGCATGGCTACTTCTTGCCCATACAACAATTTAAATGGTGTTTGTCCCATCAATCTCTTGCAAGTGGTGCAATATTCCCACAAGACTGCTGGAATATTCAAGTCCCAGTCATCTTGGTTTGCATTACATACCTTTGTAAGTGCATGCTCCAATATTTTGTTGAATGCTTCCACTGTCCCATTCACCTGCGGATGATACACAGTAATCTTCTTATATTGTATCTGCAGTTCCTCTGTTAGCGCGATTACTGTACAATTGATAAAGTGAATTACCTAGTCGCTCATCAATATCTTTGGACATCCAAAATGAGTCACAATGTTGTCAAACAAGAACCTCGCCGTTGTTGTAGCGGTGCAATCTACGACTAGTGCGGCCTCTGCCCATCTTGCCAAATAGTCTGTTGTTGTAATAATGTACTGCACACCAGTCTGCTTCCCAGGTGGTTTGATTGGTACCACAAAATTCCTGACCCATTTATCAAATGGCTACAATGTCACCTGAGGTATCAGTGACATCTCATCCCTTCTTGATGGTTTTTCCAGTTCATTGGCAGATATCACAACTCTGTGCATAATATGTCGCATCATTGTGAAGAGTGGGCCACCACCACCCTACGTGAAGCACCTTTCTTGCAGTCGCTCATCCTCCGCAGTGTCCACCAGCGAATCCCACATGGGCCTCTGCCAATATTTTCCCTTATCCATGCAGTAGGACTCATCGTCGCAAGATCTGATATGGTCCTATTTTATATAGCTGTCAACTGATCAACTGGAAATCTGAGGCCTTCACCACTAACTTCTTCTTCTGACTTATAGTAAGGTCTTTCGGTGCATTTCCCGTCATGAGAAACTGAATGATTTGATCATAATAATCATCGTCCATGTCAACTAAACAATTGCGCATCTGGCAGTCTGTCTTCAATGTTTGTTGGATCTTTTCCTGGCTCAATTCATCATAAATGATCAGGGCCAAAATTCAAGCTACCCGACTTCTCAATTATCTCGAAATCAAACTCCTGAAAGAGAAGTAGCCAACAACATATCTTTCCCCCTCAACACAGGCTTATTGACTAGGTATTTCAAAGAATAATGGTCTGTAAACATCTTGAAATGACCACCCAATAGGTAATGCCTAAACTTTTGTAGCACATATACCATCACCAGACCTTCTCTCTCTATGGTCGTATAGTTCTTCTCTGCGGATGACAGCTTCTGAATATCGAAAGAAATCAGGTGATCTAGATCACCTTCTCCTTGTTGTGCAAGCAACACTCCCAATGCAACAAATGATGCATCCACATGAACATGGAACTCCTTGTCCCAATCCAAAAAAACTAGTATCGGTGCAGAAGCCATCTTGGCTTTTAATGTGTTGAAACTTCCTTGACACTCTTGAATCCATACAAATGATGCATCTTTCTTTAACAAATTTTCCATCGGTGCTGTGATCATAGCATACCCTCGTATGAACTTGCGATAATAGCCTGTGTGCCCCAGTGCCACTCTAAGCATATTTACATTCATTGGTGGTGGTAAGATCAAAATCAGCGCAATCTTCATAGGCTCAACCAACAGCCCTTTCTTGTAAACGATGTGACCCAAAAACATCCCTAAAGGTGTGCAGAAAATACACTTCTTTGAATTTAGTGTGATCTGATGTTGTTGACATCTCTCCATCATCAGTCACAAGTTTTCCATATGGTCTCTAATCAATCCGTAGACTATCTAGTCGTCCATATAGAGTTGTAGGAACTTCTGAATAAATTTATTGAATGCAGCGGCAACAACCTGGGAAAATATTGCAGGCGTATTCTTAAACCCAAAAGGCATCACAGTATACTGAAAGGAGCCCCATTTAGTAACAAATGTTGTTTTGTGTCGATCCTCTTTTGTGATCCTTATCTGGTGATAGCCAGAAAATCCATCTATGAAAGAATACATCTCTTGATCGCTTAATCCTTCCAGAACTTCATCAGTGAATGGTGTCAGAAATGGATCATGCATACACACATCATTCAATTTTCTTAGGTCGACGCAGATCCAAACCTCACCGATCTTTTTGTATTGAACTACCATCGGACTGATCCATTCCATTTCTTCAACTTGATCAATTATTCCAGCATCCAACATTCGATCCAGTTCAGCTTTTACCCTCTCCTTTTATCGTGGATTCAACTTATACGATCGCTTCCTGACTGGTTTCGCATCGGGTTTCAACGGGATCTTCATTTCTCCTAAATATCCCAGTATCCCCTTCATCTCAGAAAACTTCGTCGTGAACAAATTTTGGAATTCATGTAACAAATCTGTAATCTTTTCCATTGTTTCTTCATCCCAGTAGTCCCCAACACTTGCAAAATTTGGTTTCTCCTTAGTCCCAATGTTAAATTTTCTTATCTTCAATGGCTAATTCATTGGGTTTGTCGGTGCATCCTGTGTTGCAACATTCTGATTCCCTTTTGTTTCTGAAATATTGATATTTAATATATCATCATCATTATCTGGTCCTCCAGTCAAATTATAACATTCCATCATTGACTGCATATGACAAAGTGCATGTGGATCCACTAAATATGCGACTGGTACTACCTTTAGAACAACATCACAGATAAGATGCAACGCATTATGGAGAACCAAATTGGCATCGATGAGACTGAAGGTGTGAGTAAAGAAAACTATAAATTCCTCCCAAGTGGTGATCTCTCTACGTAACTCTGCGGATACATACCAAGATCGTGGAATTTCATCCAATGTGTCGATGAAGGCATGGACCCACTCATCCTTTGGTCGCAATTCCCATAAGGTCTGACCCTCAATCAAATGATCACCCAAATTGTTTTTGTCGTCGTACCGTCCAGCATGGTACACTTCTGCATCTCCAAACCGAACTGTCATCCATCTTCGACAGTGCGACCATCCAGTGATCGAATTTTTATGGGTCACCCACCAGCGTACTAGGGTAGCCTTCAGTGCTTCCTCCAATGCCAGCAACCATTGTGGTTTTGACACCTTATCTTTGAATTCAACAAGAAACTTAGATAACTCAGGTAGTCCTTCATAAATTGGAAACTCAATAATTTCAGTTGTGACATGACACAGTGACTGCGTAATAAAGCCACGCTTTGTAGAGACACTTCATGCAAGAGGTTCTACCAGTTCTCTAAGGCATCGTCAGATTCAGAAGAAGTAGAGCTAGCATTGCACCAACCGAGTTCCCCATCAGCAGTCAGATGTACATAATCTTCTGAAATATTATATGCATGATCCCATCCTCTAACAACTTCATCTTTCACCATCTCAATATACCCTCATCCTTTGTTTGGATCCATCGAGCGATGACTCTGATGTCTTGATTCTCAAACGTCATTACGTGCTTCTTAAAATCAATTACTTCCATACTGTCATGGGGCCATCCGATCCCCAGTAGTGCAGGATAGGAGTTTCCACCATCAACAACTTCTATCACATCTAAGTTGGCATAGGTATTCATGCCCTCCACTTCCATAGCAAGGTGCAGAACTCTCCCAATCGGTGTCACCATGGCATGGTTAGATAGTCGTAGCTGCACAAGAGACCAGCTCAGCATTGGGCTCCCCATCTTTTTCCATGTCTATCTTGTGAAAATATTAACATATGAGCTGATATCTAGGATGACTAAATCTACCTCATAGTCCCCGATTTGAATGTTCATGCGCATTTATTTCCCTGTCTTTTTCTTATGCAAAGAATTCACCATGAAATCCTTTGGTCCCTTAGCCGGTCGTTGTAATAGATATTAGAGTCTCAATTTTGGCAAGAGAGTCGAGATCTCTCACTAGTGACAAGAAAATATCAAAAAAATGCTGTAAGGTACCATACTATCGTGATGGTCCTACCTCCAAAGTGGAATCAAAAGTAGTAGGCATTTCAAAAACATGTAAGTACCGGAGTTTCAACGCATCACGTCCCATGCTTCAAAGAATGTATGTTTCTCCGTGTTGACATCAAATTAGAATTTCTTCTTTCCAGCTAACTGTACTTATGGAATCAGACTATCTTCTCCTATTGTCACACCTCCGCGAGTGACGACAACAACATCAACATCCTGCATTCTGGGCTCTACTGAGATCCTTGCAACTGTCAGTCCTTGATTTTTTTTCAGCGGTGGGTTCACCGGTTTATTCACATTTTGATTTGTATTCTGGTTCTGGATTGGAATTTGGTTCTGAAATGGAATTTGGTTATGGTTTTGCACTTGATTTTACAACTGATTCTAGTTCTAAAATTGATTTTGATTCTGCAACTGCGGGAAATTTATGTCCTGCCATCTCGTGATCAGCTGTGGACAGTTCTCAATAGTGTGATCAATCGCGGTACAATACGTACAAAAAAAATGCAACTGTGAGAAATCCCTCTGGTAATGACCCAATGCACCACAATTATAACATTAGACAGGTCTGCGAACTCGTCCTACTCCTTGACTAAATCTTCCTCCTCATCCTCGGAATCTTCCGCGAAATCCTCCTTGTTGTTGGTACTGCGACTGATTTACTTGCTGTTGTGGGGGATTTGGATGTTGTTGAACATAATGTGATGACTGAACATATTATGGTTGTTTTTGAGCCATATGCATCTAGTTATACTGTGGTTTTGGCACAAACTATTGTTGTGGTATAAAATGCATCTACAATGGTGGTACATATTGCGACTGAGGTGGTGGTTGCACCACCTGCGGCTGCGGTTATGGTTTTTGTACTTCTCCCTTCACATAGTATGAATCATATGTTCTCTCCTGAAGTAGTTCGTATGCACGATAGTCTTTATCTTCATGCCTGACAGATCGAAAAAATGACTAGTATAGGTTCACCAAATTCTCCACCATCTTCTGGATGTACCCACATTCCTCATGTCAATGCCCATATATTTGAAAAATGCAGCACCATGGTACACTACCACAACTCAACGTGTTCAGTGCTCCTGACAACAGGTAGTTTCATAAATCTGGACAAGTATCCTTATTATGTCCATCTGCGTGACATCGAGTACACCAGAGATCTTCGCGTTGTTATTTTACCTTCTTAATATCTTGCAACTGGAGCATTAATTTCACCAACTATGTCTGAATTTGGCTCATGTTGACTGTATTTTCTCCAATGGGTGAAGCTTCCAACTTCATGGCAATCTCTAGAGCCTTGCTCTGTGTCGCAATCTTCTTATACATTAGTGATAGTCTAATATGATTTAACAATGCTGCAATGAACCATTCCTTATGTTGAATGTCTCTCATCTCAAAACCGAATCTTGCCATTAGTTTCTTGAATCTTTGATCAAAATCCCAAACAGTCTCATTGGGATACTGCTCAATTTCCTTCAATTCTCTAATGTATTGTGCTTCATATTTTGTTTTTTTCTAAATTCTTCAATAAGTCCTTTCCTAACTTCTGCTAAGGTCTTCGCTGGAGCCCCGTAGGAACTTGTACAAATTTCATGAACCATTCCAATGTGCGAACCCGAAGGGCTGTCGCCAACTGGCCCTTCTTGAATTCATCATCTGTAGTTTATTTGTCAGTCCATACTGCCTCAAAAAGGAACCAATATTATTATGGATCCTCAATCCCATTCCCATGGAACAAGGGTAACTTTTCTTCGACGCCCGCCATCCTAGGCGTTCTTCCTACTGATGCTGATCTAGTACTATAATTTTGTTGGCACGTCAGACAAGTTGACGTGGAACTTGTGTTTCTTCCTTAATGTAGCGTAGTGCGCGGAGGTGTGGGAACGTTGTTGCTGGGGGTTGATCTTACCGCTATTCTAGGTGTAGCCTGGTCATCCTATTCATCGTTATAGGTTCTGTCCATGTGGTATTTGTTCATGGTCTTGCGTTTCGAGCACAACAGGAACTTACCCTATCCTTTGCCTCTTCTCATGTCAAAACCTTTCTCCTCCTCTCGTAAGACCACTTTCTTCCTCGAATTCATTCATAGTCTCATTGAAACTTGCACCCATATACCCTTATCTTGCCATTTGTCTCCCCCCTTTCTTTGTGATATCCACAGCCTCCGCACACCAGAGTTCTACTACTCAAGGTGCATCTTCAGTATAGCTTTTTCACAGACAAACATCTTAATTGACAGTTGCAGAATCAATAAGAACCTGCCTTGTGGTTCGTTGAAGAACTCCCTTTTTTCTTTGTTGTAGGACTTAGTAGTATCAACCACAAACTCGATGATATATCCTTCCAAGATACTATCCAACCAAGCTTCAACAGCCCACAATGCTTTGTTGTCGGTTTCCTACAGCTCCTAGATCAATTCAGGGGTCCAGGACGTCGACTCTCCTCCTTGGAAATTTGTCTTGCGATAGGTAATTCGAGCCAACCACTCGTACAAGATGATTGGGAATTCAAAGAAAAAATATTTGTGTAGATCATCATGGATGTATATTTCCAACCACTTATCCGTCGTTAGTCCTCGGTTCTGATTTTCTATCTCAGTAAATTCTCGCAGCTTCTGATTGAACCAATCTTGAATTTTCGTTCTCGTCGGATGCCACATGTCCTTCCCTCAGTCTCAACAAGGTCTTGACAATGGAACCATTTTTTGACATAAACCCAACCAACAAAACCAGTCGACGGGGATTCCCACTCTGTCGACAGCCAAACCACTGCGATCTCCCTGAGCATCGACCCTGACAAGTTTTACCCTGCCCAACAATATCCACAGAGCGGATGAAGTCTCACCCAAGATGTTCAAGGGAGGGATGATGGAACCAAGTTTCTGCAAAATAGGGGAGAACAATGTGACATCAACTTAACAACNTCACAAGATAGATCATACAATTTACTCAGCAATTGAAGAATGAAACAGTGCAAAAATGGCTTGCAACTGTGAATGCTTTCATTAATAAAAAGTAATTAGATAATAACTACAAATAAGTACAATGGCTAAATAGTCACATGCAATTAGAATCCATGTGAGGAAATTCGAATCGATTGGAATCTACTTGATTGAATGGTTAACTGGCCTTGTCTAAATCATTATCGTAGTTCATCAGAGTTCAAAATCAAAACTCGAGTGTCTAATTCAGTGTGGACTAGTCTAACTGACTGAGGTAGGTGAGTAAATGCACCTCATCTGCATGCAGACATGCAATCCTAGCGCTAACTAAATAGAAATGAGTGTATGGAACTAGAACTGAATGTAACTAACTCCTAATTGAGCTTGACTAGTCACCAACTAAACTCAACTGATGGATGTTGGCATCAGCACTCCTAGTGGCTCCTAATTTGTAGGGATTGATCTAGGAGTCTCCTAAACTTATGCTTGCAAGTGCAATCAGTGGAAGGTGGCCTCAATTAGTGTTCTCCACACTTTAGTAACTGGTGCATACACCCCAATTAGACCAGGTGGACCCAATTGTGCTAGTGACCAAAAATAGACTGAAAGGACTCTTGATTTAGACATAACTCCTGATTTACATAATGACCAAATTAGATAAGGGAGATTAATAATCCTAACACCCCCCATAAATGCTAACTTGGACAATTTGTGGGCCCTGGTAACTAAGACCATTGGTCACCCATTACAACAAGTAAAGTAAAGTAACTACTCAATACAAGGAGTTGGGGAAAAAACCACATGGGAAAAAATACCCCCCTCTAAATAAGCAGATAGAATCAGGATTCAAGTTTGAAAACCTTGAAAATGTGTTGCTGCAATATCTATGATGTAGCAGAGCAGCATGCATGATGTTCTATGCACAGGTATCCTGGGGCCTGGCATATAGACTTCTCCATCATCTCCCAAAATGATGGTGGAAGGGAGGAGGAATGTAACCTTTGCCTCTTGCTGGATGAAGAGGTGTATGATCCACTCTATTCTTCTGAATGTAGTGAGACTAAGCCCTTTCCATGTAGCATCTTACAGGAAGTATATTGCATCTCTCTGAAGGAGGTAAGATTGCATGACATAGCGCAAGGTTATTTCCCTTCTGAGTGTCAGATGGGTTTCCAGTTAGCTTCCTAGCTTCCAGTTTGGAAGTAGGGACAAGATCTGGATCTGAATCACCCTGAATCTCAATCTCATAAACTAATATAGCTGGCTCTGCAATACTAGTGGAAATTGCAAAAGAAGTAGATGAAATATTTTTACCTTCCCTTGCAAGTGGCTACTAAGAGTGCACTGGTTCTGAAAATGGCATGAAGTGTGAGAACTAATATTCCTTGGAGGCATGATTTGCAACACCCTTCGCTATGATGTTCCCAGTAGATATATATGTGATATCCACTAAGTCAGGACCAAATATGACTCACTTTGGAGAGCCAGTATGAGTCATCTGGTATACAGATAACAGGTTTGCAGTTAGGGAGGGAACATAAAGCACATCTTTGAACTTTCCATGTTCAAGCTTGATATATCCCTTCCCTTTGCTTTGAAATTTATTGTTATTTCCCATCTGAATACTAGGACCAACAAAATACTACAAAGAAGAGAATGATTCTCTAGATGCAACCATATGATTGGAAGGTCCAGAATCAATGAGGAAGGCATGTGTTGTTGAGCAACTAGCCTTCAGAGCATGGCATGTGTCTTCATATTCTTCAGTTTATTCTCTATGGTCATCCTCCCTTGAGCTAGCAAGTACAGTAATGTTATGTTTATTCATAATAAGAGACAACTCATCAATTGTTCTTCTCATACAGGTGCTTTCTAGATGAAAACCCATTCCACAGTAAGAACATAATGTCTTTCCTTTACCATTATTCTTGCTTCTCTTCAAACCTGAAGGCTCTTTTGACTTCTCTTTCTCTACAGAAGACTCATCCTTTTGCTTCCCTTTATCATTCTCTACCTTAGGTCAGCCTACAAAAATTGCTTGATCTCTAGAAGATCGAATGATTCCCATTTGGATCAACTTGTCATGCTCTTGAGTGAGAGATTCAATGAAAGAGTTAAGAGTAGGAATCTTCTATTTTGGAGTAGAGATATTCACAGAATGAAATGTTGATACAAAGACTAAATAGTCTGCACCAAATTTGGAGAGAATGGAAAGGATGAGTTGATCATCCTCCTTCTCAACCTTGCACAGCTTCAATTGGAACACTAGATGCTTGAATTTTGTGAAGAAGTCATTTAGTATTTCAAAATTGACTGGATGGAGAGAGATAAACTCATTCTCCAGTTGATAGATCCTCATATCATCCTGCTTGTCAAATAAGTAAGCAAGCTTATCTCAAACCTCCTTGGTAGTCTTCAATCTATTGATGTGGAAGATAAGGTCTCGAGATATTGAGATGCTCAAGCATCCGTAGGATTCATCAAGCCTATTCCAGTACTTTTCTTTGTCAACATAATGAATTGGCTCCTTCTCTATCTCCATTATGAGTCTGAAGAGTATTTTGGAGCGTAGAAACATCTCCATGTCTTCCTTCCATTGGTGGTAGTTGAAAGGAGTGAGAAGGTCCATTGGAGGAGCCATTTAGAATGCAAAGAAGAGGACTGAGCTGTTGTAGCGAATGCAGTGAAGGAGACTGATAAACCTGTAAATCACACAATCAAACAGAAAAAATAAGGTCAACAGTCTGCACTTTTGGAATTTTCATCACACCCATCATAGTTGATCAAGCAATCTTGATCAACAATTCCTTTACTTGGGATATTAAGTGGTAAATTCTCCGCTTCTAATGCAGTACTGGAAGGAGCAAATTTGGTCAATTTTTTTATTATCGAAGTATGGATCTATAGTAGGAGAATTTCCTTGTCTTTCCAAAGCTGTGATACCATATTAAATTGATCACATAGATTTGTGGACCAACACACAACTCACAAGATAGATCATACAATTTACTCAGCAATTGAAGAATGAAACAGTGCAAAAATGGCTTGCAGTTGTGAATGCTTTCATTAATCAAAAGTAATTAGATAATAATTACAAATAAGTACAATGGCTAAATATCCACATGCAATTTGAATCCATGTGATGAAATTCGAATTGATTGGACTCTACTTGACTGAATGGTTAACTGATCTTGTCTAAATCATTATCAGAGTTCACCGGAGTTCAAAATCCAAAATCAAGTGTCTAATTCAATGTTGACTAGTCTAATTGACTGAGGTAGGTGAGTAAATGTGCCTCACCTACATGCAGCCATGCAATACTAGCACTAAATGAATAGAACTAAGTGTAGGAAAGTAGAACTGAATGTAACTGACTCCTAACTGAGATTGACTAGTCAACAACAGAACTCAACCGATGGAGGTTGGTATCAACACTCTTAGTGGCTCCTAATTTGTAGGGATTGATATAGGAGGCTCCTAAACTGATGCATGCAAGTGCAATCAATGGAAGTTGGCCTCAATTAGTGTTCCCCACACTTTAGTAACTGGTGCATGTGCCCCAATTAGGCCAAGTGGAGCCAATTGTGCTAGTGACTAAAAATAGACTGAAAGGACTCCTGATTTAGACATAATGACCAAATTGGACAAGGGAGGATTAATATTCCTAACAACAACACAACGCAATAATTAGCAGATCATTTAAATTATGCATTCATATAACCATTCATTATAATTTCTCAACAGATCACATCATTCAATCATAACTGCAGTAAACATAGTGATGCACAAATAGATACAACCATATAATTGCATTTGACACAAGAAAAAATCACATCATAGATCCATGTTGCAGATTCACATAACATTCATCATTGGATTGCATAAAATAGTAAAACAACAAAATAGAAGAAAAAACAGCTATTCAGATCAACTTTCGTCTTATCATATTACTTCCGCACAATTCACAAACTCAAAACTAGTTCATAGCTCAACAAGTGCTCTCCAAAGTACTAAAAAGGTATCAAGGTTGCTCATACTTGGCTCACCCCACGAAGGTATTTAACTCTTGCAAGTCAAAATCTACTTATAGGCTTGTGCCTTTAAATTCAAGGTCCACTAAGACAGTTTCTAACTAATTCTTAACCGATTCTACAGAATAATGACCAATATCCACAAAATATGGTCCAAAACTACAAAAGGTGATATAAAATATATAAAATATTCACTTTCCCTCATTGCGCGTCATCTTCCACTTGCGCGGTGTCTTTGAGTTTGTACAACATCCACAATGTTGCACTACTAATGTATCCAAAACCCCTTGCCAACAACATGCGAATGGGATGATGGAGCCATTCAATAAAATATTACAGCATGAACTTACAAAGGTATGTAATTCAAATCGCGATGACTGGGACCTGAAGATTCCATCAGTATTGTGGGCATATCACACCACTTGCAAGAGATTGATGGGACAGACACCATTTAAGTTGGTGTATAGGAAAGAGGCTATCATGCCTATGGATTACATTGTTCTGAGTCTGCGCATTGCTGCAGCGACAGGCATGGATGATGAAGCAACACTAAAAGAATGATTAAAATAGTTATTTCTTCTCACAGAAGATCGTTTTGTTGCGGTTTTTTATCAACGCATCGAGAAGGATCGATAGAAGGCTTGGCATGATCGTCACATAAAGAATAAATAGTTTCAGCAAGGAGATTTGGTGCTGTTGTACGAAAAAAAGTTCATGAAGCATCTAGGTAAGTTACAGATGCATTGGTTAGGTCCATATCTTGTCAATTAAATTACTTCAGAAGGTGCAGTACAACTGTAGCAGTTAGATGGAACGGTGCTACCACATCTAGTGAATGGTAGCAGGCTGAAGCCCTATAGGACGAGCCTCGAACCATGCAATTCTTAAGGCACTACACAATGACAAAAAAAAGTAGGCAGTATAATGGATGAAAGGATGGCACACCAAGGGGAAGTGGATGCACAAGAGTAGGAGTCAGTAGCACAGTTAGGAGGTCATGCTGCAACAGTTGTAGGGTTGTGTACAGAGTCAAATCAGCAATACATGAAGACAGTTAAAATCAGTTAACTGGCAGCGCTTGTTGAAGCGACACGCATTTATGGTTGATCCAACCTTTGGATTGAAAAGATCACCGACGGATTTAGGTCATTAATGGTGTATTTGGTCATGATGACTGCATTGATTTGGTATTGATGAGTATGGATCAACTTGATGCTATAAGAAGGGGCTCGACGCAGTCAGAATACACCATTATGGAGAGTTAAAGTTGAGTTTATGAATTGTAGAGTTGAGTTGCAGAGTTGTAGAGCGAGTTTCCCAGTGAATCTGAGCGAAGTGAGTACATTGATAAGTGCCATGAGGTTGAGTGACTGTTGAGTCTTGCAGGGCATTGGTGCGACATGCAGAGTAACCCAAACATAGTAGATATTTCTAGTTAAGAAGATTCACCAATCAAACTAGTCATAATCGTGAAAGAGATTGCCAGTATGCAGATAGGATCATCATTGGTTCCGAATAAGAAGCGGAAGGGTTAGAATCCTACCTCTCCTACACCGCAGAAGAGGCATACCAAAACATTTACAAGGGCGCTAGAAGAAGGAACTGTGTAGACAAGGCCATCGAGATCGAGAGTTGTTGAGTTAGTGGCTTGCATAGGGGTATTTGTGAAGGACATCCCTGGGTATATACCTCCTATTCGACCTAGTGTGAAGCCCAGGAAGCCCACGAAAAATCAGAAGTATCAAATAAGGATGCGACGATACCAAAAGGGATGGTGTTCACTTCTGACATTGTTCTTGCGTTGATGCAGATGAAATAAGAAAACTATGACTTGCTCGCACTAGAGGATGTTGTGAATGAACCTTATATTCCAATGGTAGCAATTGGAGGTGGGTCGATAGAGCACATTCCACATGACTAGCACATGGCCTAGAAAGAGTTGGACTGCTAGGTTTGATCATCATGCCACACTTTGGGTGACCAACCGAAGGAAACACGTGTGTGAAGCAGCTTTTGGCATGATTCCATGGAGGATTCTTGTGGCTCAATAAGCTGATTGAATTCACGGTGGCAATGATCTCAGAAATAATGGGGCTATTGAAGGATGGGCCAGACCCTTCGCAGTATTTCCAAGGAAAAGACAATGACAAGAAGCTCGCGGCGACATTAAAAAGTGCTATGCTTTAGAGTGCGACAGGAGGGCTTACCACATCGACAGTATTAATGATTGAGCGGTGCACATTGGCGCAAGGATTTTTGCCAGAAAAGTTGTTAGGAAGAATCACCCCATCCAATGTAACTCAGGGTGGTTGCATGTGCTGAGAAGTGTAGGCAAGGAATACAAATGAACCGGTCACTCTTTCTTATGAACCAGTTGGTGGAGGATGCGGTAGCGGTGTAGGTAGGCGAAATACATTTCACGTACAGTTGGATACTCATCTTGATCGTGCTAGTGGCTTGGATGGAGCTAGATGACTATCAAGGTATGGAGCTTGAAGAGGTGAAAGTATGTAAGGGCACCCGATATGAAAATCTATGGTGGGTAAAAGAACTCGAAAGGTTGAAAGATCGTGTGATCCAATTTTGGATCTATTGGGAAGCGCTGGAGGTGGCAGTGGTAAAATTCCCAAGGTTATTTGACGAAGCTGTGACAAAGTATCAAAGGATTGGACGGTTCGCAATCGAACCACACACCATTCACGTACAAGCGTGATGTGACCTAGATAGGAAATGATTGTTGATGCCCTATAAATTGTTCAATGCAGAGTTGGAGGAGATGGTTAATGATTGGCCTACAGAATGGAGGGAACCAGTTAGTTTGGAGGAAGTATCGACGGGACCTCTGGAAGATGCACCTGTTGACCCAGTACATAAGGCCGACCCATAGAGTGATGACGATTCAAACCAAGAATTGTCGAAGACAACTATGGATCCTGAAGCATAACGCATGTTCAAAGAGTTAAGGACAAAGCAGTGCATGGAACAGGGTGCGAGTAGTAGCATCGTGTCAACAATGGAGGTGCAGTTGAACCAAATTTTCAAGGTCATCACAGATGCAACCGATGCAGCAGCAAAGGAAATGATGAAATATGCATAGGCAAGATTCACAGAGGTAAGAACAAAAATTGATTCAATATATGATGTTGTCTTGAAGAGAGCGCCCGAAGGTGCGACTGTGCAGGATTTCACGTCAATCAGCACTGAGCCATGATTTAGGAATGTTCAAATTCCCCCGATTGTGATTGACACTGGAAGAGAGGAATTGAATACCTCACGACAGCACTTGCAGGACATATCGTTGGATATCAACATGCTATCCACACAGACGTTGGTACACATGCAACGAGTCACCAACTAGGAGTTGGAAGACAGATAGAAAGAAGTTAGTAATCGATACTTGCAGTTGCAAGAGAAAGAGGATAAAGCACTGAAAGAGGTCGAGGAATTGCAACATGAAAAAGACAAGTTGATGGAAGAGAAAACACAGGAAATCAAAGCCCTGGAGAAAGCGCAAGAGGAGTTGAGGGTGAAGAGCATCGAAGAGATCACAGAGCTAAAAAAGGAACAAGATCACCTTGTTGTTGAGAAGGCACATATGTGGGACAGTCATGTAATTTGGAAGAGGCAGTTGCGGATGCCTGTCAATACGTTCTAGAGATTACCATGGAGTTGGATGTGGTGGCAAGAGCACAAGAAATCAGGGCCATTATTTCAAAATTGCAGAGTGAGAACAACATTTTGGAGGCTTTGATGCACCCGACCACACCACCAGAGCAAATAGTAGCGTGAAAGAGAGAAATTGAATATCTAGAAACACATATCAACGAGATGGATCAAGAGGAAAATAAAGTGACTGATGCGACTGCGTAGTTATAGGGAAGTGTAGTGCGGGATGAACAACTAGCGCAAATGACCACATAGTTGTAGATAGCAGAAGGTCAGCTAACAACCTTGAAGACGTCGCTGAGAGCGATGCCACTGATGGTTCAGGTCACGTGATCTGCAGAGATGAAGGAGTTGTAGTAGGGCATTGGGAAGTCTCAGGAGCATCAGCGAAAGTGCACTGAACAGTTAGATGAGTTCCAGGATATCAGCGTGCAACTTTCTGGTAAGGAACTTGCTGCATTGCAGGCCACACAGGAAGGAAAAAAGGAGATCGTCGAGAAGATGGTTGAGCATCCAATCAGCCATGATTTGATGGTGAGCCAGGAGATAGCAGACATAATTAAAGAATAGGTCTAGGAGATTACTCAACAGTATGAATATTTCAAGATCAAGATTACTGAGTATACCATGTCCAGCTAGCGTGGCTCGAGGGCGAGCCACAAGATTGTGTTGGGGGCATGCTGGAAAGGCGTTTGGGATAAGTTAGCTGTGCAACATCGTAGATGCTGCGCAAGCTCAAAGACACCACACAAGGTGGAGAATATAATATTTTATATATTTTGTGTCACCTTTTGTAGTTTTGGACCATATTTTGTGGATATTGGTCATTATTTTGTAAAATCGGTTAAGAATTAGTTATAAGTTTTCTAAGTGGACCTTGAATGTAAAGGTGTAGGCCTATAAGTAGATTTCGAATTGCAAGTGTTGATGATCAGATATATCTTTTTTTAAGTGTGAAGAATCCAAGCTGAGTATCTGAACTAAGGTATGTTGATCTGTGAACTGGTTTTGAGAATATATGATTTTGCACGGAAGTAATATGACAAGACAGAAGTTGATTTGAATCACTGTGTTCTTTTAATATTTTATTGTTTTCTGTGAATCAATGATGAATGTTATGTGAATCTGCGACATGGATCTATGATGTGATGTTTCCCTGTTTCGAATGATGTTATCTTGTTGGATCTGTTTGTGCATCAGTATGCTTACTACACTTATGATTTAATGATGCGATTTGTTGAAGAATGAAAATTAATGGTTACATTAATGCATGAGTTGAATTATCTATTAATATTATGCTAAGATGTTAAGTTGAAGTCACATTGTCCTCCCCTATTCTATGGAAACTTGGTTCCGTCAGCTCTCCCTTGAAAATCTCGGGTGAGACCTCATCCGCTCTGGGGGTGTTGTCAGATGAGGTAAAACTTGTCTGGTCTGGTTTTCAGGGAGGTTGCGGTGGTTTGGCTATCGATAGAGTGGGAACCCCTATCTACTAATTTTGTTGGCTAGGTTTGTGTCAATAACACAGTTGTGTGTCTTGTCACTTGGATCTTCCACTGTGATATTCAAGTTGACACTCGCATCCGAGGCTATTCATATCTTAATTATTAAGGCATGGATTATTGTTTATGGTCTCTTTATTCTCTTTTCATGGTCTTTATAGGACTTGGTTGCATAATATTTGGTATCAGAGCTTGGACGCTTCCAAAACAAGTCATCTTGTAATTTTTGCTATAACATGTTTTATAAAAAGTTTCAAATAATATAACTCCCATGGTACTTAGAGGACATACCAAACAATATGTGGTCATAGTTTCATATCCTGAATCAATACAAGTTCATATTTATACTTAGTGGAAGTTAGTATTTTTGAGTAGTCCAAAAACTAGTCTAGAACAAGTGTCCTAGACAAAATGGATATATCTGGAGCATGCAAGATTCAAATTGAGTGAGACCTATTGCATTAGAAATAAGACAAAACAAAATATATTGGGTATCAATTTAAGAATCTGTTGATGCTTGGAAAATCCCAGGTATCGCATAGGGATTCTCCCTAATAATCGTTCCCAACTAGATCGTTTACTGTTTGGTATCGGGAATCCGTCTGGTTAGCGGCTTGACTGCCGTAGAATTAAAAGAATGTTTTAATTCTGTTTTACCGATTGCATCCTGGTCCACCGTTTATGTGATTTTATGTTTTAGGATGAAATGCAAGTGACTGGTGAACAAGAACCTCACTAGAGATGCGTAGGTTCTTACCTCCCATCTTACCGCTTTTGCCCCACAATCACTTCTATGAAAACAAAACAACTAATGTAATCTATTCTAAACTATCTATCTAATCTATCCCTAAGGGGAGGAGAAATTGTATTTAATAGAGTAATGTGTTGTAATGTTGTACATTGAATCCTACAAGTAGCTGTTCAAATTCTACATACATAATCGCCACATAAAATATAAACAAAGATATCTTCATTTTGCTAAACATTCATTACTCATCGTGTGCACACGATTTACTACATAAAGTAAAATCATTCATCATTGCAGAAATAATTCATTAAATTAGATATATCTGACAATTGCATAACAACTAAATAATAAGTAGTTAAACATTACCAATCCACACAATCCATTTAAAACTTGTCCAGTCCTTCCTCAAGAAAAAATTGGTTCTCCTTTATTCATAAAATAAATATTTTTTCATACAAATAACAACATGTATGTGCTAGCGAAAAGTCCCTTCATAACTTTTCTCTACTCCTATTTATACATTTTACAAATGAATTTTGAACTACCGTTGCCTTTTGGGCTTCTCTAACTCTTTGACTTACAAAATTTTTCCTCTAGTGACTTGCACAAGGAAAATGGAAATAAGATTAAATAATTTACATAAAGTACCACATGTAGACAAGACAAAAATCAGGAGGGCCCAACTGACCCTCCAATGAATTCTCCCCATGCATCAGCTTCTACACCAATATTTTTGTAGTCTAAAGGCTCTAGTAACCTCATAGTCACTTCGTGGATATACATATTTGACTTTATTTCCATCACTCTGGGTGGGGTCACCCGATATAGGTCTTTGAGGAGATAATTGCTGACTGAGGCTTTTGCAATCCAATATTTTACAGCCTTTTCTGTGATACCTTCAATTTGTTGTATGCTTGACTCATCCTTGCACAATCTATGTTGGAGATATTTCAAGTGTTCATCCTTGTCTGGAAACTCTTGGATTCTTGCCATAGGAGAGGTTCGGAACTTATTATGTGGCGTGCACATTCTCGTGAAAAAATCCACACACCTTTCCAAAGTCTTTTCGACCCTAGTTGTCAATCTCAAAGTTGACTTTCTACAGAATTCTAGAAGTTCCAGTTCTATTCTCAAAACTTCAACTGTCTTTTGTGGCAAGTGCTCAGGAAATGCCTCATTGGCTTATATCCACGTTAGCTTCCCTCTAACCTTTTCAGCAACTTCTAGTAACCTTGTTATGAAATCGATTGATATTGCCTAAATTTCTTGCAATATTTTTTCTACTTTCTTGATCATGTATACCTCTTCCGCAAGTTTCAGTTGGACTTGATATATTTTCCTCTGGATTAGGAAGGATTGCTCTCAAAAGGGAGTGATATCAAGTTGTTGTTCATTGGATGTTTTAAGCTAAGTTTTCAGTGAGCTATTTTGTGCCTCCATCTCTCCAACTCGGGCTCTTAGCTCTTCTGCTTGCCTATCAGTTGCAGATTTCTGCGCCTCTAATTCTGAAATATTATTTTCAAAATCTTTCTTTTCTCCCTCTATGATCGTTACTGAAAGCACTAGGGCATCCTTTTCTGATTCTAAATCTTGGTAATCCTTTTGGAGCATTTAGAACTCTAAAAGAGTCACCTCATGCTTTCTTTTTAATTCTCCTCCCTCTCCTCTTTCTTTAACCAAAGTGCTCTTTAATATTCAGATTCTCTCTTTGTAGTGTTCTTTATGTTCTACCAATTTTCCAACATTATAAGCATTATCCCGAGCAGCTGCAACCCTTACTGATGCTAGGAATACGGGATCTTGGTTGGTGCCTTTCATGACAGTTTTCTCCTTCACCGTGACTACCTTAGATTGGGTACCAAATTTGAATCTTTTCTTCGATTTCCGAACAATGGATTTCTTCTCTGGGTCAAAGAATACTGAGTCTAGGCATGCCACTTCATGATTCTTGGACGAAGTAAAAGGCACTAATCCTAACTCAGCAACAGGGAGGTGACCTCCTTTTAATGTGTTGATTTTTATTGTGTTGATTGATGTAGAGGGAATATTTGCTGGATTATCCTGAGAAGTATCCCGTTCCATAATTTCTTAGTATTTCCCTTCCTGTTCTTTCTTTCTTGATTCTTCGGCTCTTGTTTAGCTTCCTTTTCCAATATTTCTCCTGATTCTCTTTGTAGCATGTCTTCTTCTTCCCTTTGAATTCGTTCTTCTTCAGATTTCTGTTGAAGTTTCTCCTCTTCCACCCTTTTCCTTTGATCTTCTTCAGCTAGTAGTTTCTTAGCTTCCTCTACTATCCTTCGAGCCTCTTCTTCGTGTTGCTTAGCAACTTCTTCTTGCTATTCGACAATGTTGTTGCTTCCTTTTCCTCTCAAGGTTGTGATCTTCTGTTTGAACCATTTATTCAAAGCAGTCATATTGCATGAATTTCTGAACATCTCCTCATCCTTTTCCTAGTGATCATAATATTCAAAATTAGCCTTTACAAGCGCACAATGTGCAGCAACCTTGCACTGGCAATCATTATGATGGAAACTCTTCTCACGGAAGTGGAAGTTTTCTAGATTTTTTACAAAGTCTGGTGCACTTTTTACCTTCTAGAATTTGTAGCCGCCAATACATAAAGGCATTGGTGGATAAACTTCCTTCTTCATGTCAAAAATAATTTTTTTCAATCCATCCAGGAAAAACTGTCTTACTTCCTCTTTATGAACTATGTAATCTGTGGCATACCTAGGTAGTAGTGAAGGGGCTCTAATTCATCCATACATCCTTAGATAAGTGCCTTCTTTAGAAATAAAATAGTCCCCATACTCACATATAACCTCTAGTGCACCCTCTGACATACACTTTCACTCCTTGACAAAGATAAGTTGGTGTAGAGGCATCAGAAATTCTTCACAAACAAGCTTATAGAAGCTGTGGTACTTGTGAGCCCATAGAATCTGATATGTAGTATAGATGGATGTCTTGGCTTCATTCCAGCTACAATTTAGTTTCAAGAATTTATATAGGAATAAGATACAATCAATTAAATACAACCCCATATAAAATTCTGATTTTCTCTAAAGTAGACCTCCTAGTGCCGCAACTATACAGGAAGACAACCTATGGCTACAATGTCTTCCCAGTTAAAGATAGTTCCCTGCATGGCCACATGATATATCAATGGGATCCAACCCATATTATAGAACTTCCCATTTTCCTTGCCAAAAATTATGTTGAGCATTAGGGCTATAAGCCTGTAGGGAGTGCGTAAGATGGCAATTTCATATTCTCCAGAGGCTTTCTGGTGAAATCGCTTCCCTTCTATCATCATCAGCTTTGCACACTTGATATAGTCTAAACTCAAATTGTTTATCGAGTCATCTGTTATGCTGATTTTCGGGGCGAGTAAGTTGCAATATTTGGCTATGTAAGTAGGGGTGAAGGAAGAAAAATATTTTCCTTCGATGTTTGACATGATCATAGTGTTTGTGTCTGCTCGAGGTAAGATCCAACCAATCACCTTCGTGGGAAAATTTCAAGGCGCGTGGCTACCTTCATGATCCCTGATTTTATTATGTTTGTATATGAGGGTATATCTTCTAAGCCTGCTTCCAGGACCTTATGATCCTTGATCATGTGATATATATGACCCCATTTGAACTCTGGTTCAGCTCCTATGACTGCTTTTGTGTCTTCATAGATTATCTCCATTCTAGGAAATACCTCTAATCCGAGTCCTTCTCATGGACCTTGGCCTTCTTCTTCCCATCCTTGTTTGGAATTTTGTGGGGTGAAGGCTGAGGTTGTAACATAACCATAACAAGAAATGAGTTAGAGGTACTTTGATCAAACAACATTCATTCATATTAATAAAATATACTGGAATGAACAGCTATTATTAAGATGCAAGATAATGAAACCTAGATAACCAGACATAATTTCTCTTTTCAAAGATAAAATTGCATTCATGGAGAACAGTAAAGATATATTTACCGAGTCATCCTTGGCCATCTAAAAGTGATATTGGGATGTATAGAATTTATGTATGTCATCCAGATACTAAAACTTGTGGCAAGGTCAAAGCTGGAATGAGAACCATTAAATCAGGTGTAGGATCTAAATGTCATTTTGGGATTTAAGTCTTTTAGTTCTATAAAGTGATCATCTAGTGTTTTAGGTCAAGATGAAGAAGAACAGTCAAATAAAATTTGTACACAAATCTTGCCAAGATTTTTGTTGTTCGGTATTCCTTTGGGTTCGACATCAAAATGCAGAAATATCCTTTTATCAAATTCACTATTACATGCAAGCAAACCATAAAAAAAACGCAGCAATGGCTTTGCACTTCGAAACCCTAGGTTAAATCGAAACCCACGAACACCCTTTGAAACCTCAACGTCAGAAACAGGGGCAACGTATGTGGCTTGGAAGGAAACCCTAAGCCATACTTTGAGATGCGATAGTGCCTACTGTGACAAACCATCGGCTTCTCCCTGTCACCAAATAAAAAGGAAAACCAAACCAGGCGGAGTCGGTGAAAAACTTGTCCAACTGCAGCTTCATCGTTACAATCCGAAAGACTTGATAGATCCATCTCTATGTATTAAAAAATTGAAACAGATGCTACGGTGAAGGGGGGAATCAAACAAAATTGACAAGGCTAGGATGGCAAGCTCAGCAAGGCTCTCGGTTCTAATACAACCGAGCTTGAAGAGCTTCAACGGTTGATAAAAAAAAAACTAAAAGGGGATAGGGTTTGGCCTTTTAAGGCATGAATATGAATAATAATATTGAAAACCAAAAAACGATAACCCTAAAAACCAAAACATCGTTCTACCAAGCCACTCTTAAGATAAATGACACAATGATAAGGTTTAAAGCCTACCTGGAAAATGATGGTGTGGATGCTGGTAAAATTATTAGATCAAGCGATAAGTAGGCTCTAAGTGGAAATTGTCAATTGGGAGTATTCAAAACGTGGTAGTAGTAATAGTCCGTAAAAACAACAAACACTATATATAGAAAAAATCAAAACAAATGCAATTAATACGGTCGTTGGGGTAATTAAGTCACACGGGTGAAAATGACGTTTTAATGCCTAGGCCAAAAAAATCATCGAAAACTGTATTGGATCAACGCAAAAAATCAAGTTGGTCCTGACAGTGTCGGCTTTTCAATCATAGTACTTCTTGAAACCCTCGGCGTGAACTCACCATCCTTTTCTGGAAAGCTTCATTGGCTGAATCTATGAAAAAAATTCGAAGGAAAACATCGCCTCCAAATGTCAAGTTGCGTCGCATGAGTCTACTGAAAGCCTTGAATTCTATTGACATGTCAAAAACGACTTGCTTGGACTCACGAAAGAAGCCGTTGGTAAACCCATCAAAAGATTCCGATCGGTAGGGAAAGATGAGTCTCTCTGAGAACATTAGTTGCATAGGATGAGTTTAGTAGAAACCATCGAAAAAAATCAGAGGTGCCCTTTGACCAAATTAAGATATTCTTCTGAAAATAATCATCATCCAACAAACATAATTTCTATTGAAAAACTAATCGGATCCAAAAGTTAAGTCCTGTCGATACCATCGGCTCCAAAACTTGAGTTTTTCCGACATCGTTGGTAAAAAATCAATGAATTCTCCCACAAATCTTAGGATCTTGATAAAGTTAAGCATAGACACATCAGATGGTAAAGATGAATCTTTTCGATGTGTCGTCCAGACTCGATAAGTTCAGCCGACACATCGGGTGCAAAATCTGAGTTCTATCTTGGAAAAAAAGGCTTTTCTGACTTGCTGAAAATAAAACTAAGTTATGGAAAGAAAATTTAAAGGGGTAAAAGCAGTCTAAGAAAGGTTAAATCTGAAAATTCTAAAGAGGGGCCCTCAAATCATAAAAAATTGGGGCAGTGGTTGCAGCAACAAAAATTGGCGACTAGCTGGTGAACACAAATCTCTGAAAACTATCTTTTCAAAACAAGAACTGCTATATGGAATTTGACTAGAGAAACCTATCCTAGGATTTTTTTAAGATCATTTAAGAGCCTATAATTTTCTAGGAATGTAAGATTCAGAGCATCACATTGATTGTAGTCCCTCTGGGTATGGTAACCAAGCTGAGAAGTCCCAATAACTCTCTTGGGGCCAAAAAATGAGATTCATTTTACCTCTATATTTGGTTGTTTTCAGATATGACACCACAATATCATGACAGAGTTAGATAGATGCATTCATTTGTTCCTCATTCCCATGCCTTTTTCATTCTTTAGATGCTTAATACTTTTTGTCTTTTGAGTCTTCCTTGATTGCTTCTTTTTCTTTTGAGATTTGAGTTAGGTTCTTCCATCCATAATGTCCTTTTGTGTGAGTGATGACTTGTTTCAACTCACAAACGGAGAATAACCTTTTGAGTAATCTAAACATTTTACTAATTTATTTCTTTAGTATATCTTCTTGATACATACTTTCTGTTCTAGAATTTTGACTCTTTATATTAAGCCTTTTGGATTTCATTTTGTGGCATGGGATTGTTTTGAATACCATACACCTATCAATTTTGCTTCCTTTTTGTGGGTCTTTCCTGTCTAGCGTCTGATGATAGATATTAGTGTGAAAGTGAGTGGAGCCCCAAAATAGTACTCAAGACCTCATTTAACTTAGTTATTTTACATGGTTTAGATATGACTTCAATGTGCTCTTAAAATAATTTCCCTTTAGCATTTTATCAATTTATAGAATATTAATTTGGATCACAATCTTACATAATAAGCAGTTCTTGGATTAAAGGAATTTGGCAATTTGTTCATATTCCTATGTCCCCAAGAACCAAAAGATTAAGCTGGATGATTCTGAAACAAAGACAACTAAACAAAATAAAATGTTTATTTTGAAACAAAATCAATTAAACTAAAGTAATTCAACAAAAGAAAGCAAGTAAAACCTGAAAGAAATCAAGAACGGAATGAAAAAGGTTTAGTTATGTACACAAGGGCTCCCTAAAAGCTAGGTGAAATAAGGTATGAGAACAAGGCCATTTACATGAAGGTTCTCTTCCTGCCCTTGTAAATCATGTAACTTATAAGTCGAGGGGCCTACCTTCTCATCAATATGAAAGGGGCCAACCCATAGATGTTGGAATTTAGTATGTTTTCCCTTCTCATCATGCGGGTGATCCCACTTTAGAACCAAGTCTCCAATATCAAAACTCGCTTTTCTACATTTTCGTTTATCGAACCATCTCTTGAAAATTTCTTGTTGTTGTTTAAATATTTCCTTAGACTTAATCTTGGACTCTTCAAGCTTTAGCAAGGTGTTAATACGGACTTGTAAAATGTCAATACCAGAACCTCACGAGGCTTGAGCTAACTAAGATGATGGAAGCAAGATGTTTGGGGGTAGGATAGCCTCTTTCCCATAAACTAGAGTATAAAGGGACACTCCTAACGAGTTCTTTGGGGTGACCATATCTTCCCATAATGCATTGGGAAGAGTTGTGTGCCAACTTCGCTTATTTTAAATAACAGAATTTTTAGAATTCTGATCAGATTTTTGTTTGTGGATTCTGCTAACCCATTTCCCCGAGGATAATAATTGGCAGAGTAGTGCAATTTGATTCCTTTTTCAAAAGCAAATTCAGTCATTTTGATGGATGAAAAATAAGACGTATTATAAAAAACAAGTGAAATTGGAACCCCAAACCTGGTCATGATGTGTTCTTGTAAGAAATTGATGACCACATCCTCATTCACTTTGCGTAGTTGTACTGCTTCTACCCATCTTGTGAATTAATCCATAGTTGTGAGAATATATTTATGCAGTAGTGAAGAATTCTGATTAATTTCTCCAATGATGTCTATGCCCCATTGTTCGAAAGGCTCTGAAATAATAACAGGTTGCAATGGTCTGACTGATTTTGCTAATATTCCACCGCTTCTTTGACATATATCGCACTTTCTCACATAGGCATGAGAATATTTAACTAATGTTGGCCAATAATAGCCAACTCTAAGGATCTTGTGAGCAGTCGTATCTCCAGAAAAGTGTCCTCCAGTAGGGCCATCATGCAATTATTTAACAACTTTAGAAGCATCCTCTTTCTCAAGGCATCTCATAAATACTCTAGCATAGTTCTTCTTGAAAATAATTCCATCAATTATTTGGTAAGAAGTTGAATTTAGATGAAGTGCCGTTTGTTGCTTAGAATTCCAATGATTTGGTAAATATCCTTGTTGAAGGTAATATACCAGGTATCTATACCAAGATTCAGGAGCAGTAAAAATAGGACATACATCAATCATATTTAACTATGCTTCTTTTTCCCAATCACAGTATTCTTCATTATGACCTTCTGCAATTAACATGCATAGCCCTTGACCTTTAATAATGTTGGCTGGTTTGAACTCTAAATCATATTCCTGTAATGTTGTCACCCAATTTCCTCTTCGTTCACCCAACTCTCTTTGTACGAAGAGGGTTCTGACAATAGGATGAGGGACTATTACCTTGGTTCAGTTTTTAAAAATGTAAGGCCTAAATTGTTTCACTGCTTTTAAGACTGCATATGATTTTTTGTCTACAACATGATAGTTCAATTCAGCCCCGTGTAACCCACTGCTCATAAATGATATTGGGTACTCATCTCCCAATTCTCCCTTTTGTGTCAACACTGCTGCAAGTGAGTTGTCCAAGGAGAAAGTGTATAGAATAAAATCCTTTTCAAAATCAGGACTTCTTAGGAAAGCCGCATGAGCTATTGCTGCTTTTATGTCATTAAAGGAAACCTTCTCTACATCGGTCAATTTAAATTCCACACTCTTCTTTACCATTTGTTGCAAAGGTTTTGAAATTTGCGCAAATTCAAGAACAAACGTTCGAACAAAGTTTATAGTACCCATAAATTATTGCATACCTTTCTTGTTATGGGCTAAGGGAGTCTATGATATTACTTCTATTCTTTCCAGGTCTATGGAGATTCCCTGTTTCAAAATGATATGTCCCAATAGTTTTCCTTCTAATACTGCGAAGATGCTTTTCTTTGGATTCAACGAGATGTCGTACTTTCTATGGCGATCAAAAATATGTTTTAAATGAAAAGGATGGTATTCTCTTTTCTCAGAGAAAACTGTTACATCATCTAGATAGACCACCACACTGTGGCCAATCAACCCTCGGAAAGCGATATCCATTGCCCTTTGAAACATAGCTCCAGCATTGATGAGACCGAAGGGCATTCTTCTGTAAGCAAATGTTCCCCATTTCATTCGAAATGTAGTTTTCAGCCTATCTTGCTCAGCTACCAATACTTGGTTATAGCCTAAAAACCCATCTAATAAGGAGAACAATCTAGAACCTGATACCATTTGGAGAATTGGTTCAATTGGTAGAACCAGATAGTTATCTTTATTTGAAGTTCTGTTCAATCCTTGTAATTCCATCAATAGTTATATTTATCTTATTTTACCTGACTTTTTCCTCACTAGGACCAAATTGGCTACCCATTCTGAATGTCTAACTCTAAAAATAATCTTAGCATCAAGTAATTTGTTTACTTCACTTTGGATTAAAGGTTCTGGTTTTGGATGCATCTTTCTCAATTGTTGCTAGAATGGTTTCACACCTACTTTAATGGGACTAACATGTTGAATGATACGTGTGTCATATGTTTTTAGGCCTTCATATGTCCATGCAAATATATCTTTGTTTTTATGAAACAAATTGATAAACCTGCTCCTTTCTCTGGGCGAGAAACACCTTCCCAAGTTCACATATTTGGGCTCATCTTCTGTCCCTAAATTGATATGTTCATATCGCATAGATGAACTATTTGTCTTGAAATTGGTTGGTTTTTAAAATTGTTATGTAAGTCAAACATCCCTTCTAGTGATATTATTCCTTTGGGAATAAAATTCCCTTTGGTTATTTCTTTATTCTGTAGTTTTTCTTGATGTTGATCATCATCAATAACAAAGTCTTTGAAATTTTCCTCATTTGTCATGAAATCATTAATTTGCTCGGCATCATCAAACACCCTCAGGTTTGTAATATTATCTAGTATTGTTGGCCTGAAAATGAGTTCAATAGTGCATTTATTATTAGTAGGTACTAATCTAGCAGCAGAAACAACTAAGAGGTCTGCTGCAGCACTCAGTAATCTAGGAATTGAATTTATATTGAAAGCATTAAAATGTGAAATCAAATTCCAGACCTCAGACTGATACCCTTTCAGGTGTGGTGATAAGAAATGTATTGTGTCTCTAACCTGCATGGCCACTATTTTGGAGTCACCAAAAACTTTTAAGTTTTAAACTTTTAGTTCAATGGATTTCCTCAGGCCCTGGACTAGAGCTTCATACTCAACAGTGTTATTCGTACATTCAAACTCTAGTCGACAAGAGAGAAAATGTTTTTTTCTTTTCTGAATCAATTAGGACACAACCAACTCCTGATCCCTCTTGTGTTTTGGAACCATCAAAGTACAAAAACCAAAATATATCTTCTAAAGCTACCTGATTAGTGTTACTTTCTATCTTAGAAACTAAGCTTACTATATTAGAATCAATATCATCAGTACGTGAAAAGTGAAGGAGTTCGGACTGTGTGTATGATTCACGACTGACTTCCTCGGCTTGATAATTTCCAGGTTCAAGCTCTAAAAGGTAGTTACATAAAAATGAAGATATGAAGTTTATAGGTTCATTCTTTCCTTCCAATTGAGTTACATTGTGCTTTATGTGTGGTTCCATCATTACCTTAATCTGATTTTGATTGTTACTATATGGAAACCACATGTACGACCAATCAGTTGCAAAGTACCCATTCAGTTTTGCAGACCAGTCCCTACTCAATATTAAGCCATAAGCCTCAGGTATATCTACCACCATAATGTCTATAAATTGGCAAACTCTCTCATCTGCAGATAACCGAATTAGCACATTTTTCATTTCTCCTATTACCTTGACTGCAGATCTGTCCAACTGAATGATCTTACATGAAGATGGTGTAGGTTGACCATTGATATTTTTACATACTAAGATTGGCATGACATTAGATGAAGCCCCATAATCTACCAAACAATTATGCACATTATGATTGAAAATATCAAAAGACAATAAGAATGGCAAAGTTTGAGATTTGGACTTCCCTCGAATGCTAGCTTCATTAATTTCTTTATTAGATTGAATGTCATCATGGGATCTACTGGGTTGTAGGTCAAAAGCCTCAAGAAGCTTCTTTCTTTGTTGGGGTAAATTACATAATTCAAATAAAGAAATATTCGCTTTTGTTTTTTTAATGTCTTCTTCTATGTCATACCCCATATCATATTCTACTGGACCCTTCTTACTTATTTTTGTTGTATTCTATGTTGCCTTTACATACTTACTGACTGCTGGAACTTTATCTTTTGTGTTGAACGTATCATACTTATATGTTTTTTGGGTAGTATTGCTAATCTTCTTCATAGTTTCTTGTATTTTCTTAATCTTAGGCAGTATTAATATTTCCTCCATTATTGGTCCTTTAATTCTCATTGTAACATTAACTGATGAAAGCTGGATTTCTTCAGTAGGCTCCTCTTCATTTAGTCCCAGTGTGGGTGCATAGTCCCATAAAACCATTTTGGTTTCATATGTTTCTACTCATTCATTTGTTTTTTCCTCTTCCACCTCAGGATCTGTTATTTGAGCATCTAATATTTGGTCATAACTAGAGTCATTGAGTTTATCCACTGTGGGAGAATCTTTTCAGAGTGAGGCTCTTGATGGAAAGTGCAGAAATGATCAATTCGTACTTCATTAAAATTCAAAACAGAAGAATTATATGTAGGTGGTTGAGATGTTCCACTTTTTTTCTCTTTTCTTGAAATAAGGTTTGAACTGTTTCTTTGATGAGATAGCTTCTTTATATTTTTCCATATCTACAATCTTATTTGATAGCTTTTGTACCATCTTGACCACATTTTCTAATTCATTTGAGTGTTCTGCCTTAGGTCTGGTTAACAACAAAGGTTTTTTACCACTAAAAGTATTTACCTATGTTTCTGTAGTGTGTTTGTTTATGCTGTCAAGTTCGGATTCTACTTTATTGGCATCCTCATAATTCTCAACCAACGAACATTTCACTGCTCTTTTGACAAACATTGCTATGTTGGTACGAAGTGCTAAAGTATAGTACTCGATCAAAGTTTCTTATGTGGGCTTTGTTGTAGCATTGAAATTATTCAGATGAGCAGCAAACCTCTAGTTAAAATCTTGCACTTTATCCTTCTTATCCATTCTCAGAGAGAGAAATTATTTTGTAAGAGTGGCTATGGTTCTTTTGTTGCCAAATTTGCTTTTAAACACCCTTTCAAAGGTGTCCCAATCTGTTATGGAATTGGATTGTAAACTGAAAAACCAAGCAGAGGCTTTAGCTTCAAAGGTATGCGAAAAAATATTGCATACGACATCTTCATTTTGAACACCTAAAAGTTACAAAGCTAAATAATAACTTTGCAAGTGGTATTCTGCGGAAATGCCCTTCCCATTGTCAAAATTTGGTAGAGCCCTTTCTGGATGCTTAGGTAATTCATGTAATGGAGTATCCAAGTTGAGAGGTGTTCTTACTCTCCATGCAGGTTGATTAGCATTAGCATTTGGGGGTGGATTAACATTGGCCATAATTCGATGAGGAGTCTGTGGTGGATATTGAACATGTGGCTGTGATGGAGACTGAAAAACAGGGTAATATGGTCCCAACTGATCAATAGGTTGGATGATCTATTGTATGGATAAATCTACCAACTCTTCCAAATTTTCCACCAATATAGAATCTTAAGTATAAGGAGGTAATTTCCTGGAAGTCTGCCTTCTTGGTAATGCAGGGATTGCTTTCAATCCTCCAAGCTTTTTTACATAAGATATTGTATGTCTTATCAAGTGGTTTACTTATTCAAATGGAATAGGGTAAAGGAATTTTGAAACTTCTTCATCAGAACCTACTCTTTCTTTAGAAATGAAATATTTAGGAAATTTAGTTTCAGAGCTATCACCAGTGGAATAATTTCTAGTAAATGGATTTCCTCTACCAGCCATGCACTGGAGGCCCTCCTTCTAGTGCCAAAACTGTTGACGCCTGGAAAATACCAAGTATCGACAGTATGGATTCTTCCCAATAATCGTTCCCAACTAGATCGTTTACTGTTTGGTATGGGGAATATGTCCAGTTAGCGGCCCAACTACCATAGAATCAAAAGAAAGTTTTAAGTCTATTTTACCGGTTGTCACCCGGTCCACCATTTATGTGATTTTATGTTTTAGGATGAAATGCAAGTGCCTAAACTAAATGCAAGTGACTGGTGAACAAGAACCTCAGTAGATATGCGTAGGTTCTTACCTTTTGTCTTACCACTCTTTCCCACAATCACTTCTATGAAATCAAAACAACTAATGTAATCTATTATAAACTATCTATCTAACCTATCCCCAAGGGGAGAAGAAATTGTATCTAATAGAGTAATGTCGTGTAATGTTGTACATTGAATCCTACAAGTAGTTGTTCAAATTATACATACATAATCACAACAAAAAATATAAAGAAAGATAGATTTGTTTTGTTAAAACATTCATTACTCATTGTGTGCACAAGATTTCTTACAGAAACTAAAATCATTCATCATTGCAGAAATAATTCATTAAGTTAGAACAATCTCACAACTTCATAGAAGCTAAATAAGAAGTAGTTCATCATTAGCAATCCACACAATCTATCTGAAACTTGTCCAATCCTTCCTCCAACAAAATTTTGTTCTCCTTTATTCATAACAGAAATAATTCTTCATACAAATAACAACATGTATGTGCTATCAAAAATTCCCCTCAAATCAACAAGAGGGATGTGAGCTCCAGTTATTGTGTCAATTGATGTAGAGGGAGGATCTGCTGGATTATCCTGAGTAGTATCATGTTCCATACTTTCTCTGTCTTTCCCTTCCTTCTCTTTCTTTCTTGATTCTTTGGCTACTTATTCAGCTTCCTTTTCCAATATTTCTCTTGATTCTCTTTGTATCCTTTCTTCTTCTTCCCTTTGAATTCGCTCTTCTTCAGCTTTCTGTTGAAGTTTCTCCTCTTCCAACTTTTTCCTTTGAGCTTCTTTAGCTAGTATGTTCTCAACTTCCTCTACTAGGACCACTTATTTGCATTGCTCAGCAACTTCTTCCTGTTGTAGTTGATATTCGGTGGTGGTGCTGCTTCCTTTTCCTCCCGAGGTTGTGATATTCTGTCTGAACCACTTAGTCAAAGTAGTCATATTGCACGCATTTCTGAACATCTCCTCATCCTTGTACTGATGATCAAAATATTCAAAATTAACCTTTACAAGCACACAATGTGCAACAACCTTGCCTCGGGAATCATTCCGATGGAAACTCTTCTCACCAAAGTGGAAGTTTTCTATATTTTTTACAAAGTATGGAACGTTTTTTACCTTCGAGAATTTGTAGCCACCAATACAGAAAGGAATTGGTGGATAAACTGCATTCTTCATGTCAAAAGAAGATTTCTGAATCCATTCAGGAAAAGTTGTCCTAATTCCTCTTTATGAACTATGTAATCTGTGGCATACCTATGCAGCAGTGACGGGGCTCTAGTACCTCCATACATGCTTAGATAAGTGCCTTCTTCAGAGAAAAATAGTCCCCGTACTCACATATAACCTCTACTGCACCCTCAGACATACACTTGCACTCCTCGAGAAAGATAAGTTGGTGTAGAGGCATCATAAATTCTCCACAAATAAGCTTCTAGAAGCTGTGGTACTTCTGAGCCCATAGAATCTGATATGCAGTATAGATGGGTGTCTTGGCTTCATTCCTTCTACAATTTAGTTTCGATAATGGGTACAGGAATAAGATACAATCAATTAAATACGATCCCATGTAAAATTCTGATTTTCTATGAAGCATGCCTCCTGTTAAGTCATGAACTTGTTTTCTTCAGTTTTATATTTTGCTTGTGATTTTTATTTTAAGTTTGCTCATTTGCTTACTTTAGAAAATTTTTGGTTTTAAGTGAAATTTTGATTTTTTCTTTAGGTTTTCATTAGGTTTGTTCTTCTTATGGTTTTGAAGGGTTCTATAAGACATTATGTGGATTAATTGGTTCACAAATAACACCATGATCAAAGTTTAACATAAAAACCTCATTCAAAATGGAATTAATGACTAAAAAAGCGCCAAATTTGGTTTTAAAATATTCTTGTAGCGCAACAGCCAAAATTTTACACTATGGCGCTACAAGAATATCGCGGGCGCTAAAATTGCCAATTTTTAAGCCAAATTCTCTCATGATTTCGATTTCTGGATGACTAATCACATGTGTAAAGGGTTTTAATACGTGTTTCATCAGAAATGATCATGCAAATAGGTGTGGTTTGTGACGTGAAGGAGATCGTGGTGATCAACAGTTAAAGTTGGGCGAATGATGACAGATCAAGGAACGAGCCTAGATTGATGGGAAAGAAGTTCTCCACATATGCATTACGAAGCTGGAGGTGAAGTGGAGCGAAGACAATTGCTAAAAATCTGAAATTTGTAGTTACAGAGAGAATTTAGGGTTTTCTCAGCACGCCAGTTGGAAGCAAACTGAAGGCTTGAAGACACTTGGATAGTTAAATTCAACAGTCAGATAGTCCAAGGATTAATTTTAAACATCTGCAGCAGGTCGAGAATGAGGTCTTCCGCGTAAACTTGGTCGTGGCTGCCAAATTGGGGGTTTTTAATTAAGGCTGGTTATGTTAAAAATGATTAAAGAAAGCCTTAATTAATGTTGTTAGCAAGATCTCAACGATCAGATATCAGTATTAAAGGTTTTATATGTTTTAGCAAGTGATAAGTTGAAAAACAACTGTTACATTGAACAATTTCCCTGTCAAGACCAGAAAGTATGGTAGGTTGAAGGTCTATATTGTTTATGGTGACTAGAGTTCACAGATTTACTTGTTACCTGTAATCAATGCAATGAATTAGCTGAGCATGTCGATTGCATGCAAACCTTATCTGAATATGTCCAGAGGCTGATTGGTTTTGTGCTGAATGCAAGTTGAAGCAGAAAGTTAGCACACATCAGATTACTCTCATATCATCTCATTCCCTAGTTAAACAATCACAATCTGAATCTAAGAAGCAAGCAATTGAGAGCACTAATGCAGAATCCCTATTGCAAAGAGATAGCTCATTAGTGACATTAGAAGGAGCCAAGGGTGCTATTTGTGCAGATTCACAACACATAGATGTTTTCCATGCATTCTAAATATGGTCTGGCATCGAAATGAACATTTTGGATGCTAGTTAGATTCAACAACAGCTTTGTGAGAGGATTTTTGGTAATTTGTTGACCTAAATTACCTAATATTAGTATAAAACATTTCCTGCATTTAAAATAGAACAGACTGTCAAAACTTTGAGAGCTTGAGAGAAAAAGGGATGTTAGGTCATTAACAGGGTTTTAAAAGCATACAGAAATAGCATTCATCCAGGAAAGCAGATGAAGAAAAGTGGCAAGACCAACATGGCTGAGCCCACTGAGCTGAATTGGATTGACAAGTTTCCAGGTTGTGCAAAGCTCTTCCAAAATGCTGGATGGTTGGATTTCTTTAAGAAGATTGATGGCTATAACACCGAGGTCTCTCATAAATTTGCCCAATGTTATAACCAAGACATGGTAGCATTTGATACTCTGAATTTTAAGCTGAATGTGGAGTTAGTGGCTGAAGCAATAGGAGTCAGAAATGAAGGAGAGTTGTGGTTCAAAAAGGTACCATTTACCTTCAATGTCCAAAGGTATCTTTTACCTGGCATTATTCCAGACTGGAGCAAAAGAGTGCTCATCCAGAATTTTATAGGTGAATGGGTAGAGCCCATCAAAGTCCTACAAAGCTACATCACCTATGAAGGGAGGTATGCTTATGTATTCAAGTATCATTTTAGGTTCCTACAACACCTTGTTGGTGAATCAAGGATGAGTCTTCCTTTCTTCCTGTTTAAAAGTTTGCAGAAGATGTCAAGCAGGGTCAAGGAGCATCATGATCACACTACACAGTCCATATTCCATCATGGATTGATCAAGCTTATTATCAGCACTGCTCTGCAAAGAGAAGGAAAGACATGGGACTATTTTCTCTTTTGGTCTGGTTTCCAAATTAAGCAGCAAGAGCAGCCAATCAAAAAACATGTGGACAAGGGGAAAACCCTAATTAGAAAACTAGGTCAAAAAGTCAAGTCTGAAGATAAAAAAGGTGTTAAACTTGAAGAGGTGACAAAACCTTCAAAGGGAGACTACGAACCTCAGCAGCCTTCAGCTGATAATAAGGGCAAAAGTCAGCTATTTATAAAAAAGGAAGATCAGCCTGTGCAAAATAGGGCACCGACAGAAACTCTCATGGATGAGAAAATTGTTGACATAGAGAAAGTTGCAGTAGAGGAAGAAAATACCAATGTCCAGCAAAGAAGCCCAATTACTATTTTATCTGAAGATGAAGGATACCTATTAGAAGGAGATGAATTGACTGTCAAAGCTAAAACTAGGGTTGGTACATACAGGGAATTCTCCAATCAAGAAGATAAGACAGTGAGGCCAAAGAAAAATAAGATCAAGTTTAAAGCTATGGAGTTTTCCATAGTTAGACATCAAGGAAAAAGTTTGAAGATGATGGGAGAACTTGCCTCAGCATGGAGACCCAAAACTAGGCCAAGAAACAAGTTGAGGCTGAATATGAAAAAAGCTACTAAACCCTAGGTTAAATACAAAAGAGGTAACTATGCTTGATGATGATTCTTCAGATGAAAAGCCAGTGAAGACAGTAGAAGACTCCAACCTCACCGAAACCAAGCTATCTGTTGTATTTTTGGAATTAAGAGGTGAAATGTTGAAGGAACAACAGAGAAAGGAAACTGAAGTTTCTTATTCTGAAGACAAGCTTTTGATTGATGAAATTGCACCAACTGAAATAGTTAATCAGGAAAACCCTAGTGTTCATGGTGTATCTTCAGAGCTGCTGCCAGAGGATGAAGACATTTTCAGAAAACTGAACATCCCATGGATACCTAGCGAGCTACAGAATGAAGCAGTAGGAAAGGCCTTTGACTCAGAAAAGGAGAACCTACAAAGAACCATCAAACAATATAAGCATCAAATGGAGTACATGCAAGAAACCAATGATGGTTTGATCCTAGCTAACATAAGACTCAGGGAGGATTTACAAGAAGTAAATGATCATTACCAAGAGCTTACTGCAGTCTCCAAGGAGGCCCTGAAAAGGAAAAGAAGCACAGATTTACAATGTGCAGAATTGAAGCAGACTGTCAGAGGCTTACAACAGCAGAATGAAGAACTTACAAGAAGGTTAACAGATATGGAAGCTGAGCAGCAGAGAACTAGGAAGAAGGCCCAAGCCTTGGATGGAATAGCCTTATTGGCAGAAGCTGCAAAAGACCTTTGAACATTGTTAGTTAAAACAATTATTTGTTATGTCTTTTGAGAAATACTTTATTTTGTAATTATTATTTTGACATTATCCCATCGATGAGTAGGCTAGAAATAGTTAGGGTTTAGACCCTAACCGAATTTTTGAAAAACAATATTTAGGTAGATGAGAAGGAGAACAAAGGGTTCGATTTTTGGATGGCTTAAGGAGGTCTTATGGAATTATTGATGAGCTAAGTACCTAAAATCTCATGTGTATTTAATGAACAGAATTATGAAATATATGATCCTTTCCACCCTTCAGTCTTTGTTTTGGCTTCATTTTTAACTTGTTTAGTTACATAATTGATAAATTCATTGCTGGTTTATGGTTTGTATGCTGGTAGTGCTTGTCAGTTGTGAATGAAATTCAATGTCATGTTCTGTTGGATACTGGTAATTATATTATGCATCTCTGTTCGTCTTTGCTCATGATTCAGTTCCTGCTTGGCTTATGAATGTATTCCCTTCAATCACCAAACTTTACAACCAGGAAAACCTTTCAAAAACCCTAAAAACCTAGTTTGTTTGATTGAATATTTGAGATTGTGTTGCCTTGTTTCTTTGTGGCCTGGAAACAATTTCTGGCACAAACACCTCCTGAGGCCGGAGCTATACAAGAAGACAAGTTGTTGGCTACAATGTATGCCCAGTTAAATATATTTCCCTGCATGGCCACATGATATATCAATAGGATCCAACCCATATTATAGAACTTCCCATTTGCCCTACCAAATTTTTTGTTGACCATCAGGTCTATAAGCCTGTAGGGAGTGCGTAAGATGGAAGTTTCATATTCGCTAGAGGATTTCTGGTGAAATTTATTTCCTGCTATCATCACCAGCTTTGCACATTCGATATAGTCTAAACTCAAAATATTTATCCAATCATCTGTCATGCTGATTTCCGGGGGCGGGTAAGTTGCAAGATTTAGCTATGTAAGAAGGGGTGAAGGAAGCAAAATATTTTCCTTTGATGTTTGACATGATCATAATGTTCACGTCTGCTCAAGGTAAGATCCAGTTGATCACTTGAGCACAAGAGAAAAGTTTAGGGCATGTTGCTACCTTCATGATCCCTGATTTTATTATGTTTGTATATAAGGGTATATCTTCTAAGCCTGCATCTAGGACCTTCTGATCCTTGATCATGTGATATATTTGTCCCCATTTGAACTCTAGCTCAGCTCCTGTGACTGCTTTTGTGTCTTCATATATTATCTCCATTCTAGGAAAGGCCTCTAATTTTGAGTCCTCCTCATGGACCTTGGCCTTCTTCTTCCCACCCTTCTTTGCAATTTTGTGGGGTGAATATTAAGGCTGTAACATAACCATAACAAGAAATGACTTAGAGGTACTGTGATCAAACAACATGCGTTCATATTAATAGAATATACTCGAATGAACATCTATTATCAAGATGCAAGATAATGAAACCTAGAAAACCAAACATAATTTCTCTTTTCAAAGATAAAATTGCATTCATGCAGAACAATAAAGATATATTTACCGATTCATCCTTGGCCATCTAAAAGTGATATTGGGATGTATAGAATTTTTGTATGTCATCCAGATACTAAAACTTGTGGAAAGGTCAAAGATGGAATGAGAATCATTAAATCAGGTGTAGTATCTAAATGTCGATTTGGGATTTAAGTCTTTTAGTTCTATAAATCGATCATCTGGTGTTTTAGGTCAAGATGAAGAAGAACAATCAAATCAAATTCCTACATAAAGCTTGCCAAGCTTGTTGTTGTTCGGTATTCCTTTGGGTTTGACATCAAAACGCATAAATATCCTTTTATGAAATTCTCTATTACATGCAAGCAAACAGTAAAAAAAAACGTAGCAATGGATTTGCACTTCAAAACCCTATGTTAACTCGAAACCCAAGAACACCCTTTGAAACCTCAACGCTGACAACAAGGGAAATGCATGCGGCTTGGAAGGAAACCCTAAGCTATACTTCGAGATGCGACAGTGCATACTACGTTGAACCATCGGTTGCTCCTTATCACCAAATAAAAAGGAAAACCAAACCAGGCAGAGTTGGTGAAACACTCGTCTGGATGCAGCGTCATCATTACAATCCCAAAGACCTGATAGATCCATCTCTGTGGCTTAAAAAACCGAAACAGACGCTTCAGTGAAGGGGGGAATCAAACAAAATTACCGGCTAGGCTAGAAAGATCAGCGAGGATTTCGGTTCTAATACAACATAGCTTGAAGAACTTCAACGGTTGATAAATAAAAAAATGAAAAGGGTTTATGGTTTGGCATTTTAAGGTGTGACTATAGATAATAATGTTGAAAACCAAAAAACCATAACCATAAAACCCAAAACATCGTTCTACAAAACCAATCTTAACATAAATGACACAGTGATAAGGTTTAAAGCCTACCTAGAAAACGATGGCGTGGATGCTGGTAAGATGCTTGGCTCAAGCGAATTGTAGGTTCCAAGTGGAAATCCTTAGTTGGGCACTCGAAACAGGGTAGGAGTAATAGTCTGTAAAAACAACAACCACTATATATAGAAAAAAACAAAACAAATGCAATTAATGCGATCTTTGGGGTAATTAAGTCACATGGGAGAAAACGACATTTTGACGCCTAGGCCAAAAACCTCATTTACAACTTTACCGGATCGGTGCGAAAAATTAAGTTGGTCGTGATAATGTCGTCTTGGCAATCAGAGTTCTTCCCAAAACCCTCAACGTGAACTCACCATCCTTTTCTGAAAATATTCATTGACTCAATATGTGAAAAAAATTCGAAGGAAAACATCGGCTACAAGTCAATTTTCGTCGCATGATTCGGATAAAATCCTTGACTTTTTTCGACACATTGGAAATGACTTTCTTGGGACTCTCGAGAGAAGTCATCAGTAAACCCATCAAAATATTTCGATCGATAGGGAAAGATGAGTCTCACCGAGAACGTCAGCCGCATAGGATGATTTTAGCCGAAACCATCGGTAAAACTTAGAGGTGACCTCTGATTCCGAAAATACTCATTGGCCAGCAAACATAAGATCTGCCAAAAAACCAATTGGCTCCAAACGATGAGTCCTGCCGATACCATCGACTCCAAAACTTGATTTTTGCCGACATCGTTGGTAAAAACTCAACGATTTCTCCCGTAAGGCTTAGGCTCTTGATAAAGTTAATCATATACATATCAGATGGTAAAGTTGAATCTTTCCAACGTGTCAGCCAAAATCAATAAGTTCAACCGACACATCGGGTGCAAAACCTGAGTTCTTTCTTGGCAAAAAAGGCTTTTCTGACTTGCTGAAAATAAAACTAAGTCATGGAAAGAAACTTTAAAGGGGTAAAAGCAGTCCAAGAAAGGTTAAAGCTAAAAATTCTAAGGAGGGGCCCTCAAATCATAAAAAAAATTGGGTAGTGGTTGTAGCGGCAATAGAATCATACTAAAAATTTGGACATAGGGAAATCCGTACACTCTCACTCTTCTGAAAGGGATAAAAACAACAAGTGTTGGGAAAATTGTCACAAATTATTTTTGGCACATCCAAATTCAATGAAACCTATGGCGTTGGAAATAGGACATATAACAATACAAAGAAAACAAGATTTCAGACTCGTAGGGGCTGGAATTTTAGGGTTAAGTCAGTTGGAAGGTCATACAACAAATCATTCTTCAAATTGGGGTTTGAAAAAGGTACTCCATTTTAAATTTGAATAACGTTTAGTAGAAGGATCTATTTGAGGTGAACCCAAGGTGTGATATATATTTACATTTTTCAAAATTCCACAAAAATACAGTGGAAAAATAAAACTCCACTCAAACCATCTGAGGATCCATCTCTGAATTATGATGAAAGTGAAGACCTGTCTTTTCGGGTATCCAAGTTGGAAGATCTGATTAAAGGGTTTGTGAAAATAATCGATTTAGTTAATATGGAGAATAAGATGGGACATATGATGAATGAAAGGATGACACAGATGGAGAAGAAAAAAAAGTAAACTATTGGAAGGATTTCTAATGTCATACATAATCTAAAGGAAAAACTTACTAAAGGAGAGGAATGTGCCCAATTTAGGGAAGACAAAGATAATCTCCATGTTTTGCAACCATCCCTTAATAAGCATAGTACAAAAGGATTTGATTCTAATAATGGAATTAATCAGGGATGGTCCCCAAGAGGTATCCAACTCCCCAATATTGACATGAGTAAGTATGATGGCAAGGACCCCATAACATGGATATTTCAAATGGAGCAATTCTTTGATATACACCAGGTTCCAAATCTACAAAAGGTACACATTGCATATTTATATTTAGAACCTGAGTAGTTTTTGTGGTACCAATGAATTTGTGAACACAAAAACAACTCCATTATCTATTGGTCCATTTTCATATAAGAATTGATATCATATCAAGATGATGTTAAGAGCAATTCCTTCTTTACCTAATTAATAAATCTAAGGTAAAAGGGTCTAGTATTCGATCACATTCAACAATTTCAAAAGTTGACTCTTAGAGTGAATGGCATACCATATGATAAATTGTTGGATCTCTTTATTGGAACCTTGAAGGACAACATCCAACATGAGGTGTGCCTCCTGAACCAACATATTTAGAGAAGGCTTGCATGGTGGAAAGCAAGAAAGGTTGAATGTAAACATATGGTGATGGCTACTAGAAGAACCACCTCCAACGGATATAGAGAAAATAATGTTCCTTATTCTAATCCACCTAAAAGGTTGACACCTCAAATATTCAATGAAAGAAGAGAAGATCTATGATTTAATTGTGATAACAAGTATAGTAAGGGACATAAGTGTGGTGACAAGAAATCATTTTGGATAGATTGTGAAGAGGAAGAAGCAAATGAACAAGAACCTTCTCCAACTGAAGATATGTAAGAGATTAATACCACCACATATTGTCATGCATTATCGGGGATTAGAACTCAAAATCTCAATATCGAAGGATATAAAAAAAATAAAAAGGTAACAATGTTGATTGATTCTAGTATTACTAGTAATTTCATTCATTGTAAATTAACCAAAGCTCTCAATTTCTTTGTATATCAAGCACCATAATTTCAAGTAATGATTGCAGATGGAGGAACTATCAATTGCTCCGGGAAATTCCATAATATCAATCTTACTATTGGGAAATATTTATTAAATAGTCCCATGATTTCTATCCCAATGGGTGGTGTTGATGTTGTCTTAGCGGTTCAATGGTTACAATCATTGGGAATAGTGGCTTTTATATTTCAATAAATTTTGATTAAATTTTATTGGGAAGGAAAATAATTTGAATTAGGGGGTCTCACAAGGAATCCAAGCAAGGTGATAAGCCCTAATGATATGACAAAATTGTAGAAAAATTTACATTAAGGTGTAATTGCCTAATTATGCTCACTAGATTTTCAAAAATATAAGCCTCCTATTCCCCTGGATTTCCAAAGGGTCATTTATAAGCACTCTAATATATTTGAATATATTTCAAAATTTCTTTCGCCTACTCAATATTTTGATCATGTTATTGTTGGATTACAACAATAGGAGTCATTCTCCATTCTTGTGAGTAATATCAAGACAATAGACTTGTGAGTAATGTCAAGTCCTACAAATATCCTCATATGATTGAGGTGGTGATGTTGTAAATCTTGTGAGTAATATCAAGCTGAGTCTTGTGAGTAATACCAAGACAATATACTTGTGAGTAATATCAAGTCAGTAAACTTGTGTGTAATATCAAGTGAGTCTTGTGAGTAATATCAAGTCATATGAATATCCTCATGTTGTGAGGTGGCTTACTTTACTGTGTAAAGGGATTATACTATGTGATGTATTACTAGTCATGGTCAATAAATGTTATAAGTCTCCTTTAGGGATTAGCTATCCCTAGAATGATTTACTTTAACATATGACTATATGACCCAGGTTAATACATATGATCATAGGTTGGAAAAAATTCTTCTGAGTATGATATAATAAAGATGATTAATTAATTAAACACTCATGGACCATGCATAATTGATTAAATGATAAATGATATGGAAACAGAGAAAGAGTAAAGATTTAAGTTTCCTATGCCATGCCTCTAGTAAACTCGAATTGCAAAGACATCAGTTAATTACAAGTTGTGGGAAAACAAGTTTCAATTAATTAAGGAATATATTCCTTAGTTTATGCAAAGTGATTGTTGAAGATTAAATTGATGGTGAAGCAATAAATAAATTCAGTTAAACTCCTAACTAATGGTCAAGCAATTTGTTAATCAATTCACATTTAGTTATGACCAGTTACATTTGGTTATATTCAACTACATTCAGTTGTGTTCAGTTCTGATTCATTTTAGTTTAGTTCAATTCAATTCAATCAATTAACACTCAGTTAGAGGCAGTTAACACCAGTGAATTAATGGAGGGCGTGTATCTTTAGTGTGGGAGGTAATTACAAGGTGAAAACTTAGCACTAAGTTAAGTAAGGCACAATAGGTCATGCGTTGAGAGTGCACACGGTGTGGAGAGTGTTCACAGTGCCCAAAAGAGATGCAATCATTCACTACCTTCCATTGTATGACTGAATAAGCTTGTTATGAGATTGATATGCACTTGGAAAGGCTATGACAGTATACTAAGTGATCTCTATTATCTAGTGCTGCTTAGATATCTCTTATCAAGCAATCTGCAAGTGTTGTAAAATAATTCTCTACCATTATCTATCATACTCAAATATTGTTTGTTGGGTTTTTCATCCTCTAGATTTGTGGAGGGTTTTCCCAGGGTATATCATGTGTCTTATGGTTTGATTAATTTGAGTGTTTGAATTGTTGAAAAGATATACATGCAATTAATTTGTTTATCAAAATTTTTAAAGTTCAAATATCTTCATATTTGCTCAAACATTGATAGTTATTCACTTAATTCCAGGAAGTGTTTCTCCTAACATCATACATTACATATGCCCATATGGAAAGAAGAGTGAAATTGAGCGTATGGTTGAAGAAATTTTAGAATATAGCATAATTAGGCCTAGCCAATTTTTTTACTTTGCACCAGTGGTAATAATACACAAGAAGGAGGGATCATGGTGTATGTGTCCAAATTATAGAGAGGTCACCAAGATCACCATTAAAGATAAGTTTTCCATTCATGTCATTGATGAATTATTAGATGAACTACATGGAGAAGTTTACTTCACAAAGTTGGATGTTCGTTTAGGGCATCATAAGATTAGAATGAGGGAAGAAGACATCCCAAAACAACATTCAAAACTCATGAAGGTCATTATGAATTTTTGGTCATGCTTATTGTCCTTACGGATGCACCTTTCACATTTCAAGGTTTGATGAATTCCATTTTCAAGCCCTTCCTTAGAAAATTTATGTTGGCATTTTTTTATGATATACTAATCGATATCAAGTCTTGGGAATAACATGTTCAACATGTTGACAAGGTGCTACAACTACAAAAAGAGTAACAACTATATGCAAAAACTTCCAAATGTTTATTTGGGGTAAAGGAGGTAGATATTTGTGTCATATTGTATCTCATGAAGGTGACAAGGTATACCCTAAAAAAACTAAATCCAGGATGGACTAGATAATTCCAAAAACTTTAAAGAATATATGAGTATTATTAGGTTTCTCAGGGCACTACCACAAGTTTGTTCAGAATTATGGAATAATAACAGCACCCCTAACAACATTATTGAAGAAGGAAGCATTTTCATGGACTCTAGATGCAACTCAAGAATTTGAACAACTTAGAGAGGAAATGTGCAAATCTCTTGTTTTGACCACACCATACTTCATAAAAATATTCAATGTGGAATGATTGGTTACTACATATGGTTCCCAATGAAGGTGCAGTGGCCAAAGCAATTCAAGGAGTCATCCTACCTCTACTTCAATTTAGTTTTGTTCATGTTCGATATGCTCCTTCAATTCCTAAGAATCACCCCACCCACATACTTTGTGGAGCATGACTTGTTGAACATGTTCTTCACCAAGGTGTACAACCCTATCCCTTCGCTTACAATCTTATCTTGGTCATGATGTGGTGCCACCCAAAGAGCAATGATTTGGAGAAATTGAAAATCATTGATTACTTCATTATCATAAGTATTTTCATCCTTCTCTCAAATGCATTTAATAATCCTTGATTAAGGATGATCATTTGCATAAAGTGCATAAAGTGGGAAAGTAAAAGTGATTGAGATTAAAACCGTCATGACTATACATATACTAAATGTGTTTCTTGTGTAGTTGGTGGTCTACATGAGAGTTGTGGAAGGGATATTTTCACTATAAAATCTCTTGTTGATAGTTGTGGAAGAAATAACTGGTGAAGTTCTCTATATGAAGTAGTTGTGTTAAGTGCATGAAGTAGAACTAGTTAGGAAGGAAAGCATTGATTTGACTATGATATTAATAGGGAAAAAATACATCCTTTGAATTGGATAGTTTAGGAAATAAATGCATCCTTTGAATTGGGGGTTTTAGGAAACAAATTCATCCTTCCAGTTACCTAGTGACTCTGAGATTGAGAGGGAAATAAATCCAAGAAATTGAATTGGCTACTGAATGTGAGAAAACATAGACATAACTTACTAGAGATATTTGGTATATCATGATTTTCCACACCTATGCGACATGCTTTGATGGCCTACCTTATCCCTTTGTGGACTCAGTATATCCCTGATGCTCATTTGAAACCCTTAAAAACGTGTTTTTGTTGATACACGTGGGTCAACAGTTATACAACCTACATACACGCAACGTTCTCCATCATGACCCACGTACATCCGGTTTTGTTCACAAAATAAATATATTTCTAGTTTTCCTTTCCAAGTCACATCTGTTATGATACTGTTCCTTCCACATGCTAGGAAATGCTCGAATTCGACCCTCCATTTCCCTTTTGAGAGGTATATATTGAGCCATTTTGTAGCATTGAGGGAGGAGAAACTTGAAGAGCAAGTAAACTATAGCAAAAATTTTCCCCATCGGCATTGCCTTGAGTTTGCATACATTTAAACTTATTTTATTGAACCTTTTATGTTGATCTCCCAATATTTCCTTATCTTGTAGAGGAGGAATCCAATTACTCCTTATACTTGTGAGCTTTCCATTGCATGGAGGATTGAAGTGGCGAAGGCCCAGGTGGAGAAACTTAGTTTCTCGTTTCTGACGAGTTTTCGACAAAAGTTTGTCTCTTTGTACTTTTGTTCTTTATATTAATAGAAATACCTTTTTCTCATCCAATTCATGTGCAAATGTTTATATTAATTTCCACGGGTATATTTTCTTTATACATGTTGAATGGATTATGCTAGCGTAGATGCTAACATTTCATATATTTATTATATGCTTGTATTTATTTATTTTTGAGGATAATTTGTAGGTGAAGAGCATTCAATCTCGAGCTCAATGGTGGTATTCTTTGAATATCTGATTGAGGCGTGGGACCTATCCTTTTGTTGGTAGCATTTTCATTTATATAGCATACTTGAGAATGAAGTTAATCGCTGGTGTCACTTTGTTTGTTGTGGTCTACCCCAAGCCATATCAAGATTTTATCCATAACAATATTCTTATTAGAGCATAAACAAAAATTCCAATTATCTAGATATAATAGTTGGTTCTATCTTTCCTGAGTTCGAGTGAAGGAAGGAAAGCCTTCATTCCCTTGAAGTTGGAAAGCACTGTCTAACTCGTATATGGATTGATGACTAGTTAAGTTGGATAGACCAATATCTATAGCTTCACCCATCGGTATCACCTCTTTATCCATATTTTGAGATAGTGAGAGCCAACTAACCATATATTTTTGTTAAAAGGAAAGTTGATAGTTTAAGTCTCGATTCAAGGAGAGAAAACCATTACATTGTTTGAGGGGGATAATAGAGTCTTGGAAAGGGATTGTTGGGGATTGTAGGGAAGTACCAATCTTATGAACATTCTCTTTTCCACTCATTCCACCATAATAGTGAAAATAATGAAAAATAAGTGGCAATAAATTGGAATGATATATCAATGCATGTGTTACTAATTAAAGATAAGGAAAAGATATATCATTTGCGAAGTAAGGTCGTGGAAGGTCATGTTGGGGAAGGTCATTGAAGGTTTGGTGTAGAAGGCCAATAAAGAAACTTCACTATTGAGTTCTTCGGAATGCCAAGCAAAAGAAAATATGGATGATGAAACTGAACCAACAATCAAAGGTCATGGGTGAAGGTTTGGTGAGGGATTGCCTCTCGAAATCTGTCAGAAAATATATTCAATCATTTAAATTAAATCCAACTATTAAAGGAAATACAATCGATAATGTGCATTAAATCCAGCAAGGGAAAATAAACCAATAGAGACACAATACCTTAGGGTGCTGAATCATTAAGAATATCCATGCTAAATTGATAAGGTTTAATGTAGTCTCATATGTATTGAAATGGTCACTTTAACCAATTACTCCCAACATTTTATACAAATAATTATTAAACATATTCAATTTGATTCAATGAAACCATCATGAAATATAAATAAATAACATCGCATAGTTGCCATCATCAGGGAGAGTCCTTGAAACATGATCCAAACTCACAACCATTCATGGTAGCCTACCAAAATGTTTGGCAATGGTTAAATATTGTATCTTGGATGTTGGTGTCAAAGAAGATTGGAAAAATATGTGAACTCTCTGAGTATTTCCCCATGATTCATGGATGATAAACATGGTAAATTATCGGTCCTAATTATGGGGCATAACTTTGAGGTGATAAAGACAATCGAGAATGTGGCCACCCCAACTTTAGGGGAGAGATATCACATCTAGCTCATGGCCGCTTAAGCTAACCCTTGGAGCTATGTCTCTATGGATTCTAATAAAATACTTATAACTACTTTTGTCTTTTAATGAATATCAACCAACCGTCACTAGCTAATTATTGATGTGGATCATCACTGCCTTCACTTATTTTCCTTGATGTTTCGGAAAAAACAACATCTAATTGGCCTGGTAATGCCCATGAATTAAGTAGTGTATAATAACAAGGTGTACCCGCTATCGCACTAGATTCATAACATTTTTTATGATAAAATGTAAATTGAGTTAATATAAAATTATTTGATAATAAAATGTAAAATGATTACTAAAAGGGGAATGAGAAGTAGGAAAAAGGCATACGGGATTGGATTCAAAATCATATTAAAGTATAACTCATGTAACTTTACAAGGAGAGACCACAACTTTAATAGTGGGATGTAACATTGGGCATCTATAACATTGCATGTGAGTGCATATAATTTCTTCTTTGATTTTCTTGCATCATGGGCTATTGATCTCATCTATATTATGGTTTTTGTCTTCTCATTGAGTTGCACCAACAAGCTACACAAGTATCCTTATATATATCGATGATCCTCAATTACCTCCTAATCATTGCATTGGGAAAATCCTTTATTGATTATTCATGGACCAACAAAAGAAAGCACATGCATTCTATATTTGAGAAACATAATCATCTAGATTCACTTCATTGTTCCCTTTCCCCCACTTTGGATATATGGTACTAAGTTAGTGGTTTATGGTAAAAGTCATGACATGTTAATTAGTTATTCATTCAAATTTTGAATAAATAAATAAGTGGTTTAGTTTAAGTGTAATTTTTCTTGATTGTGATATAAAAATACTTATTTTTATGACTTGTGGTCATTCATTCATTCTTTAAAGTAGTTAAGTCCACACCAAAAAAACCTCTTATGTAATATAAATAATATCTCCAATATCAGGGATGGTAGGAGGGGGTGGGGAGTACTCTATTACCCAAAAGGAAATAAAGTAACTTCCTTTCCTTGAGATATTTATAAGGCTACAAACAACCAATCAAAATCCTTATCTCTCTAGAAAGTTATTTTGAAAACCAAAAATATGAATTTAAATTATATTATAGTGTTTGGGAAATAAACCATAGTTATATGTCACTTGGTCATTCTCTCCCTCCCCCACATTCAAGAACTCAATAGAATCATATAAAGAATCAATAATATCATGCCTTACTTTGATTCATCAGAGTTCTTTGAAATCCCCATAGGATTGAACTCAATTGATGACAAAATGGCTAACATAGCTTGTCGAATACCTCATGGCATGGTGGGAACAAAGTGGGGTAGAGTATGTTGTAGCATACCCTAATTTTATCAACCAATAATTAATTATGAGTGTAATTAATCGTATGTACAAGTGGCACCAACATAATAATATTCATCCAATAGTAAATACTCCTTAAATGGATTGTGTCTTTCATACAATGTCGCACAATCTAGGAGTTATGAATCCTTAGGTGATGCAATGGCCAAGCTGCCAAAGGCATGTGGGTTTAACTTCACCCTTCACTTTGTACTCTTGGACTATCTCTCTTTCATAAATAAATATCTTTAGGTTTAAGGAAATAAAAAATAGTTTACTGAACTGGGAGATACCAATGTTTTTCACCCTCCTTGGCAAGGTCCTTGCTCATGTGGGAAAACTCTTCTACATCCTAATTGATGGATTTACCCCCAATTTCAAGCACGTTGACTTCAATAATTCAACTATGGGGGTTTGACAAGTAATTTCTTAGAGAAATCTAGCAAAATATTATTTTTGTCGTATTTCTTATGTGTTTCATGTCTTTTGTTTCATGCCTTTTGTTCCTTGCACTAGCGAACTTCATGGGAACCAATTCCCATGTACCTATTGTTGTATTTCAAGGACAATGAAAGGTGAAATTATGGTCGAAAGAGATAAGAATCTAGGTCTCAATTCACATCTTGTTCACTCCACTTTCAATCCTTTGTTGGATACTTTGTGACAAGAGAGAAACATGCACAATTTTCGAAGTGTTAGAGTTGGAAATAAGTCTCTACTCTTTTGTTATTCTTGGAAGGATATATTCAAACAACCATTTTAATAGATGTGTCTATTGTGACCATTTAGACATGAAAAAGGAAATCCAACATTGAGAAAGGAATAATGTTGATTGCTAAGAAATCATACCATAGGCTATGAGAATATGGGAAGCATAGAGGAAATATTGGGAGTTAAATAATATCAGGGAGATAAATCCTTGAGAAACCCTAGAATCCAACTAAGTATAGCCATAAGACAGGGTTCATTGCAAGTTCACCATTGAGAGATGCAGGTAAGGTAGGCCTGATGGTAGATCGATGTCCAAGGTCTGGTAAGTCTATCAAATAACATGTATCAGGGATGCCAGAGTTCATCCACTAGTTTACATAGTCCTTTAATGCGAGGGTCATATCTGCTTCTTGGTCAATCTCACCTAAAAATATCCATGATGGAGTAGAGTGTAAGAGAAATGAAAATATGAATATGAACCGCACTTAGTGAAGATTTGAGTGAGAGGTCTTAAAGGGAGAACCCAACATTTAATCCCTGAAAAATATTTTCCATTATCTTTGTTCCCTATCACTGTGCATCCACAACAACCTCACAATGCTTTCTCTATCTCCATCTCGCCTCATGGTAGTTGGATAAAATGGTAGATAACCCACACTCTCTAAAACAACCACTGAAGACAGTAGTCGTGTATTGTCTATTTGACCATAACACAGAGTGGACGAACTCTTGGATATGCACAACCTACCCTTTTGAGTTCCCATGTAATAACCTATGTTAAAAGGAAACCCCTTCTAAAGCTAGAAAGTAATATATCTACGACCTTTACTCACTAAATACTACATGCAACATTGGAGGAACATATCAGCATATCCACATCAAATCTCCCCACCCCTTGTTTCTCCCTTTCCAGAATGTGCCTATGACTCTCCTTTCCTGGTACCTCCGGGATCCATCGTCAATAGAACTAGCCCAAGGTGTTTAGAGAATAGCCCGACAAGGTAGGTAGATTGGATCCTGACGGGATGAACACAATGAAGTGTTAAGATATATATCTTTGGGATATTTTTTATAGTGTATTAGAGGCTATCCATTAGAGAAGCAAGCCAAGAGTGATCGGACGAAATTCCAAAGGTGGTCAGGATAAGGGCCCGAAGGACCAAGCCTTGTAGTGTATCAGAAGTTTTGTATTAGGAGTCCCATTTCAAGGAATGTCGTCATGGAGATAATAATAAAAAAGAGGCTCAATGAAATAAGATCGATAGTTTATTGGAAGTATTACATTATGAGTCCCATTTTGAGGAAAGTCGTAATGGATTTTACGGAAAAGGATGATGGACCAAACCGAGTAGTGTAAAGTATTGTCTTGAGAGTCCCATTTCAAGAAATGTCGAGATTGAGTTTGCAAGAAAGGTCAATGGACAAATTCCAATAACGCATCAAAGATGTTATATCAGGGGATTCATATTGGGAATTTTTGCAATAGAGTATTAGGGAAAGACATGAGGTCTTATAAAATGATATCATGTCAAGAGTGGATCATCGAGGATTCACATTGTAAGTGTACGCAAGGGTTCTCGATATGAGGGATTCGGTGGTTGGAAATGGTCATGGAAAATGGTCACAATAAGGCTAAATGTGTCGATATAATAGAACCCCGATGAACTAGGGAAGGGGTTAGATGATCCTCGATGTGTATGTGTACTTGAATAGCAACCCAAAAAGAGGTGAAGATGACCAAAGGCCTTCTAGAAACAATTTTGGAGGTTGTAAAATTTATCAAGGAGGCATCGAATTGAATCTCCCATCACCTTCTCATGGTTATTATGGTGGTTGGGTATGCTACCAAATTGTATTAGATTTATAATCTTTATAGAAAGGCATTGAATGAGTTCCCCTCCATCCCAAAACTGCTACCAAGTCAACCGAGATTTCACCCTTCTAGTATTTTCTAGTGACCTTCTTCAATATTTCCTTGATTCTCTTTCTGAAGATGCAATGTGATGTCATCCATTAAATTCTTATGTCCTTCAATTCTAGATTGCAATTCTGATTTTGTCTCATTTACATTGAGAGAAACTTCCACCTTCTTCCAAATTTCCTCTTCAAGTCTTTTGGTAGTTTCTTCATTCAATATCCTTATTTTTTCTTGATTTTGACTATGCGTGTTTTGTTCTTTCAATCCATTAACCTCGTCAAATAATTTTTCATCATGCTTTTGTAATATGTGTATTTCTTCATCCTTGTTTTTAAATTCTTCCCTTACCTCATTCTTTTTCGACTTTCCTTCGCTTTTATTTTATTTTTTCAATTTATCAAATCCTTATTTAGTTATTCATAGCTTGTATCTTGGAAAACTCCTTGCCTTCCTTCTTGATATCTTCTTCTGTTTCTTTTAATTCAACTTGAATTTTATGCATCTGTCCAAGTTGGTATCCCCGATCCATTTATTTGAGAAGAGTTTTTCAAATTATTTCCATTTGGAATGTAATATAATATCTTCATCAAAACTCTGCTACTACTTAGAAAATTCACCCTAAAAACAATAAACTACTCCAAAAGAAAACATACCACTTTCCTTGATCTTCTTCAACCATTCCATAGGGGATTGATTCATCTCCATTAAATGTAAGTATGTCCATTTCCATTGATTCTTAATTGAGATCCAACCAAACATCTCAATTTCAAGCATAAATATTTTCAAAATAATAATTTCTCATAGTTATTATTAATTTTCTAATATATTGTCCTATTTTTCTCTTTCCAATATCTTTTGAATCACCTAAATTGTGCCTTCCAATCAAAAGTCATGCTAAATTGAAGTTAACATGCCTTTTAAAACCCTTATTTGGAGACTATCTTCCTAGCCAACCTTCAACCTGAGGTAAATCTGAAATTTCGGTTCCTTTAAGTCTGAAATTTTGTCCTATTGTTTTATATGTCTTCTCTATAATGCCACAAGTTTGACCAAATTTTGAAAACACTAGAGAAAGTGTGGGTAACTTTCCCAAAACATATTATTTTTGTGCCTTTCTTGAGAGTGAAATTGTATGGCCTTCTAGGTGTTTAAATTTCATGTTCCACTTCAAAATATTTTACCACAAAAACTATATTTCGTATTCCTTCTGATGCAAAAAGTGGAACTCAATTTGTATTTCTTAATCTCCAAATATAACAATGTCACCCAAAACACATGTTTGAGACTAGTTTTTGGACTAGTAAAAAACCCTAACTTCCATAGACTACAAATTTGAACCTATAATGAAACGGGACTTGAATTTTTTGTTGCATGTGCCTCGTTATGTCTTCTAAGGATCCAAAAAAAATTGATATCTAAAATGGCCTCAAAATTAGTTATAGAGAAAATGGATTTGATGCCAAATGTTATGAACCAAATCCTTAAGATAGCATAATATAACAAAGTACACACCAAGTACAAAAATGTAAATGTGGAGTTCAACTCCAAGATAGATAATAGATATGAGTTACATAAGAAATCCTTAAAGAATAAGATAACATGCTCCAAACACCCAAAAACTGTAACACCCCGGTTTTAACTCCGTTTGCATTAATATACATGATACATATATTGTAAATAATCATGGTGCGGAGCTAAAGGCAAAGGCCCCACCATCGATTGATTATGTTATGTTTCGGATTGAAATTGTCACCGATGGTCTATCGGGGCATGCGGCATACGTATTAAGTTGCAGCATCATGTAAATGTGTTTTTTAATTAAATAACCCAACCAGCTATGTTCACTGCAACCAAATTGAGAAGGGGCATGATTTCCTAAGGATAAGGAGGGGGAATGTTGAACATTGAGTCATGGGGGAAGAGCCATGTGTCACCACTCTCTTTTGCTCACCACCACCTTAGTTATTCCGTTGTTAGTTGGGGAAGCTATTGGCTGACAGGAAAAACACTACTATGCCCATGTCCACTCTCTCTCTCTCCACGACGTGCCTTTTGCGTGCAGATGGTCTGTCCACTATGGGGATCGAGAGTCTGTTCATTTTCCTCACGCGGGCTGAGTTAAAAGGACCCATGATTCGTTGTTGGGGGGTTCGTTGGTTCTCCCTTTTCACTGGGATTGCTAGATTGTGGTGGGTTCTCCTTTGTCTCACGTATTTGTTGGCTTGTGGATCGATTCTTTCCTCTATTCATGCAGAGTTTTGTGTCTTTCTCCACCATTATCAGACTTGTGTAACGATTCTGCTACTCTATTGTTGAGTCATGACCGTATTTCCATTCACAGTTTTGGTTGATTGCGTCTTTTTCCCTCACATATAGATTGGGAGTCTGTTCCTTTTCCCATTTTCTGGTCTATGCAAGTTCTCCACCGATTGCATTGAGGATCGGGTGCTGTGGGTTCATGATTGTTTGTGGGCTGTTGTTTTCCCATGATTGCTTGGCTGTGTTTTCCCTTTTTATGGTGGTATGTGTTGAAGATTGTTGTGAGTTCCTACGTTCTAGTTGACTGTGTTTTTCCCCTGTAAAAGCTTGAATAGCTGTTTGGCTGCTTGCATGCAGTGGTTTTGTCCTCGGACTGCATTGGAGTGGTGAATGAGGGCCTGAGGTGCTTGACAAACCTGGTGGGTTGAGAACCACACAGACAGAGCTATTGAGATGGATTTCTTCTCCACAACCCCTGGATAGCACTGGAAGGGGGATCAGGGTTTGAGGGACTGCGTTGCAGAGAAGGGACTAATTTCCTTATGTTGGGTGTGTGTGGGTGTTCTAGAAGCCAGGCTGGCTCTGGTGTTGGTGTCTGTAGCTCTTCAATGAGCTCACCAGCTTAGAATTTATCCCTTCCCAACTCCTATATGGCCTGATAAAACCTACTTTGTTGGCTTGGCTGATCTGTTGTTTGCCTAATAAACCCAACTGTGTTGGCTTGGCTTAACTGTGTACCCTTGTGGTGTTGTTATCCTTGGCTATGTGTGAGTCTGTTAGTTCCTTATTCCTTAGGGAATCATGCTCGACTCAGGGGTGGCAGTGTTGCTGAGAGATTAAGGAGCACGTGGGCCTATGGTTGGGTGGAACGTTGCAGCGACGTAGCTGGTTGCGGAACAAGTTCTTATTAAGATAAGTAGTCTTACATGATTTGTGTCTGCAATCATATTACCATTGATGAATGATGATATACATGTTAAATGTTGATTTGTATATGCATGAGTGTTGATTGATATGTTTTGATTACGTTGTGTATATGAATGATTATGCTTCGTAATATGTTTTATGTTATAAGTATCATGCTTCAGCATTACATATATGTATGTTCATGTTCGTGGGGCTAGATGCCCGGATGATTTGATGTATGGTAGCATCCTCTTTGGCCGGTCAGAGGGTCGAGGACGTTACAGTGTGGTATCAGAGCTCTGGTTCCAGCATGGGCCTAAATGGGCCATGAAAGATCAGATAGCAAAGGCAGGTTTCCTTCTGCCCAGCAGCGATCAGAAAATTGTGGCAAGAAAATTCAGAAAATTTTTCTAAGTACCAGAATTATCGGCCCATCGAAAAACTTAGTGAGAAGTTCTTTCGATGCAACGGCAAAGCTAGTCTGAAGGACACCCAACGAGGGACAAACAACCTTGGTTTCAGAAATTTTTCTAAGTGCTTGGCCGTCGGCACATCGGAAAACGTAGATAGATGGATCTTTGATGCAGACCTCGGCAGCGAAATTCGTTAGACGAATCGGCGACGATTAGTTGATCGCGTCACCGATGCTCAGCTAATTGAGTGCTGCCATTGTAGATGGCTAGAGGACTATGCTTCCAATGGACAGAGCCTCTCGTCGTCGATGTCGTGGAGGAAATACGTTCCGGCAGCCGACGTAGTGAAAATATTTTGAAAATTTTCTAAGTGTTGACTTCATCGGCCATCGGGAAATGTTAGTTGTCTGGGTCACCGATGAACATCGAAAGGAATTAGTGGTTCATACACCGCCGTTGCGGAAGCCTAGTGCACTAATCCTCCTATGGATACAAGTTTCGCTTACCGATGCCGTGATGGTTGTGTTTCAGTCATCGATCGAGGAGAATAGTTGTTGTCATCGTCGATGCGGCGGAAGGCAAGGCAAGAAGAAAATTCAAAATTTCCTCTAAGGCACGAGATCATCGGCCATCGGGCAATGTTAGTGGATCGGATTGCCAATCGAAAAAGTTTCAGTGAAGGTGAACCGCAGTTGCGGCTGCTTAGGCAACTATCCATCCGATGCCGCAATAAACAACTGCTCCAACTGTCGACGCAGCATGGACCCGATACGATGGATGAAGTTAAACAAACAGATTACTGATAAGACTCGGGACAGTAGGCCACTACGGACCTGATACGATGGAAGAAATAAACAAACAACCCGTCGATACAATGGAGAGTTAGCAGGGAAGAGACCCGATTAGAAGATTTTTTTTTGAAAAGTATAAGGTCATCGAAAAAAATTTAAGGGTCAGGCCGCCGATCGGACAGAATCAAAGGATCGTGAACTCGCCTTTGTGGCAGTCCAAAGCACTATCCACCCAATGCATAGTAGGCCCGATAGCCGAAGGATTTCCGTGGAAACCACAGGAGGAACAATTTTTGTCGTTGCAGTTGCTCAAGGGACTGTGCACCCAATCAACAGTTGATTTCCTCGCTGATGCAAATCGGAAGTTTAGTTGGTTTGCCGCCGAAACGCCGGAAGAAATAAGCAAACAGACCGCCGATGAACTAGGTGCTTTGATCACCAAAGAATCAGAAAGATAGTTGGGAAGAGGTCCAATTGGGCCCAAGGAGATTTGGGTTTTTCAAAGGAACTTCTTAGTATTTTTTCAAGCAGTTTTCAACTGTCTTTTAGCAGATTTCAATAGATTATCAGCGGTCACAAGGCTAAAAAGAAAAGAGGAAAATTTTGTGTTTTAAGCAAGATTGTGTTTTATGAATTTCCAAAAGAGGAAGTTAAGTAGTTTTGATTTATATTAATGAGATGCATCTAACAGTTTGTTACTAACACATTGCAGAATTATAGACAACTTCCAAGAGCAGTACTCCAGAAAGAACAATGTGGTAAAGCAAGAGGTGGTTCAGTCATGAGAACCCATGATGGGTATGATGCTCGGGAATCTTACGAGCATGCAGGAGATGCCATGGGAGAAAATGTCGGAAATGGAAATGATGACATAGATCATTAGAGGAAATTTGGGGTCTAAAATGGGCCTTAAA
>LPNX010773054.1:217766-258436 GCA_001517045.1 Pseudotsuga menziesii | reverse complement strand
TCGAAATTTGAGTAAAAACACAGGGAGATATGTCGAAAATACGAAGACAAAAAGTAGTTTTTTTCTTTCTTCCTCCAAAATTAATCAATATTATTTTATTATTTTCCTTAAGAGGCCCATTTTAGACCCCAAAATTCCTCTAATGTCTAATGGAAGGAGATTCCAAGAGACACCGTCCGAGGTTGCAGCCACCATGAGAAGCTTGATTAAAGCCCAGGAAGAGCAGCATCAGTTGAATGCTGCCATGTTGCAGAGTTTGACAGATTTGTAGAGAAAGATAGATTCTAGACGAGGTACATCAAGAACAGAAGGTAGTAAGAGCGGCACTAGGAGGAGGAGAAGGACTTCCAGTGGATCATTTGACTCTGAAGAATCCAGTGGAGATACAAGTTCATCTTCTCATAAAAGGAGAAGAAGAAAACACCATAGGGATCACTCTCGAGATGAATTCAGGAAAGCTAAACCTCCTACATTTGATGGTGAGATAAAGATGGGACAAGAAGCTGAAGCTTGGATTCTTGGGATAAAAATGTACTTTCAAGTACAGGATTATTCAAGAAACATGAAGGCAAGAGTTGCCATATTCAATCTGAATGGATGAGCATCCATTTGGTGGGAACACTTCAAGCAAGTAAAGAAGATCAGTGAAAGGAAACTGAAGTGGAAATAGTTCAAGAAGTATTTGAGGCAAAAATACCTCTCTGACATGTATTATGATGATAAGACTAAGGAGTTCCATGAGCTGAGATTGGGACAGCAGACCATGGATGAATATGCAAATAAGTTCTTGGATATGTTGAGGTATGTCCGGTACATCAGAGATGAAAAAGTGAAGGTCCAGTGGTTTCTAAGTGGATTGCCTCAAGCTTACAAAGATATAATTGAGTTATATGAATCGAGAAATCCCGAAGAAGCAATAAGAAAGGCTAAATATTGCTATGAGCAAAGCAAGGGTAAACTTGATTACCATAAGGCATGGAAGGACAAGAAGAACGAGAAGTTTGACCAAAGAAGGAAAGGTTTCAAACCTTCTAGATTTAGGAATCAGAAGAAGCAGCCATCCCAAGCTGCGAGTAATCCAGTTGGAGTGACAGGTGGGAAGCCTAAAGAGCCACATCAGAATAAAGGTCCACTCAAATGTTGGAAATGTGAAGGACCCCACTTGCGCAGATATTGTCCACTTGAGAATGAAAGTGCAAGGCCAACTTATAACATTCAGGGAGCAGAAATAGTGGGTCAAGTAGCAAGAGTAGTCCCTAGAATTTATGCAGCACTGGAGGACCACGAGCCAGATCACTAGTCAAATGTGGTTGAAGTTGCAGGTAAGATTGTTGAACAATCTATTTCTATTTTGATTGACCCTAGTTCTACTCACAGTTATATCACTCCTAGGGTAGTGGAGATTTGTGCTTTTAAGAGGGTAAAGCATGGAAAATCTTTGTTAGTTTAGTTAGCCACTGGGACTAAGAGAAAAGTCAACTAATTGGTAGAGAAATGTCCATTGGTTATGAATGGATTGATCACTTGTATAGATTTGAATGTTCTACCACTTGGTTCCTATGATGTTCTCATTAGAATGGATTGGTTAGAAGCTCATCGAGTGAAGCTTGACTATTATAACAAGACTTTTGAATGCATGGATCAAGAAGGAAACCCAGTGGTTTTGAAAGGTATTCTGAAGGTAATTTCAGTAAGACAGGTTTCAGCAATGCAGTTGAAGAAGTTCTGTAGGAAAGGTTTCCAGTTGTATGCAGCTCATATTCTGGAACCAACAGGAGTTGAAATTCCTAGGTTGGAATACTATCAGGTATTACAGGAATTCAAGGATGTATTCCCTGATGAGATTCCAGGACTTCCTCCAAAGAGGGACATTGATTTCACCATTGAACTTGTGCCAGGAGCAGCACCAGTGTCCAAGACACCCTATAGGATGAGTACACCGGAGATGCTAGAGTTGAAGATGCAACTGCAAGAGTTGTTGGAAAAGAAGTATATCCGACCGAGTGTGTCTCCTTAGGGAGCACCGGTTCTGTTTATGAAGAAGAAAGATGGTACACTTAGGTTATGTATTGATTACAGACAGTTGAACAAGGTTACTGTGAAGAATAAATATCCTTTTCCTAGGATTGATGACCTCTTTGATCAAATGAGAGGAGCAAAGGTATTTTCCAAGATTTACTTGAGGTCTGGTTACCATCAAGTGAGAATCAAGGACGAAGACATTCATAAGAAAGCCTTCAGGACAAGGTATGGACATTATGAGTTTGTAGTGGTACCATTTGGTCTAAAAAATGCACCAGCTACATTTATGTGCCTTATGAACAGTGTCTTCAGCAAGTATTTGGACAAGTTTGTTCTTGTTTTCCTTGATGGCATTCTTTTTTATTCTAAGAATGAGGAAGAACATGAAGAGCATTTGAGATTGACATTGCAATTTCTCAGGGAACATCAACTGTATGCAAAATTGAGCAAGTGTGACTTCTACAGAGATAGAATTCAGTATTTGGGTGACATTATCTCATAAGAGGGTATATCATTAGACCCTGAGAAGATCGAAGCCATTATGAATTGGCCTACTCCAAGAAATGTGACGAATGTAAGATCTTTTATGGGACTTGCAGGATACTACAGGAGATTCATTGAAGGATTTTCCAAGGTTGCACATGCCATCACTTCTTTGCAAAAGAAGGGAGTAAAGTTCAAATGGAATTTGAAGTGTGAAGAGAGCTTCCAGCGGTTGAAGAATCTTCTCACTAGTGCACCAATATTGAAGGTTGCAAATCCAGAGAAAGATTTTGTGGTATGTACCGATGCATGTGGACAAGGGCTTGGGGGAGTCCTTATGCAGGACAACCACGTGATATGTTATGAATCAAGAAAATTGAAGGAGCATGAGAAGAACTATGCCAGTCATGATCTAGAGCTTGCAGCCATAGTACATGCTCTCAAGATGTGGAGACATTACTTGATGGGTAGAAGATTTGAGCTTAGGACAGACCATTGTGGCCTGAATTATTTGTTTGATCATCCTACTCTGAGTGCTAGGCAAGCGAGATGGCTGGAATTTCTATGTCAGTTTGATTTTGAAATCAAGCACATAAAAGGAAAAGAGAACAAGGTAGTTGATGCACTCAGCAGGAAGGTACAGGAAATGCATGTGGCATCTCTTAGTATTTGCCAATTAGTTTTGAGGCAGCAGATTAGTAATCATGTTGCCAAAGATGAATTGTATGAGCAGGTAAAAGACAAATTGCAGCAGCAAAGTCTTGAGAATAAGTATGAAGGATATAAATTGGAAGAAGATGGACTTCTCACTTATAAAGGCAGAATTTATATTCCGAATGTAGCGTATTTGAGGAGATTTGTTATGGATGAAATCCATAAACCTCCGTATTCTGGTCACCCAGGATATCAGAAGACAATTGCTATAGCTAGAAAGCAATACTTTTGGCCAGGAATGAAAAAGGACATGGCTGAGTACATTTCAAGGTGCATGAAATGTCAGCACGTAAAGGTTGAGCATCAACATCCAGCAGGTCTGTTGCAGCCTTTGCCAGTTCCAGAATGAAATGGGAAGTTATTTCCATGGATTTTATCACAGGATTGCCGAGGACTTGGAGACAACATGATTCCATCATGGTTGTGGTAGACAAGTTGACAAAAGTAGCACATTTTATAGCAGTGAAGTCTATGCATAAGACTGATGACATTGCAAAGATTTTCAAATTGCATGGATTGCTGAAGGCAATAGTTTCTGACAGATATGTCAAGTTCACTTCCAATTTCTGGAAGGGGTTGTTTGCAGATTTGGGTACAAAGCTAAACTTCAGCACTGCATACCATCCTCAGACAGATGGGCAAACAAAAAGAGTTAATCAGGTGCTTGAAGATATGCTTCGCATGTATGTGATGGACAAACCAACCAAGTGGAAAGATTACTTACACTTGGTAGAGTTTGCTTATAACAATGGACAGCAAGCATCCTTGGGAATGAGTCCGTATGAAGCTTTGTATGGAAGAAGGTGTAGGACACTAGTGAATTGGGATAACCCAGTGAACAGGGTTGTGCTTGGACCAGAATTGCTCAAGGAAATGGAGCAAGAGGTTGTAAAGATTAGGCAGAATATGAAAGTAGCACAGGACAGACAGAAAAGCTATGCAGATAAGCATAGGATGAACAGAGAGTTCAGTGTTGGGGATCATGTTTACCTCAGAGTGAAAGCAAAGAAAAGTTCCTTGAAGCTTGGAAGTTGTGCCAAGTTGTCACCTAGATACTGTGGGTCGTTTGAAGTACTTGAAAGAATAGGGCCAGTTGCATATAGACTTGCATTGCTTGCTAGTACTAGAGCTCATAATGTTTTTCATGTTTCTTTTCTTAAGAAATATGTACATGATCCTAACCATGTGATAAATTGGGATGTGATTCAGGTGGAACCCGAGGGAGAGTTCCAAATTGAGCCAATGCGCATCCTCGACAGGAAGGTCACAATGCTCCAGAACCGAGCCATAGGGCAGGTAAAGGTCCAATGGGAGCACTATGGACATAAAGAGGCTACGTGGGAGCTAAAGGATGCTATGCGATTAGCACATCCATTTTTGTTCAATTATGCGAAACACTGAAGCGGTACCACTGTAGCATTTTGTTCAAATTTTGTAAAAGCACTGAGGACAGTGCTATTGAAGGGGGAGGGGAATGTAACACCCCAGTTTTAACCCCATTTGCATTAATATACATGATACATATATTGTAAATAATCATGCAGAGCTAAAGGCAAAAGCCCCACCATCGATTGATTATGTTATGTTTCAGATTGAAATTGTCACCGATGGTCTATCGGGGCATGCGACATACGTATTAAGTTGCGGCATCATGTAAATGTGCTTTTTAATTAAATAACCCAACCAGCTATGTTCACTGCAACCAAATTGAGAAGGGACATGAATTCCTAAGGATAAGGAGGGGGAATGCTGAACATTGAGTCATGGGGGAAGAGCCATGTGTCACCACTCTCTTTTGCTCACCACCACCTTAGTTATTTCGTTGTTAGTTGGGGAAGCTATTGGCTAACAGGAAAACCACTACTATGCCCATGCCTAATCTCTCTCTCTCCACGACATGCCTTTTGCGTACGGATGGTCTGTCCACTATGGGGATTGAGAGTCTGTTCATTTTCCTCACGCGGGATGAGTTAAAAGGACCTACGATCCATTTTTGGGGGGTTCATTGGTTCTCCCTTTTCGCTGGGATTGCTAGCTTGCGGTGGGTTCTCCTTTGCCTCACGTATTTGTTGGCTTGTGGATCAATTCTTTCCTCTGTTCACGTAGAGTTTTTTGTCTTTCTCCACCATCATCAGACCTATGTAACAATTCTGCTACTCTATTGTTGAGTCGTGACCATAATTCCATTCACATTTTTGGTTGCCTGCGTCTTTTTCCCTCACATATAGATTGGGAGTTTGCTCCTTTTCCCATTTTCTGGTCTATGCAAGTTCTCCAGTGATTTCATTGAGGATCGGGTGCTGTGGGTTCATGATTGTTTGTGGGCTGCTGTTTTCCCACGATTGCTTGGCTGTGTTTTCCCTTTTTATGGTGGTATCGATTGAAGATTGCTGTGAGTTCCTACATTCTGGTCGACTGTGTTTTTCCCCTGTAAAAGCTTGAATAGCTGTTTGGCTGCTTGCATGCAGTGGTTTTGTCCTCGAACTGCATTGGAGTGGTGAATGAGGGCCTGAGGTGCTTGACAAACCTGGAGGGTTGAGAACCACATAGACAAAGCTACTGAGCTGGATTTCTTCTCCACAACCCCTGAATAGCACTGGAATGGGGATAAGAGTCTGAGGGACTGCGTTGCAGAGAAGGGATTAATTTTCTTGTGTTGGGTGTGTGTGGGTGTTCTAGAAGCCAGGTTGGCTCTGGTGTTGGTGTCTGTAGCTCTTCAATGAGCTCACCAGCTTAGAATTTATCCCTTCCCAGCTCCTGGATGGCTTGGCTGATCTGTTGTTCGCTTGATAAACCCAACTGTTTTGGCTTGGATGAACTGTGTACCCTTGTGGTGTTGTTATCCTTGGCTATGTGTGAGTCTGTTAGTTCCTTATTCCTTGGGGAATCATGCTTGTCTCGGGGGTGGGAGCGTTGCTGAGAGATTAAGGAGCACGCGGGCCTATGGTTGGGTGGAACGTTGCAGCGACGTAGTTGGTTGCGGAACAAGTTCTTATTAAGATAAGTATTCTTACCTAATTTGTGTCTGCAATCATATTACCATTGATGAATGATGATATACATGTTAAATGATGATATATATATGCATGAGTGTTGATTGATATGTTTTGCTTCCGTTGTGTATATGAATGATTATGCTTCGTAATATGTTTTATGTTATAAGTATCATGCTTCAGTATTACATATATGTATGTTCATGTTCGTGGGGCTATATGCTTGGATGATCTAATGTATGGCAGCGTCCTCTTTGGTCGGTCGAAGGGTCGAGGACGTTACAAAAACATTTATACATTCAATTCAAACATTCCCTCAACAATGACTACATGACCTCTATATATACCTATGTACTCATTGCACATTTGGTCCCTTCATTAGGTCAACCACTATTACATATAGCTTTATTTCATTACATAGATATTTAACCCTATGTATGCCCCCCTAGGGGTCATATAATATACATTTAACCCCATATATCCCCCCTTTGGGCCATAACAAGTTGTTAAGTGCTGAAAACAAAATACCTCGATATAGAATGAAAAAAATTATTTTTTAATTTTATTGCTTGATTCTTTTGGTGTGTTTCATATGACAAAATGCATTGGTGCACAACTCCAAGAAACACACCAATTCATGTCAATTTTTTATATATATAATGACACATTTTTATTGTAAAAATAAATAGATGTAAATGATGCATTATTAAAATGGCATTTCCTTGATGTGTGACTACCAAGGGAGCACCGATGCTTAGTGATAAATGAAGAACCAAGACAAAATAAAATACTCAACAGTATAAGTTTTTAATATTTAAATCTTAAACAATGCATATTAAATAACGCACTAGTGTGTTTAATACTATTTTCCACCACTCACAGATGGAATAAAAATATAATTCGATATTTTTTAAATTCTCTACAAACTCCTAGGTGTGGTAAACATGTATAAATGTACTAGTGCATTTTCATTTATTTTGCACCTCTTGAACTCCACAATCCAAAATTCAATAATGCGCTTCATAAAATAAGGAGTTCCAATGTGACATTACAAACAACACACCAAAATATGCTCAAACAAATGCCCCTTAATTTCATAAATATAATTTGGTATTTTTTGAAATCTCCAGAAACTCCTCGGCGTGGTGATGTTGTACAAACACACTTGTGCATTCTCATTTTATTGTGCATTGCTCAATTTCCAAAAACCAAAATTTAATGATGCGCTTAATGGACCATGAACAATGGTGTGCCATATTGTAAAGGGTACCATATTAGGGTGAAATAAAAGTTTGCCCCTTAATTTCATAAATATAATTTAATTTTTTTAAATCTATACAAACTCCATATTGTGGTAAAGTTATACAAATGCCCCGACGCATTGTCATTTACTATACAGCTCTTGAATTTCACAATATGAATTTAAGTGGTATGATTCATGGAATATTGTGCAACAATACAACATAGCATAAAGAAAATTGGAATAACATAAAAACAAATCATCCCGTAATTTCAAATATAATTTGCAAATTTTTAAAATCTCGACAACATCTGTGGTGCGATAAAGTTATGAAAACACAATGGTGCATTTACATTTATTGTGTATCAATTGAATTCCTTTGTGGTGGACCTAACAAAAACATGCACACATATGCATGATATCGTAAATCAAACCACAATAGGGAAAAATAGTAAAAACCACCCCATAATTTCATGTTTTCATTTTACTTTTTCGAGAAGAGAGAAAATGAGTGTAGGACATTAATGTATGACCGCACTTCCTTCAATGTTTCTTAGCTATCACATTGCCCACTCTTTGTTTTGTCTATCACTCTTTGATTTTTCAATTGATTGGACAAATGAATAAGTTCTTCAATTGTGCAAAATAGTTGGAAAACTCGATTTCTTGTACATGCCAACCATGCCCTGTGAGTCAGAAAAACACTAGGTAATGTTCTTGTTACCTATTTATTTTAAATGTTAGTAGAATACAATTTAAAATTCGTTAACAATTTGCTTATTTTCACTTTTTTTTTTAAATTGTGCATGGTGCATTCGAGTTGTTCGGCTCGCATAGGATGTGATGCACTTTTTTTTGTTATAGAGAGCATTATTAATGGTGCATTCATGGGTCAAATATCCATCCCGCTAATGGTACAATATTGTAATTTAACATCATTAATGTACTGATCACATTTCCCCATTGATACACCGTTGTGTTTATACTTAAACCCACCATTAATAGAGCTTATAAGTTAATTGAATAAGTGCATCAGTGTTTCTATGAGAATTGTATCTTCTAGTAGACAATGCACTTTAAAAACATTAGAAACACTAGTAATAGTATATATACATATTAAAACCACACCAATTAATCACACTTATCAACACTTGAACATAGTGAACCAATGTGATTTTGGTTAATTATAACCACCATTAACAATGCTTATTATAAATAAAAACACAGTAAAAGTAAAAGTAAAAAATAAAAACAAAAACACACCTAAGTTGGTTAAAAAACTATAATGGTGTGTCATTATATCATGCACATACTGTAAAAGGTGCATACAAATAATGAAAAATGGAAGCATCAGAAATGGTGCATATGAATATTGAAACCACACTATATCATTGTTGAAACCCAAAAATTGTAATTACGTATGCAAAGTGCTTATTTTAAAGGGTAAAATTGTCTGCAAGTTGACAGTGCATGTTAATATAGTGAAGCATCATTAAATATGGTGTGGAGGTTTATTATAAATTCACCTTGTAAATGCATAAATTTTCAAAAGCTTGTAATGATGCATCATTATATCATGTATGCAATGTTGATGATGCACGTAAATAATGATATCCCAAAGCACCGAAAATGGTACATATGAATATTGAAAACACATTATTAATGTAGAAACCCAAAAGTTCTGATTAGGTATGTGTTGTTTTAATATTACTAGTACCTTTTAATAGGGAATCATTGATGCTCAATTCCAACTTCCGCACTGCATTAATGGTTCAAATTACTAAATTATATCACACTGTGGACAATGCATGTTTTGTAATTAAGCACCAAAAACGTTGTGTTCTATTTGTGTTCTATTTTTAAGACATGTCGATCATTCTAAACATTTTTTTTGAAAAATATATTTTCAATAATTAATATATAAGATTATTCTTTAATAGAAATTTTTGTCAACACTATATATTTGTATATTTTCTTAACGAATGTTGTATGTGAATCGGAGATAATGGTGATGAAAATGACAATAGTAGCATCAATATTGGGTCGACTTGTACAACTTTATTTAGTAGACATAGAAGGTCTGAGAGAGGAAGAGGTATTTTTACTCTCAACATATTACAGTAGAGATGGATACCCTCTTGAGGAATGTTGACCTCTTCATGTTTTATGAGGAGGCTATATTCCTTACAGGGAACTCACGCTTGTTGGTGAAAGTGATCTGTTGTTAGGATCATGAGAGGAAATATTTTAGGGTTAGTCTCGATTTGTGGTACCATCCCATAAGGAAGACATATATTTTATTATTGGTTTGTATGGGAGAAGGGAGGATTTTCTCCATTTCCCCGATATAACACCTAGTGTTGTTGGCAAGATCCAACTATCATATGTACAATAAAATGCGGGTGACGACGTGATTTCTCCAAGGGACTTCTAGGTTATTGGTGAAAAATTTCATATTGCTACATTTGGTGCCTCTCTTAGTACAGAGAACTACAATATTTTTGCAACAATTTTATTTAACTCTGAATCAATGTCATTTTGTGGTTGATGGGAGGATAACCTTTCCTTCTGTATCAATTTTTTTTTTTTTTGGAGATATTTTCGACAATTAGAACGACACCCTCCTAGGCCAAGGATTGAGGAACATATGCATATGTGGGGTGATGCCAAAGAAGGGACAAGTGGACTTCCCCGCTAGGATCACTTCAAAGGTAATAGAAATGCTTGTGAGTGAGGATGATCCTGCCATGGATATTGTGCAAATACCTTACGTAGGAATTGACTTGTTAGAATTTCATATCATCCTTCTTACCCAGGATGAGCCATTAGATGATAGAGGTAATTTAACATTTTTTTTTATTATCAATTATCTAGTTTCATTTTTTCATCTTATTTAATGCACATGTAATTTATTGTAACATTTTCTTTGAATAGTATAATTATTGTTGATTACTTCTTTGCAAATATTGGTATGTATGTTGGAAAGTTTCCTTCCCAACATGACGAGGAGATGACACATGAGGTTGAGGAGTTTCCACAATTTTGTTAACTTGGGTTGTGATGTAGGCCAGATTGTATATTCCATGAGTAGGTAGGTTATAAGTCATCTACATTGTTGGATCGTCAAATATTGTACCCTATATTAGCTAATAATATCTTATGGGACAATGATCTCACAACTATATGGGAAACCATTCCTTGTGATATGATGATATTGATGGGTCATATCGTCAGTGCAATTAGGATTCTCGAGAAGAGGGGTCATCCACCTCCTATATGTCCTCCTCCACTCTCCTACTCATCGAGACAACCGAAAACCCTCTCCTAATCCATAATTTTATTGACTACCCTCTCATTCTCATCAAGTCAATCGAACACCCTCTCATTCTCCTCTAGTCAACTAACCACCTTCTCCTCCTAGTGACCGAGATGACCAACTAGTAATGACACTTATTGATCCATTCACTAGTGCTATATATGTGATGGTATCATCTATTCATATACATCCTAGTTTAGAAATGTATGATGTTTTCCATTTTGTACTTTTATCTAGAAGAGGTATTGACGCTTATGATTATAATAGTGGAGGTACTAATGCCCTTGGATCTAGTGAAGAAGGTACAAATTCGTATGGATCAAATGTTGGACTGTTTAACCGATTCATATTGGATATACATTATGATTATGTTATTATCTTTTGATATATTATTCCTCTAGAAAAAAAAATATTAAAAAAATAGAATATACATAGAAAGGTCCAACAGATCATATCCGTGTATCACCTGAGGAATAAAATATATTCCTCTTAAGTGTTGGGGTTATTATTATTATTTTTTTAACAGAAACTATAAAAGGGTATATATAAAAACAAGTTGTGCACAGCCATTCATTACAGTAGTGGCATAATAGAGTATTTAAGCATAGCAAAAATGTTGCACATAGATCCTATCCAAGGGGTTTTCCAAAAATCTTCACAGAGAGTTTGCTCAAAACATCTAGCACCGTGGGTAGTATATACCCTTACATACTGTTTACATATAAAAAGACAGAAAAACATTAAGCCATAACTAAAAGAAATTAAGGGTTGCCTCTGATTTTTCTTGGTTGCACTACGGATTCCTCCTCCATTGGTTGCATAGCATCGGCAGTGGCTCCATTTACTCTGCTGCTCTGGTTCATGGTTATGAAACGCTGGAGGTCCTCCTGAATCCTGTCGACTTTACCCATGATTTCTCAAAGGTTACTTTCATTATCATCAATCTGAGAGTCATGATTGCTAATCTGCAGTGAGGTGTAGCTCACTGTTTCTCCCATACTCTTCACCTCACGGGCCATTTCTCTGTTATCCATGACATTGATAGAAATCATTTCATACAGTCTTCGTAGATTCTTCTTGATGTCCATGATTCCTGCACCTTCACCAGCCTATGCCATTCTGTTTTCCTCTGTCGAGATGTTAATTCTAGCAAATTGATTATGAATGGCACAAACAGAACTGACAGGGACACAAGCTTGATTTGTAGCCAGAAGATTACTGTAGAAAAGACTGAGAACAAGGAGTTCCTGATGCAGCATAAAATATCCTTTTCTTCGACTAACCAAAGTGCCTATTGCACCTTCCTTCCACCCCATGCAGTGACAGCCTAAAACCAAACTGCTTTCCCAATTAACAGAAGGCGAAAGAATACCTGAACCGAGAGCACTTGTCCACGACACTGAAAGAGAGCTGCACGAATAGGAGGAAAAGGCTGCAAGAGCAAGCCTTTCCTTCACTACAGAGCGAGTGAGAGGGAGTGCCTACCACGGGAGGCCTTGCAACCAACCTTCGTCGATACCTGTAACTACCTTCAGCAAGATTTGCAGAGCTTCATGTAAACCAGGGCCAAGAAATGAAATGGAGTGGATAGACATATCGCTGCTGTGTGAAAACATGGCATAATGCTTGAGGAGACGTTGAGCATGCGAGGTGGTAATGCAATTAACCCTGAGCCAGATGACCATAAATTCTGCAACACCCGCGAGAAGGAGGAGGCAGAAAGGAGGCCACGCGGCATGGGTAAGAGGATAGGTAGGACAGCCAAATAAATGTAGGGAGCCGGCGGTGAGCCATGTGAAGTGGAGTCCAGCGGAGGGGTGACGCTGGGTGACGGAAAGCGGGAGGATGGGAGGGATAAGGAGCGGGAAGGAGAGAAAAAAGGGAGGGGTAAAAAAGATGGGGGAAGAAAGGATAATGGAGATGAAAAGGGGGGGGAAAGAAAATGAAAAGAGGGGGGTAGGAGGGGGGCCTAAAGGGCTTAAGGAGAATTGAATGAAGAAAGAGGAATTCATAAGGCTGAGCCAAATACATAGATCGTGGAGAGGATACTTCCATATCATGTGTTGAAGATGTTGATGAGGGGATATCTGAAACCTCATTACGGGACGTATTTGAGGATGGGAGGATTCCCATCTTGCCTGTAGTGGCCTTGTGGGAGAGAGGCCCCCATATTGGCCATAATGTCCGCTGCATAGTTATTAAGTCGAAGGATGTGAAGTGGCTCATAGGTTTTGGGAATAATAAGCTTTGCTTTATTGAACAGACGGAGACAATTGACAGCTCCCGAGGGGTATCCGTAGATCAGTTTAGAGATGACATGCTTTGAATCTCCGAATATCAGAACCTTTTGATAATTTTTAGCATGAAGGAGCTTCAGGCCTTGAAGGAGTGTCGGCCACTCAGCTTCATTGTTAGTTCTGTTCCCTAAGCCCCATGCAAAGGTTTGTTCTATATGTCCTCCGGGATCCAGAATGATCCCCCTCGCTCCTGCCACCCCTTTGGAGTTATTATATATTGAGAGGGGGGTGAATCAGTATATTGTGAAAATTATACTATTTTGCACTTAACACAAATTTGCACCTTTAAAAACTTTTCTATAGAAATAATAATGGACATAGTTGCACACAAAATTTGTAGAAATAACTTTACATAAAATTATATCTATATATAAAAGGTGATTACATAAGTGGGAGACACCAATCTCCAATTGTGATCACCAACTCACTCATGCGCTAACCTGATTTGCAAGTATCAACCTATTGATTATAGGCACCGACCTGTAAAGACTTTTATTTGTGCAAGCACCAACTTGTTGAACTTCAGGCATCAACCTGAATAGATATATGTCCCTTTTGTGCAAGCTCCAACTCATAGTATTCAAGCATCAACCTGTTCAAGACTGAGATATCCGTTTGTGTTCTTCAACTACAACTGAATGGAAGCACCAAATCCCAATTATATTTACCAACACCAACTGTAGGAAGGATACAACCCCATGATTTTTTTTCCAGCATCAACTGGAAGGAAGCTACAACTCCCTGATTTTTTTACCATCACCAACTAGAAGGAATTTGTTACTACCTTTCCTTTCCCCTTCCTGCCTCCTTGATAATAATGTTTGTGTATCAAAAGAAAATTGAAATATGCAATTACCTTATCTTCGATTTGTGACTTTTTGATATGGGATTGTTGTCGCTTCTTTGATCTGCATCTTAGTCTTGTATTATCTACATCACAACATTCTGTGATCTGTGACAATGTTTGCTTTAGAAATTTTTCAATTTGTAGTCTTCGATTATATGCAACTCTACAACACTATGTCACTTCCATGACTTGTGTGATCTACATTGTTAACAATGCATATTTCTCACACATCTTAATGTAGGGTATCCTCCTAATTTTTGCACTTTCTGCTATTGATCTTCATCATTTCCGTGCAATCTGGCTCGGTTGTATAAAATTATTCTACGATCAATGAGGCATTGATAGCCCAATAATTAGAAGCTTTCTTCATCAAAATACCATATCATCTTCATGCTTCCAACTACAAGTTTGCTTCAATGCTTCCATCTATTACTTATTTATACTCTTTCTAGTTCAAGAGATGTGTCCACAATTTGGGATTCCTTTTACTCGATGACACCCCAACTTTCTTATTTCTTGGTCAAGATAACCACAATATTTGTTTTGCGTCGACATGCATCCTTTGGTAATTCAACCTTGTTGGTTTCACACACTAACTACCATTGAATTGTTGGTATTTTCACACATATGTTCCATGCCTAGATGGGATTTACGCATTTCCTGAACTTCCACTTTTGTTCTCTATGTATTTCTTCAAACTGGATTTGTACATCTCATTTGCTTCAAGTTCTTCTCTATGTATTTCTTCAAACTGGCTTTGTACATAGATATCCTTTTCCTATTGGATACATATAGTTTTATTGTTTCGTGCTTCAAGTTATCTATCTCATATGTTTGACATCACTCTCATCTTCTTTCTTCATTAAACTTGATGGTTTATATTTTGACATCATACCTTCATCAGACTTGTTGATTTATCCTTTGACATCAATGACAACACAAAGGTTCAACAATACTCCCCTTTGGCATTGATTTCAACACTAACTTACAATGATCTCCCCCTGAAAATGAACTCTTCTTGTATGCGCAAAATGCTCCCCCTATGTTCATTCCTTTTGTTTTGTTCTTTTGCGCAAATCATTTCTTCAGTTTCCCTAAATTTCCTTTATTATCCCCATTTGACATCAATGGAAAAGGGATTTCCTTGGTAATCAAATCCTCCTAGCATCATGCTTCCCATTTCATATTTTTATTATTATGCCAGATACACTACAATATCATAGATACTTCCTTTTTGCGTCTGGTTGCACTGAAACATGTTGTTATCCCATGTCACACGTGTTATCTTTCTACATATTTAGATCATTGACTTGTTCATTTCTTAATTAGTGTGATTTCACACAATCTTGTTCTGAGATTTCGCACATAGTTCCATTCATCAGCCTTCGTGGAAACAAAGCGATGTGACCTGTAACACTTGTGGAAATGTTGACGTGTCACTTTTATACTCAAGTTTGTGGGAAACATCATTACATTCACATAGATCCATTATTTTAATTTCTGTTTTTTTGTCTATTTTCCCAAATCCATTAACTCATGTAATTAATTTTTTATGTCTTCGTAACCATTTTTGAATCAAGTGGGAATGAATCCCATTAACTTCAACATCTCTTCAATTTAATTCTCAAGTGCATGGAGAACCACCTTCCAATTCTTCAAGTGAACTGTGTATTGTCTGGTTCATCCTCGGTTTATTCCTTATCAAGAATGTTCTGATTTTGATTTCTTCTTCAATCATCATGTCTTCCTATTTTCATAGATTCAATATCTCAATTGATAGCCTTCGCTTAGCACTTTGGTCACTCCAGTAATAATTTGGAAGGATGATATTGGACATGAGAGTTTGGAAATATCATATGGAAGAGTATGAGTTCATGCATTGGTACTAACAATCACAGGTCAATTCAGAGTGCTATAGAGAAGTTGTATATTCTAAGTAAGAGAGATGATATCCTGGAGAAACAACAACAATAGACTCTTGATCTTATGAACCTGATTCAGGTTGAACAATCTATTGTTGATCCATCGTCTTCTACTCTGCAGCATTTTCCATTACTGCAACCTACAGGGTTCCTCGAGTCAACTTTGATAGATTTAGAGCTCTTCCTTTCACATCATTTTGTCAATAATGATGTGGAGTTGGATCTTGAGTTTCGGATTTGAATAGACTTCATTTTAGTTTTGTTCTCATCATTGTTATCAAGCATCAACATGTTGTCATTTTCTACTCTTTTGTACTCCATTTATGGCCTGAACAGACATGTATGCAACATGAGCTCTGGAGCTCCATTTTGTATTATGTAATGACATCTTCTAAATATAATAGAAACATCAATTTTGTTTTGAGCAATCCTTGTGTGTGTTCAGGCAGTACTTATTTGTACCTTTTCTTTTATTGTTTCATGTATGAAAATTTAACATATTTTTACATATAAATGAACATGCGGACATCACATTAATCAAATAACCAACTTTAAATGTTTTCTACCTGCAACATTTCACTAACTAGTCCTTGAATTCCTAATGAATAACGTGTTAAATTCAGGGATCTTCCTCAACCTTTTAATGGTCAGCAAGATGGGAAGTAATTACTTGCTACTTCAAAAGTACTCTCATGTGATGTTTTATTGACCCATTTCTCGATGTGCGCAAATTGCCTTTGACTTTGTACAAGACACCTTTCCTTTTCTCACCATACTTTCTTGTCAGTAACAAATGAAACAGTGCTTCTCGGTTGTCATGCTTTCTTTTAGTAGTTTTGATCCTTATGTCCAAATCCGTCACACATATAAAACCTTATAGTATGATAATATTTTTTTACATGGCCACCATAATTAAATCTCAAACATCTCATTGTACAAAACTTAATTTTGTAACTAAAAGTTTTGTCATACTTGAGTTCAACTCATTCTGTAGATATATCATGCTTCTTCTGAGATGCATATCGCATCTTCAGAATGAATCCTTTATTACTAACGTAGATTCTGTCACTTGTCCTTTCATAACCAAGACCTGTTTTATTGTCTGGAGACCTCTGGTTTAGTATTTCTTCCATAATTGTTGAACTGTTGTTGAATTTTGCGCTTGAGTTCTACATCAAGGCACCTTTCACCTCTTCCTTGATTTGTGCAAACCACTTCACTTTTCAAATGTGAAATCTCCATTTCCTTTTGTGCAAGTTTTTTCACCAACAATTCATTTTTCACTTGTGTTTCTTCCAAAGACACTTTCAATGCAATTTTATTCTTTTTAAGTCTTTTGATTTTGATTTGTGTGCAATCCAACTATTTTTCAAATTGATTTTCTCTATTGATTATCTGTCTCTCCAATGCTTCCTTTATGGCCTTGGTCTCCTCGGCTTGTTCTTTTGTTTTTACCAACTATTCCTTTAGTGCCTTGTTACTTCTTCTTGACTTCTTTTATTTCTTATAATGCATTGAGCAGCTCCCCTTCCTAATCAATTTATGCACTTTCCTCATCTTCAAACTTTATAGGAATGTTTACTTTCTATGCCTGTATCAGATTTGGAAGTTCCTTTTGCTACTTGATTTCTCTTTTTCTTATGATTTTGGAGGTGACATGTAAATTCCAATACAATACCATTTCCTTAATGGTTTTGATGTCCTTTCGTGCGTCCCTTTAACTAGTGATGCTTTGATGGATGCACAATTATCTCCATTTTATAAGTTTTCTGTTGGAAACATTTACCCACCATGCACACTTAATTTGGTCAATTTGACCTTGTTAAACCACTATCCTAAGTTTTATTGACTTAATCAACATCAAATGAGCACACTATGACATCAGCATGATCACACCCATGCCTACCTTCAGTCAAGGAGGCCAACTAAGCCTTCTCCTTCATTCGAGGAGGCTAACTAGAGCACTCTGGGGGTGATTTGAGTGTCATAAATGCATTGAATTTCTAACTGATGGTTACAATCAGTTAAGCTGAGTGGTGAAGGAGCCTCCATTCATTATATTGATTATTTTATTAATATTTAATGAACTAGAGTCAACGGGGGTGCCTCCAACCACCTCTAATGGCCAGTTTGACTTCAGTTAACTTAATCAGGGTTCATTGGAGTTATTGATGCACTACCACTTGTTGGTTGGCATGCAGTGACATGTGTCTGAGCTACTTTCAGTTAGACTCAGTCATTCATTGCACTCTGACTTCAATTAGGACTCAGTTGAGTCAATCAAGACTTGATTAGTTGGTTAACTAATGTGTTTATTGTGGCTTACAGTCAATTAAGCTACACCCATTCATTCAATTCGAATGACCTCCTTAGGAACTCAAATTTTCTTGGCATTCATGCATCCTGCATGATCATTGTATTGTATTATTCATTATTCATTTGATTATACAGAGCTGCTACTTCCATTGTAGCACCATTTTGCCAATTTTATGCTTAATTGTCTAAATTCTTTGTGAGACTGTGTTTTTAGTCCCTAGACCACTGTGACAAATTAATATGGTATCAGAGCTCATGGAGAGACAAACCTCAGATCTCTGAAAAACAAGGTTTTTGACAGATCTTGCATGAAAAATTGAGCAAAAGCTAAAAAATCCAACACTGCACCAGAAGCCAAGGCTTACCACTTAATACCCCAAGTTAAGGAATTGTTGGTCAAGCTTGCTTGATCAACTATGCTGGGTGTGATGAAAGCCTAAAATGTGCATGTTGTTCGACCTTACGGTGTCCCTTTTGTTGTGTTTTGCAGGTTTTAACAAGTGAAAGCATTCGATCCAACAGTTTGAGATGTCTTCTTCCATCGAACTCTTGACTCCGTTCAATTTCCATTCATGGAAAGGAGATATGAATATCCAACTACATGCCAGAGGACTCTACCGGGTCACTATGGAAACTTAAGAATATCCTACTCATGTGATAGACAAAGCTAGATTCTTGAACAAGAAAGATGAAGCATTCAGATTCTTGTGCCTCTCTATTTCCCGAGATCTTATTTTCCATCTCTCGGGATTAAAGACTCCAAAGGAAATTTGGGACAAATTGGAAACCCTGTATGGAAAACAGGATGATTTGAGAGTATACCAGCTTGAAAACGAGTTGATGTCTATTCATCCTTCCAATTTCGAGACCTTAAATGATTTTGTCACAAAGTTCAAGCACATTGTCTAACGATTGAAGCAGTGTAAGGTGGAGAAGGAGGATGATCAGCTCATCCTCGCCATACTCTCCAAAATTGGAGCTGATTATTTGGTGTTTGTCTCTACATTCCATGTGGGGAAGCTTACAACCCCTAGATGGAATATGCCCTCACTCAATGCCTTCATTGAGCCCCTAACAAGTGAACATGATAAGCTTGTCCAGATGGGGATCATCAGATCCTCCCATGATCAAGCCCTCCATGTCTCGGGGCCCAAAGATATGAAGTGTAAAGGAAAGCAGCAGAAGAACCCAAAAACCAAATTCAAAGCTCCGAAGCCTAAAGTTGAAAACCGGTAGCATGAAGAGTCTTCTGGCTCGAAGAAGAACAAAAGCAAAGGGCATCATGGGAAGGAAAAAGTCAAGTGTTCATACTGTGGAAAGGGCTTCCACCCTGAACATGCCGGCATGAAAAAGAAACTTGATGAAGCTACTTCTCTTCTTGAGAAAAATCACATCAATCTTCCAGAAAGCTTTCAGGGGAGAGATCAGCAATATTGGGAACCACATCATGAAAGAGGTCATGCTCTCATGGAAAGCACTTCGAAGTCCAAAGAACTCTTGATAGATTCTAGAGCTTTGAATCACATGATGGATAAAAGAGACTCTTTCTCATCTTTGGAGATCGGCAAATCCATTCCCATCCACATGGGAGATGATTCCACAATCATATCCAAAGGACAAGGTACTATAGATCTTGAGCATGGTTATTTTTCCAATGTTCTATATGTACCATCTCTTGCATAAAACCTCCTAAGTGTTTATCAAATGACACATATGGGAGTTCCCAAGAGAGTCTCCTTTAGCCCAGATGATGTAAATATCACATAAATTGCATCTGGAAAACTTGTAGCAAAAGGCCTTGCAAACCATCATGCAAAAGCCTACGAGTTCTCCCATTTTGTGGCGGATGCAAAGCCCACCGCATTGCTGACTCATGGAAATTAAGTTATTAGACTATGGCATGAGAGGTTCATCCACCTGAACTTCAAACATTTGCAACAATTACAGAAGAATTCTAGGCTTAAAGGCCTCCTGGTCATCAAAGCTACCACTGGAATTTGCAAGGGCTGTGTTGTTGGAAAGCAGCCTGAGCATAAGTTCAAGCGGGGAAGGCAAGCCGAGCATCATGCATCTTGGGACCGATACATTCTAATATCAGCGGTCTCATTCCTATCACATCCATGAATGGATCAAGGTATGTTCTAACTTTCATTGATGACTTTTCTAGATACACATGGGTCTTTTTTTATCAAAAAGAAGTCGGAAGTCTTGGAAAAATTCACTGAATTGAAGGCCTTGATTGAGAATGCATCTAGAAAAAATATCAATATTTTGAGATATGATAATGGTAGGGAGTATGTTAGTATTTATTTACTACACATATGTTCCCAAAGTGGTATTCAGATCCAGCATTCAGTCCCCTACACTCCCCAGCAGGACGGTGTAGCGAAGAGGAAGAATCGGTTTCTCAAGGAGATGACCACCTGTATGTTGGAATCAAAGAAGTTGGCTGTAAATTTGTGGGCGGAAGCCATGCATGCTGCAGCATATATTTAGAATAGAGTTCCACACTCATTCGTGAAAGGGAAGACCCCTTTCAAAGCATATTTCGGACACAAGCCGGATGTGTCGAATCTGAGGGTGTTTGGGTCCACTGCATGGGCCCGAATTCCGCTTGATAAAAGGAGGGCTTTGCAACCGCAAAGACTAGAATGTCTGTTTATTGGATATATTGATGAATCTAAAGGTTTCAAGCTGCTGGATATCAAAACAAAATATATCACCATTGAAAGAAGTGTCAAGTTCGATGAACCTCTTCAGGAGGTAGAACTAGTGAAGGAGAAAACTGCTGAATTTCCTTCCTATTCTACTGAATATTTGGATGATGTAATTGGGGGTGATGACCCTGATTTGGATCCTATGATTTATGATATTAGTGAACAAAAATCATCATATTCTTAATCAGAACCTGAAGTACAAAATCATCTCCCAACTTGGGCTCGACAGACACTCTCCTCCGCAGGTGATGACATTGGAAATCCGGATGATCCAAGGAGAACCCGGTCTGATTTCCAAAGAACATGTATTGCACTATCTTGTCCTAATTATTTGCTATCTGAATATTGTTATTTGATGATAATTTAAGACCCTAATTCTTACTACCATGCTCAAAAGGATCCGATATGGCAAGTTGCCATGGATGAAGAGATGAATTCTCTTCAGAAAAACACTACTTAGGAGCTAGTTTCTCTTCCTCCTCCGAGGAAATTGGTTCAATGCAAGTGGGTGTTTCAGACTAGGGTTTCTACTGATGGAAGAACCTAAAAGCATAAGGCAAGGCTGGTGTAAAAATGTTTCTCCTAGGTCCAATGTGTGGACTACCATGAGACTTTTGCACCGGTTGCAAAAATGGACTCCATCCGCCTAGTTTTGGCAATTTCTGCATCTAAGCACTGGGAAGTGAATCATATGGATGTTAAGTATGCCTTTTTGCATGGATATATTCATGAGGAGATATACATGAAGCAGCTTGAGGGATACATTTCTGATCCATATTTGGTTTTCAAGCTAAAGAAATCACTATACGGGTTAAAACAGTGCCCAAGAGAGTGGTATTCCAAGATGGATGCCTTCCTTCTCTCACAAAAATTCCAAAGGTGTAAATCAGATCCAAATATGTATATACAGCAGTCTGATGGTAATTTGATTATTATTTTTTTATATGTTGATGACTTACTGATTACAGGTAGCATAGTTACTTCTATTTCAGCCATCGAAACTGCTCTCCACAATGCATTTGAAATAAGCGATTTGGAGCTCTTGAAGCAATTTTTGGGGCTCGAAATTGAGCGAAATTTTGATGGGATAATGGTCACTCAGTCGAAATACATATCAGACCTATTATTCGAGTTTAACATGGCTGAATTTAAGGATGCTACATTCCCTTTCCTTTCAAGGATCAGCCTTGAAGAAGGAAAAAGCACACCTCCCATGGACTGCACTATTTATCAACAACTGATAGGTAGCTTGCTCTACTTGAATCATTCTCGGCTTGATATCTGTTATGCCATGAATTATGTGTCAAGATACATGCAGCAGACTCGTGATATTCATTGGAAGGAAGCCAAGAGGATCCTCCAGTATATTCAGGGAACCAAGTCCTGTAGCATTCACTATGTTGCAGACTCCGAGCTAGAGTTGGTTGGTTACACAGATTTCGATTGGGTGGGTGATTCTATTGATCAGAAGTATATTTTCAGATATTTTTTCATGTTTGGAGGTGGCCCCATTTGCTGTTCTATAAAAAATTAGGCCGCCATAGCATTGTCTTCAGCAGAGGCCAAGTACCAAGGAGCGCTGAATGCTTGCATCCAAGCTGTTTCGTTGCAAGGAATTCTTTCAGAGTTTGATCTTGGTAGTACCTTTTCCACTGTCCTCTTTTGTTACAATCAAAGTGCTATTAAGATATCCATAGATCCAGTTACTAGATAGAGGACCAAGCATGTAGAGATACACATGCACTACATTAGAGAGTTAGTGCATGACAGGACCATCATTCTGCAATACTGTCTGATTGATGAGTAGATTGCAGACATCTTCACCAAGAGATTTTTAGAAAATAAGTTCACTTACCTCCGTTCACTATTGGGGGCAAGTTCATCACGGTGATAAGACTACTTTCAGTGTTCAGCTTGAGGGGGGGGTTTCCCACTGGGTTTTCCCTCTTTTCCTCACTTAGATTTATTTTTTAGCATTGTCTGAGTTTCATTCTTGTACAGGGTGACCTATGGACGTTTTTTCCGGTGCCCTAGCATTTCATGCGCTTTATGTTTCTACTTCTCCTAAGTATGTCTTAAGGGGGGGGGGGTGTTGGAGACATTTACCCACCACACACACTTAATTTGGTCAATTTGACCTTGTTAAACCACTATCCTAAGTTTTATTGACTTAATCGGCATGAGATGAGCACACTATGACATCAACATGAGCACACCCATGCCTACCTTCAGTCAAGGAGGCCAACTAAGCCTTCTCCTTCATTCGGGGAGGATAACTGGAGCACTTTGGGGGTGATTTGAGTGTCATAAATGCACCTAATTGCTAATTGATGGTTACAATCAGTTAAGCTAAGTGGTGAATGAACCTCCATTCATTATATTGATTATTTTATTAATATTTAATGAACTGGAGTCAACGGGGGCACCTCCAACCACCTCTGATGGCCAGTTTGACTTCAGTTAACCTCATTGGGGTTCATTGGAGTTATTGATGCACTACCATTGTTGGTTGGCATGCAGTGACATGTGTCTGAGATACTTTTAGTTAGACTCAGTCATTCATTGCACTCCGACTTTAGTTAGGACTCAGTTGAGTCAATCGGGACTTGATCAGTTGGTTAACTAATGTGTTTACTGTGGCTTACAGTCAGTTAATCTACACCCATTCATTCAATTCGAATGACCTCCTTGGGAATTCAAATTGTCTTGGAATTCATGCATCTTGCATGATCATTGTATTGTATTATTGATTATTCATTTGATTATACAGAGCTGTTACTTCCATTGCAGCACCATTTTCCCAATTTTATGCTTAATTGTATGAATTCTTTGTGAGACTATGTTTTCAGTCCCTAGACCACTGTGACAAATTAATATTTTCATCCTTACTTAATGCCATAAACAATACTTCTATTGAATTATCATGCTTGTCCTCTTCTTCTAATGAGCTACCATCCTCCTTGGAGTGTAAACCATTCCTTAATTTTCTTAGGAAGTTTCTTCTTGCTCTCAACTTTGTTGTGAATGTTTCTTTGTTCTTAATAGCCTATCTCTTCATCATTATCATTGTCTTTGTTTTCCGTAAAAGTACACTTGGATAAAAAGTGGCCTATTCTACCACATTTGAAACGCTTAAAAGGAAACTTACTTTTATACTTGCCACATCTCCTTTATAGCTTTCTCACCAAATTTTATTTTTCTTCATCTGATAGGTCAAATGGATCCTTATGTTCATGCTTGCTATATTTTGGTCTTCTTACAGCCTTTAAAGAAGCTTATTTTCTGCATCCATTTTCTTTCTTAGTCCTCATTTCAGATGTTACGAGAATCCCATGCAATTCATCCTTATTTAGCTTGTCCAGATTCGCTTTGTCCTCTAGAACTAAAAATTTTGAGTTGAAACGAGGTGGAAAGGTTTTCAGGATTTTATGCACAATTGACTCTTCTTCGATGGTTTCTCCTATTCCTTTGATGGAATTCACAGTTTTGTCGACCTAGAGAAAGTAGGCTGCAATATCTTCTTTTTCTTTCATTTGTAGTGTTTCAAACTACGCTGAAAAGGTCTTCAATTTAGACTTTATGGTTTTCTCATCTACCTCATAGATACTCTTTAGCTTATCCCAAACATCCTTGGTTGAAATGCATTGCATGACCTTATTAAATTCAGCATCTACCAGTCCACAAAGTATTGCATTTCTTTATTTTGCATTGCATTCATATAAGGCTTCTATATACAAGTTCAACATTATTTGTTTTGGGAACCTTGTAGCCATTTTCTATTGACTTCCAAATATCTACTCCAAGTGATTGTAAATATACTTCCATCCTATTATCCAGAAGTTGTAATTTGAGCCATCGAACTGTGGTGCTCTATTGACGGATAGTCCCTCCTGCTTGTCCATTTCTACACAATGATAAATCTTCTAGTGGTCAAACTATTACTGAAGATTCCTTCTTTGATACCAATGATTGGAATTATTATATACTGAGAGGGGGGTGAATCAATATATTGCGTAGATTATATACTAGTTTGCACTTAACAAAAATTTGCACCTTCAAATACTTTTTTGCAGAAATAATAATGGACACAGTTGCGCACACAATTTGTACAAATAACTTTATACAAAAGTACATCCATATATAAAAATATGATTACATGTGTGGGAGACACCAATATCCAATTGTGAGCACCAACTCACTCAAGTGCCAACTTGATTTTAAAGTATCAACTTGTTGATTACTGGCACAAACCTCTAAATACTTCTATCTACGCAAGCACCAACTTGTTGAACTTTGGGCACCAACCTGAAAATATATCTATCCCTTTTGCGCAAGATAGAAATTACAATATTTAAGCACCAACCTATTGAAGATTGAGATATTTGTTTGTGTTCTTCAACTGCAACTGAATGGAAGCACCAACTCCCAATTATATTTACCAACACCAACTGGATGGAGGATACAACCCCCTAATTGTTTTACCAGCTCCAACTAGAAGGAAGTTGTGACTCCCTTATTATTTTACCATATCTAGTTGCAAGGAATATATGACTCTCTGATTGTCTTACTAGCACCAACTGGAAGCAATCTGCTACTCCCTTTACTTTCCCCTCCATGCCTCGTTGATAAGAATGTTTGTGTATCAAAAGAAAACTAAAATATGCAATTACCTTATCTGTGGTTTTCAACTTTTTTATTTGTGGTTGTTGCAACTTATCTGATATGTGTCTTAGTCTTCTATTATCTACCTCACAATAGTATGTCATCTATGACAATGTTTTCTTTAGAACTTTGTGATTTGCAGTCTTTGATTATTTGTGACTCTACAACACTTTGTCACTTCCACAACTTGTGTAATATGTGTCATTCAGTGTGAATATTTCTCGCACATCCTGATACAGGGTATCCTCCTAATTTTTGCACTTTCTTCTATTCATTTTTGTCATTTTCGTGCAATCCAACTTGATGGTATTATTAATCTGTCACAGTAATCTAGGGACTAAACACAAGTCTCATCAAAGATTAATAATAATAAGACATGAAAATGGTGTAATAGTGCTACAAAATGAGTAGTCGCTCTGTATATTCACACAAATAATGAGTAATACAATACAATGATCATGCTGCAAGCATGAATGACAAAGCAATTTGAATTCCCAAGGAGGTCATTCGAATTGAATGAATGATTCTAGATTAATTGAATGTAAGCCACAGTCAACACTCAAGTTAACCACTGATCAAAACCCTAATTGACTCAACTAAGCCCTAACTGAAGTCAGAGTGCAATAAATGACTGAGTCTAACTGATAGTAGGTCAAACACATGTCACGGCAAGCTAACCATTAAGTGGTAGCGCATCAATGACTCCAATGAACCCTGATGAGCTTAACTGAAGTGTAACTGAACATCAAAAGTGGTTGGAGGTGCCCTTGTTGACTCCAGTTCATTAAATAATCAATTTAATGATGGAGGGCACCTTCACTGCTCTATTTAACTAATTGTAACCATCAATTAGCAATATGGGGCATTAATGACACTCAGATCACCCCCAGAGTGCTCCAATTAGCCTCCCCGAATGTAGGAGAAGGCTAAGTTAGCCTCCTTGACTAAAGGTAGGCGTGGGTGTGATCTAGATGATGTCATATAGTGCTCCTATGATGTCAATTAAGTCAATAATACTTAGGATAGTGGTTTAACTAGGACAAATTGACCAAAATGAGTGTGAAAGGTGGTAAATGTCTCCAACACCCCCCTTAAGTTATACTCGGGAGGAGTTAGAAAACATAAAATGCATAAAAATGCTAAGGCCCCAGCAACTAAGTCCATAGGTCACCCTGTACAATGTTGAAACTGAAACAATGCTCAAAAAACAAACTAAGTGAGGAAAAGAGGGAAAACCCAGTGGGAAAAAACCCCCCTCAAGCTGAACACTGAAAGTAGTCTGATCACCCTGATGGACTCACCCCCAACAGTGAACGGAGGTAAGTGAACTTCTTTTCTAAAAATCTCTTGGTGAAGATGTATGTAATCTGCTCATCAGTCGGGCAGTATTGCAGAATGATGGTCCTGTCATGCACTAGCTCCCTGATATAGTGCATGTGGATCTCTACATGCTTGGTCCTCTTCCTAGTAACTGGATCTATGGATATATTAATAGCACTTTGATTGTCACAAAATAGGATAGTGGACAAAGTACTACCAAGATCAAACTCTGAAAGAATTCCTTGCAACCAAACTGCTTGGATGCAAGCATTCGCCGCTCCTCAATACTCGGCCTCTGCTGAAGATAATGCTATGGCAGCCTGCTTTTTGCTAGACCAGAAAATGGGGCCACCACCAAACATGAATACATATCCAGAAGTATACTTCCAATCAATAGAATCACCCGCCCAATCGAAATTTGTGTATCCAACCAGCTCTAGCTCGGAGTCTGCAGCATAGTGAATGTCGTAGGGCCTGGTTCCTTGAATATACTGGAGGATCCTCTTGGCTACCTTCCAATGAATATCATGAGGTTGCTGCATGTATCTTGATATATAATTCACGGAATAATATATATCTGGTCGAGAATGTGTCAAGTACAACAAGCTACCAATCAGCTGTCGATAGATAGTGCAGTCCATGGGAGGTGTGCTCTTTCCTTCTTCAAGGCTGATCCCTGAAAGGAAAGGGAGTGGTGCAAGGCCTACATTAAGCCATGTTAAACTTAGTTAATAGGTCTGATATGTATCTGGAGTGAGTGACCATTATCCCATCACAATTTTGCTCAATTTTGAGCCCCAAAAATTGTTTTAAGAGCCCCAAATCGCTCATTTCAAAAGCATTATGGAGAGCAGTTTTGATAGCTGAAATAGAAGCAACTGTTCTACCTGTGATCGGTAAGTCATCAACATATAAAAAAATAATAATCAAATGACCATAATACTGCTGTATATACACATTTGGATCTGATCTACATCTTTGGAAGTTTTGCAAGAGAAGGAAGGCATCCATCTTGGAATACCACTCTCTTGGGCCCTGTTTTAACCCGTATAGTGACTTCTTTAGCTTGCAAACCAAATATGGATCAGAGATGTAGCCCTCATGATGCTTAATATATATCTCCTCATGAATATCTCCATGCAGAAAGGCTGACTTAACATCCATATGATGCACTTCCCAGTGCTTAGATGCTGAAATTGCCAAAACTAGGCGGATGGAGTCCATTTTTGCAACCGGTGCAAAAGTCTCATGGTAGTCCACACTTTGGACCTAAGAGAAACTTTTTTCCACCAGAATTTCTTTATATTTGAAAGTGCTTCCATCAGTAGCAACCTTGTTCTGAAACACCCACTTGCATTGAACCAATTTCCTTCCTGGAGGAAGAGAAACTAGCTCCCAAGTAGTGTTTTTCTGAAGAGAATTCATCTCTTCATCCATGGAAACTTGCCATATCGGATCCTTCCGAGCATGGTAGTAGGATTTTGGGTCTTAACTAATCATCAAATAACAAGTTTCAGACAACAAAATATTAGAACAAGAGAGCGCAATACCTGCTCTTTGGAAATCAGACTGGGTTCTCCTTGGATCATCCGGATTTCCAATGTTATCTCCTGCGGAGGAGAGTGTCTGTCGGGCCCATGTGGGAAGATGATTTTGTACTTCAGGTTCTGATTCAGCATATTATTTTTTCTGCACACTGATATCAGAAATCAGAGGATCCAAATCAGGGTCATCACCCCTAATTTCATCATCCAAATATTCAGTAGAATAGGAAGGAAATTCAGCAGTTTTCTCCTTCACTAGTTCCACCTCCCGAAGAGGCTCATCGAAATTGACACTCCTTTCAATGATGATATATTTTGTTTTGATATCCAACAAATTGAAACCTTTTTATTCATTAGGATACCCAATAAACAGACATTCTATGCTTTGCGGTTGCAAAGCCCTTCTTTTATCAAGTGGAATTCGGGCCCATGCAGTGGAGCCAAACACCCGCAGGTTTGACACATCCGGATTGTGTCCGAAGTATGCTTCAAAATGGGTCTTCCCTTTCATGGATGAGTGTGGAACTCTGTTTTGAATGTATTATGTAGCATGCATGGCTTCAGCCCACAAATTTGCAGCCAACTTCTTTGATTCCAACATACAGGTGGTCATCTCCTTGAGAGACTGATTCTTCCTTTCCGCTACATCGTTCTACTGGGGAGTGTAGGGAATTGAATGTTGGACCTGAATACCACTTTGGGAGAATATGTGCAGCAACTCATTATTGAAATACTTCTCACCATTATCAGATCTCAATATCTTGATCTTAAACCCAGAGGCATTCTCGATCAAGGCCTTCAATTCTGAGAATTTTTCACATACTTCAGACTTCTTTTTGAGAAAGAAGACCCATGTGTACCTTGAAAAATAATCAATAAAAGTCAGAAGATACCTTGATTGATTCATGGATGTGACAGAAATTGGACTTCTGATATCAGAATGTATCAGCCCCAATATGCATGTAGCTCGGTTTGCCTTCCCTCGATCATACTTGTGCTCAGGGTGTTTTCCAACCACACAGCCCTTGCAAATTCCAGTGGTTTCCTTGATAACCGGAAGGCCTTCAACCATGGATTTTTTCTGTAATTGCTAAAAATATTTGAAATTTAGATGGCCAAAACTTTCATGCCACATCCTACTAACTTCATTTCCAATAGTTAGCAGTGCGGTGGGCTTTGCATCTACCACAAAGTGGGTGAACTCATAAGATTTTGCATGATGGTTTGCAAGGCCTTTAGCAATGAGTTTCCTAGATGCAAGTTCCATTATCTCAACATCATTTGAGCTAAAAGATACTCTCTTAGCCACTTTTGTATGTGTCATTTGATAGACACTAAGGAGATTTGATGCCAGAGACGGTACATACAAAACATTTGAAAATAGCCATTCTCAAGATCAACCATACCTTGTCCTTCTGAAATGATGGTGGAGTCATCTCCCATGTGGATGGGGATGAATTTGCCAGTCTCCAAAGATGAAAATGAGTCTCTTTCAGCCATCATGTGGTTTGAAGCTCCAGAATCAATCAAGAGTGCTTTGGACTTCGAAGTGCTAGCCATGAGGGCATGACCTTTCTCATGCTGTGGTTCCCGATATTGCTGATCTCTCCTCCGAAAGATCTCTGGAATATTGATGAGATTTCTCTCAAGGAGAGAGGTAGATTCATCAAGATTCTTCTTCATGCATGCATGTTCAAGGTGGAATCCCTTCCCACAGTATGAACACTTGAATTTTTCCTTTCCATGATGCCCTTTCCCTTTGTTCTTCTTTGAGCCGGAAGGCTCATCATGCTGTTGGTTTTCAACTTTAGGCTTAGAAGCTTCGAATTTAGTTTTTGGGTTCTTCTCCTACTTTCCTTTACCCTTCAGATATTTGGACCCCGAGACATGGAGGGATTGATCACGGGAGGATCTGATGATCCCCATCTGTACAAGCTTATCATGTTCACTTGTTAGGGACTCAATGAAGGAATTGAGTGTAGGCATATTCCATCCAAGGGTTGTGAGCTTCCCCACACAAAATGTAGAGACAAAACCTGAATAATCAGCTCCAAGTTTGGAGAGTATGGCGAGGATGAGCTGATCATCCTGCTTCTCCACTTTGCATTGCTTCAATAGTAAGACAATGTGCTTGAACTTTGTGAAAAAGTCATTCAACGTCTTGAAATTGGAAGGTCGGAGAGACATCAATTCATTTTCAAGCTGGTAAACTCTCAAATCATCCTTCTTTCCATTTAGGGTTTCCAATTTGTCCCAAATTTACTTTGGAGTCTTCAATCTGGAAAGATCGAAAAGAAGATCTAGGAAACTAAGAGGCACAAGAATCTGAATGTTTCATCCTTCTTGTTCAAGAATCTATATTTTTCTATTACAGAACCAGGCTCTTCTTCAGTGTCCATGGTGACCCTATAGAGTCCTTTGGAATGTATCTGGATCTCCATGTCTCCTTTCCATGAGTGGAAATTGAATGGAGTCAAAAGATCTACTGAAGAAGCCATCTGAATCTGCTGGAGCGAATGCTTTCATCTGTCAAAAACCTGAAAATCACAACAAAAAGGGAAATGTAAGGTCAGACAGCCTGCACATTTTAGGCTTTCATCACACCCAGAATATTCAATCAAGCAAGCTTGATCAACAAGTTCTTTACTTGGGGTATTAAGTGGTAAGCCTTGGCTTCTGGTGCAGTGCTGGATTTTTGAGCTATTGCTCAATTTTCATGCAAGATTTGTCAAAAAAATTGTTTTTGAGAGATCTAAGATTTTTCCCGCTGTGAAATATGATACCATATTAATCTATCATAGTAATATAGGGACTAAACACAAGTCTCATCAAAGATTAATAACAATAAGACATGAAAATGGTGTAATAGTGCTACAAAATGAGTAGCCGCTCTGTATATTCACACAAAGAATGAGTAATATAATAGAATGATCATGCTACAAGCATGAATGACAAAGAAATTTGAATTCCCAAGGAGGTCATTCGAATTGAATGAGTGAGTCTAGCTTAACTGAATGTAAGCCATAGTCAACACTCAAGTTAACCACTAATCAAAACCCTAATTGACTCAACTAAGCCCTAACTAAAGTCACAGTGCAATAAATGACCGAGTCTAACTAAAATTATGTCAAACACATGTCACAGCAAGCCAACCATCAAGTGGTAGTGCATCAATGACTCCAATGAACCCCGATGAGGTTAACTGAAGTGTAACTGAACATCAGAAGTGGTTGGAGGCGCCCCTATTGACTCTAGTTCATTAAATAATCAATAAATAATCAATTCAATGATAGAGTGCACGTTCACTACTCTCTTTAACTGATTGTAACCATCGATTACCAATATGAGGCATTAATGACACTCATATCACCCCTGGAGTGCTCCAGTTAGCCTCCCAAAATGTAGGAGAAGGCTAAGTTAGCCTCCTTGACTGAAGGTAGGCATGGGTGTGATCTAGCTGATGTCATCTAGTGCTCCTTTGATGTCAATTAAGTCAATAATACTTAGAATACTGGTTTAACTAGGACAAATTTGTTAGTTTTTCAACATTAAGCTAGCATTATTAGGATCTTTAACTGAGAAAATAACAAGTACAGCAATCAAACACAAGAGACAATGAACACAGTGTTTTTCCTCGGGGAAACCATAAAGGAGAAAACCTCGCAACTTCCTCAGAGATAGGATCAGCACCAAAACAGTAAAATCCCCAATACAGTAAGTGATCTCCCAACAGCAGTAATCTTCTTCTTGTCTAGCCCCAGTGTCTTCTACTTCCTCAACTATGCGCTACACTTGAGTGTGGATGACTTGTGTGATAAAGACTCCAGTTCTCTATTTATACTAATCCCGACATGACTAAAACCCTACCAGGGCTGACCTCTACTAGGAGAGTCTAATAACCCTAGTGCCTCGGAACTATGGGGAATTTAACCCTTAGACAATCGGAGGGTTACCAACTATGACTTGACATGACTTTTTTACATAATTGATCCTCCCGATCGGAACATCGGGGCATGAAAATATGACTCAATTACATTATAGATATATCCCGGAATAAACATCGGGTTACAATACATAAGATACATAGATGAATACATTCTGAAGTTACAAATACATCAACACTCCCTCTTAACTAGGAAGGTATTCTTTCGACACAATTTTCAGCACTGGTCTTCTTCTCTGCATCAACTGAATCATCTCGTCATCTGCATCTCAAGTCTTCTAAATATTCAAGTCATATTCATCTTCAATTCATCGTTAATCTTTGAATCTGGATCATCTCTCGATTTGGATCATCATGGGACAACATCACTGGATCTGGATCATCACTCGATCTGGATCATCACTCGATCTGGATCATCACTGGATCTAGATCATCACTCGATCGGGATCATCACTACTGGATCATCATCACTGGACCTGTATCATCACTCGATCTGGATCATCACTGGCCATCATCATCACGGGTGCTATCTCATGATTCTTCTCGTCACAGGAAGTTCTACAGAGTCAGCCCTTTTTCATGCTGGTTGTAGGCCTAGCCTCCATGTAGGTCTTTCTTCAATGCTTATATCTGACACTAATTTATAATGGCCCGCCCAGCACTTACATCTGACCTACTCGTAAGAAAGGCACGCCCAACACTTACATCTGATCATGTAGGAACTAGTCCTATAATCGTATCAGAAAGGCCCAGCACTCACATTCACCAGCATGATAGGAACTCAAACTACTATCATCTGTGAAATGGCTAAGCACTTACAACCACCAGCATGATAGGAACCCAAACTACTATCATCTATGGAAAGGCACAACACTCACATCCACTAGCATGGTAGGAACTCAAACTACTACCATCTGTGGAAAGGCTCAGCACTTACAATCACCAGCATGGTAGGAACTCAAACTAGTACCATATGTGAAAAGGCACAACACTTATAGTCACCAGTATGATAGGAACCCAAACTACTATCATCTGTGAAAAGGCTTAGCACTTACAACCACCAGCATGATAGGAACCCAAACTACTATCATTTGTGGAAAGGCCACCGTACTTACATCTGAGTACATGGGAACACATCGCTCAGTCACATCAGAAAGGCTCTCAGTCCTAGATTGAGAATCCCTAGTACCTCACCAGGTAGCTCCATTCAAAGAATGGCAGTAGCCCTTATATCTGACACTAAGTCAGAATGGCTTAGCACTCATATATGACATGGGAGGAACCTAATCATTTAGCCATGACAGAATGGATTCAGCCCTTACATATGATCAATTGGGAACACATCCCTCTGTCACATCAGAATGGCCATGCACCCATATCTGATCATGTGAGAACAAATCTCACGGTCATATCAGAACAGCCATCAGTCCTAAACTGAGTTTTCCTGGTACCTCTCCAGGAAACTCCATTCCAAGAATGGAAATAGCCCTTATATCTTATCATGTAGGAACCAATCCTATAGTCATATCAGAATGGCTTAACACTCGCATCTGACATGGAAGGAACCAATCCTCTCACCATGACAGAATGGCTCAGCCCTTACATCTAACCTGCTCGTCAGAATGGCTATGGATCTTAGCACTCATATCCATCATGGAAGGAACCAATCCTCTCACCATGACAAAATGGCTTAGCCCTTACATCTGACCATGGAAGGAACCAATCCTCTCACCATGTCAGAATGGCTATGGGACTCATCACTTTCCCTTGGAGGAAACCTCGATCTGGAGAACACCAAGCTTCTCCCTAAAGTACTCAAACTTCACTCTAGCCAATGGCTTTGTCAATACATCAGCTATATGTTCCTCTGTCACGACATAGTGGAGCTTCACTGCTCCCTTCTGCACCATATCCCTGATATAGTGGTACTTGATCTCGATATGCTTCGACTTGTCATGGAACACTGGATTCTCTGACAACTTCATGCAACTCTGGTTGTCACAATGTATACAAGTAGCATCCAATTGGAGATCAAATAAATCAGACAGTAGCTTCCACAACCATACTGCCTCACAACTAGCTGAACAAGCTGCGACATACTCTGCTTCAGTTGTACTTAGTGCCACACAGGATTGCTTCCTACTAAACCAAGAGATCACACCTGATCCCTTACTGAAGCAACATCCTGAAGTGCTCTTCCTATCAATGGCACTGCCTGCCCAATCTGAATCAACATAACCCTCTAGGTTAATCTTTTGATTTGCATCGTACTTGAGCCCATAATCAACTGTACCCTTCAGGTACCTCAGAATATGCTTTGCAGCAATCAAGTGAACATTTCTTGGATCTGTCAAGAATTGGCTCAAGGTGTTCACAGCAAAGCAAATGTCTGGTCTCGTGTTCGTCGGTTACATCAATGACCCAATCATCTAATGATACAGCGTAGCATCAACCGACTCTAATGAAGCATCACTCAATAGATTCAGGTTCGATGCCATAGGTGTGGCCATAGTCTTGTAGTCCATCATCTCAAACCTCTTTAGGATCTCTACTGCATACTTCCCTTGTCCAAGGAAGATTCCATCCATACTCTGCCACACTTACATACCTAGAAAGTAATGCATCATCCCCAAGTCCTTCATCTTGAACTCGCAGCAAGCTTTCTCTTCGTATCAACAATCAACCCATCTGTACCTGTCACAAATAGATCATCTACATATAGTAGAAGCATTACAGGGTTTCCATATTCAACCTTGTAGTAAAGGTTGGAATCTGTTTTACTCTTGGTAAAGCCCAAACTAGATAGAAATTTGTCAATTTTGCCGTACCAGGTCCTAGGTGCCTGTTTCAAACCATACAGGGATTTCTTTAATCTGCATACATGAGACTCTCTATCATGTGTCTCAAAACCGAGTGGCTGTTCTACATACACTTCCTCTTCCACTACACCATTCAAGAAATCAGTCTTGACAGCCATCTGGTGTATCTTCCATTTCATCACTGCAGCCAGAGCAAGTATTGATCTGATGGAAGTGTATCTAGCTACAGGTGCAAAGGTTTCTTCATAGTCTATTCCTTCTTTCTGAGAGAAACCCTGAGCCACAAATCTTGCTTTATACTTTTCAATGCTACCGTCTGTAGTATGCTTGCTCTTGTAGATCCATTTGGAAGTTACAAATGACTTCCCTTCTAGTCTTGGGACAACATCCCAAACATCATTCTTCATGATCGATTGGTATTCTTCGATCATAGCATCCTTCCATTATTTTCGTTCTGCCACTTCTTCATAACTGGAAGGTTCTTTATCAATGAAATCACATAGTATAGCTACATACCCGGAGTAGGATCTGGTCCTCTTTCTTTCTCTGTGATTTTCTTCTGGAGCCCCATATCTTTCTGCACCTTGGATAAGTTCTTGCACCCAAGCAGGTTTCCTCTTATGAGGATTCTTCTCCAGAGGTGGATCTATAGGTCTTTGTGGTTCTTCAAATTCTCGATCTTCTTCTTGAGCTTCTTCATTCATGGTAGTATCATGAATTCTGGGTGCTTCTACTTCTGCTTCTTCAGGTTATTCAGCATGTATCTTTCTAGATTTGTTGTAAGCTGTGTCTTCATCAAATGTCACATCCCTGCTGATGTCAATCTTCTTATATCCTGGGAAATAGATTCTATAAGCCTTCGATCTTTCAGAGTATCCCACGAATATACCCTTATTTCTTGAAGGATCTGATTTTGTCCTTTTCTCCTTTGGGATGTGTATGTACACAGGATAGCCGAATATTCTAAGATGGCTGACTTCTGGTCTCTTGTTGGAGAAGACTTCTTCAGGAGTCTTGTTCTTGAGTACTCTATGTGGAGTACGGTTCTATACATACACCGATGTTCTAGCAGCTTCCGCCCAAAGATGCATAGGAAGGTCTTGATCATGAAGCATTGCTTTTGCATCTTCCATGATAGTTCTATTCTTCCTTTCTGCAACCCCATTCTATTGTGGATTATAAGGAATGGACAACTCCCTCTTAATCCCTGAGTCTTTGCATAGCCTCTTGAATTCATTTGAAGAGAATTCTCTGCCATTGTTTGATCGAAAAGTCTTGATCTTCTTTTCAGTATGGTTCTCGATCAAGGCTTTGAATTCCTTGAATTTGCTGAATACTTCGTTTTTGTTCTTCATGAAGTAAACCCATGTCTTCCTAGAAAAATCATCAATAAAAGAAACATAATGTGCATACCCGCTTAGTGAGATTGATGACATAGGACCGCATACATCGGAGTGGATGATTTCCAAGATTCCTTTTGCTTTTATTTCACTACATGGAAATGTCTTCTTTGTGTTCTTTCCCTTCGCACATCCTTTGCAGACCCCGTCATGTTTTGCTTGGATTTCTAGAAGACCTTCAATATCTTTGCTTGTAATAGGTAGTGCTATGCAATGCACATGTGCAAGCCTTCTATGCCAAAGTTCACTTGTCTCAACTGTATCATGGACCATTGCTTGTTTTGGATGGCCCTTCAATTTGTGCAATCCTCCTTCTTGTTCTCCAATTACTACCGCATCATCGATAGTCTTTCGTCTAGGCCACATAATGACTTGACCATATATGAATGCAACCCGCATTCCTTTTGCAACCAATGTTGATATGGAGAGAAGGTTCTTCTTGAATCCTGGTACAAACAATACTTCCTTCATTGTTAGAGACTTACCAGAGTCTAATTTATATGAATATTCCCCACTACCTTTTATTGGATATTAGTAGTCATCTCCTAGCTTCACCTTGTGAGGTGATTCATGTTCTGATATTCTTACAAAGGATTCCTTGAATCCAGTCATATGTTTGGAAGCCCCACTGTCTATAAGCAAATCATCACTACCATGAGTAATGTTACCTGTGAGAGCAGAAATCAAAACATATTCATCCTCGCTTGAAGAATCTTCACTTTCATATCTGGATCTCTTCCTGGATGGTTCATCATCCTCTGCAGCATGAGCATGGTGTCTTATTTTGTTCCCCTTCTTCTTATGAGAGTGATTCTTGCTCTTAGGACAGTCTTTTGCAAAGTGTCCTTTTTCATCACATGTATAACATATCAATCTAGATAGGTCCTTTCTATTGTTAGAATGAGAGTTCTTACCTTTAGAGTAATGAGGATTTCATCTTCCCTTCTTGGAGTGAACTGTGAGGGCTTGATCTTCACTTCCCATATTCTCTTCTCGGGCTGCTATCCGAGCTTCTTCTTGAGAGAATTCTTCCCATAGTCTACTGAACTTGACTAGCTTATTTCTAGCACAGATTCCTTGGATGAAAGAATCCCATGACCTAGGAAGGCCATTCAAAGTAGTCATCACAATCTCTGCATTTTCCACTTCTTCCTCAACAGCTTCTATCGTTCCTTGATATGAGAAACCCTTGTGAAGTAAGACTGGATAGTCTTTGCATTCTGAATCTTCACATTCATTAGTTGATTCCTCAGATTCATCTTTTGGTTTATGTTCTTCCCTTCAAACAACTTGGTTAGGGCATCAAACATAGCTTTAGGTGTCTTAAGAGATAATACATGTGGGATAAGGTGATCCTTGATAGAATCAGCAATGATCCTCTTTGCCATAACCATATTCTTCTTATGTAAGGCATTTTCCTCATCTCCCTCTAGAACTGGAACCTCCTCATGGATGTAGGAGTCTAATTCATTCTCTTCCAGGACCAGGGAGATCCTATACTTCCAATCTTGGAAGTTATCAGCTCCTTCAAGCTTTTCATCAAGCTTGGTATGATGAGACATCTTAACTAAGAACCTCAAATGGAAATACAAAATATTTTAGATCTTACTAGGTTCAAGATGTCGGATCTAAAACTTGAGCTGAAATCCTGCAAAGCTGGTTCAGGAGCAAATTAGGGTTTTGCTTTCCAGAGTTCTGTTCACCCAAATGCTTTGAAATTTGTCCCTAAATTCGATTTTGGGGAGGAGATCAATCCAAGCCTGGGATCACTGAAAAATTCCTCTTCTGTGAAAAGCCCTAATTTTCGGCAGTAGTGACAGGTCCAAAACTGAAAAACCTCAGAATTGGATTCTGCTTCGACAAAAATATGCGCCCTAAGGAGGAGAGTTATTCCACCTTACTTTTGCTGAAAATATATGGAGGAAGATCCACAAACTAGGAAACCCTAGTTCCCACAGCTGCACAGTGTCTTCTTCTCAGGTTAGCTCTGATCCCATGTTAGTTTTTCAACATTAAGCTAGCATTATTAGGATCTTTAACTGAGAGAATAACAAGTACAGCAATCAAACACAAGAGACAATGAACACAATTTTTTTCCTCAGGGAAACCATAAAGGAGAAAACCCCACAACTTCCTCAGAGATAGAATCAACACCAAAACAGTAAAAGCCCCAAAACAGTAAGTGATCTCCCAACAGCAGTAATCTTCTTCTTGTCTAGCCCCAGTGTCTTCTCCTTCCTCAACTATGTGCTACACTTGAGTGTGGATGACTTGTGTGATAAATAGAGACTCTAGTTCTCTATTTATACTAATCTCGACATGACTAAAACCCTACTAGGGCCGACCTCTACTAGGAGAGTCTAATAACCCTAGTGCCCCAAAACTGCAGGGACTTTAACCCTTAGACAATCAGAGGGTTACCCACTATGACTTGACATGACTTGTTTACATAATTGATCCTCCCGATCAAAACATCAGGGCATGACAATATGACTCAATTTCATTATAGATACATCTTGGAATAAACATCAGGTTACAATACATAAGATACATAGATGAATACATTCCGAAGTTACAAATACATCAACAAAATTGACCAAAATGAGTGTGAAAGGTGGTAAATGTCTCCAACAAGTATAAACTTATTATGCGATCAATGAGCCATTGATACCCCAAGAATTAAAAGATTGCTTCGTCAAAATATCATATCATCTTCATGCTTCCAACTACAAGCTTCATTCAATGCTTCCATCTCTTGCTTATTCATACTCTTTCTAATTCAATAGACGTGTCCACAATTTGGGTTTCCTTTTACTTGATGACACCCCAACTTGCTTACTTCTTGGTCAAGCTAAACACCATATTTGTGTTGTGTCGACATGCATCCTTTGGTAATTCAACCTTGTGGGTTTTGCGGACTAACATTCATTGACTTAGTGGTATTTGCACACATATGTACCATGCCTAAATTGAATTCGCACACTTCGTAGCCCTCCACATTTCTTCTCTATATATTTCTCCAAACTGAATTTGTACATCTCATATGATTCAAGTTCTTCTCTATGTATTTATTTAAATTGGATTTGTACATAGAGATCCTTTGCCTAATGGATACATATACTTTTATTATTGATTGATTCCAATTATCCATCTCATATGTTTGACATCAGTCTCATCTTCTGTCTTCATTAAAATTGATGGTTTATCTTTTGACATCAAACCTTGATCAAACTTGTTGATTTATCCTTTGACATTAATGACAACACAAAGGTTCAACATTAAGAGTTTGTAAAAAATGAAACTATTCTTTGATATAGGTTATGAGTTTCTAATAAATTATAAAAAATGTACAAAACCGCTCTGTATTGTTGAGCTACGCAATTGTAGAAAATACCTTAGTAACAAAATTTCAAAATATCACTACTCAATCTTGAAATGAAAAGAGTTAATAAAGATGAAAATACACTTTAGAATGACGTATACCCTCTTGATATTCCATTTCAATGAGGGTACCTTCATTAACATTGATTTATTGTTTGGAGAGATTATTTGCATCTTGGTTAAGTTCTATGTAAACATGCTTGAAGGAGGTACAAACATTAGAAGGGATTTCATGTTCAACAACAGAAAACATTTTTTCAAGTTCCAACAACACTATCGTTGATTTCTAGTTAGCCTAGTCGATTATGACCCTAGATTCTCCCAAAACTTGAATTTTGTTGCAGCAATGTTGTCATGCACTTCTCAAAATAATCCATAGAGCATACAACTTCACATAGGAATTGGAGTCCCTTGCAATAGTGAATTTTAGATGGAGGGTTACCTCATTCTTCATATGTAAGATGGCCCCTGCCACATAGAGAACATGATAGCCCCGAGTTCTGAAAATTCTAGTAGTATTAAATTTTATTTTTCCTTCGGGTAAGATTTAAATTCCAAGGTGGGTTTGATTACAATATTTGAAACAACATAAATCAAAAGAATTTTGTTTTGAAATACTGCCAAGTTGCAAGCCCATCAAATTTAGTAAATGAGCTAGATAGAAAAATATTTAATATTTTTTTATAGCTCCATCAAACAACCTGTTGCAGCTGCAACATTTTCCCAAATTTCCA
>LPNX010773054.1:179686-217546 GCA_001517045.1 Pseudotsuga menziesii | reverse complement strand
GATTTGAGATCCTTCCGACTGCCGATCCTTGTATTTACGGTGAGTGCCTTTGTGATTGGGCATCGGACGCTTTGTCAATCTTTATCCTGCCATTGCGGATGAGCTTTTGAAGTCGATTTCCAGTTTTCTCCCGACTTATGTGTTTTCGACTGATTTCAAGTTTTAAATCAAAACCATTGACCATGTTTTCTTCCGCCATTCCGGAAGGATGTGAGATTTCTTTCGCCGACTTGAGATCCTCCCGACGTCTGACGCATGTAACAAAATCGGAAGCTTTCAGGTTCTTTGTTGCCGCCGTTGCGGATGGTTTCGATTTTTCACCTCCCGATTGGAGAACCGTCTGACGGCCGATCGGCCGATTTTTTTCCCGCCATACGTATGCACCCGGCTTGGTAAGCGTTGTGCCCGTCCGCCGTTGTGGAGGGCGGACCACTCTCGACTACCGATATTAAATCCCTCCTTCTAGCACCAGAACTGTTGAGGCCTGGAAATTCGCAGGCGACAACAGAAAGGGATTCTCCCCAATCAACGTTCCCAACTAGCCCGTTGATTGTTTGGTATAGGGAATCCGTCCGGTTTTGCGGTCCGGCTACCGTAGGTCAAACACAAACAAAGGCTTTACTGGTTGCGGCCCGGTCCACTGGAATTTGTATTTTAACTTAAGAATGATATGCAAGAAGTGAACTAAACATGCAGGATGGTGAAGGATGCAGGGAGCGGTCACAATGTGATGCGCAGGTTCTTACCTCTCGTCTTAGGCTCGTTGGCATCTGAATCACACATCCTGCATGTTTAGTTCACTTCTTGCATATCATTATTAAGTTAAAATACAAATTCCAGTGGACCGGGCCGCAACCGGTAAAGCCTTTGTTTGTGTTTGACCTACGGTAGCCGGACCGCAAAACCGGACGGATTCCCTATACCAAACAATCAACGAGCTAGTTGGGAACGTTGATTGGGGAGAATCCCTTTCTGTTGCCGCCTGCGAATTTCCAGGCCTCAACAGTTCTGGCGCTAGAAGGAGGGCCGCCAGTAAATGGCTGGCCATGGAACTTAATTCCTCAAGACTATCCTACCAGCAGATGGTTCGAAGCTTGCAACCTAACTCAAGAATTTGCAGATTCCGGTACTATCCTTGAAGGATTGTTGTTCCCAGTGGCTTATCTGTTCACCTATGCTCATGGCTGGTAATCAACCCAACCCTCTGTCGGCATGGAAAGCTAGGTCCCCTCTGAACTTAACACCTCCTTTGCATAATCTACCTCAAGTCTTTGACAAGCTTTTGCCTAAGTTTGACCCTGAGGAAGGGATTGCTGTCGATGATCACCTCCAAAGATTTTACCTAGCATTAGAAGGGCTAAGGGCTGGGGAGTATGAAGATGTGGTTTGTAGGTTGTTCCCGCACACTCTAAGAGGAGCAGAAGCATCTTGGTATTTCAGTCTGCCTGCAAACTCCATTCCTGATTGGAACACCTTTGAAAGAGTTTTCAGAAGCAAATATACAACCCTAAAAACGCATGCCTCATTGATGAAAGATCTTGTTCACTTAAGAAAAGAGAAGAATGAAAAGGTACATAGTTTCACTTAGAGATTTTCAATGTACCTAAAAAAAATTTCTGCAGTTGACAGACCTTCATACAAGGTTTTAATTGAGTATTACACCTCAGCCCTGGGGCCTGAACTGGCCATGTTTACCAAGATGAAAGTCAATCCTACACTGGCAGAAACTTATGAAGAGGCTGAAAGGGTAGAGGCTGAAAGTGAGAGTGTAGAAGATTATCCTGATTCACTGGAAGACAAGACTGTCACCAAAAGAGTCTCACTGCTGTCTAAACCTAGAGAAGATCAATCACATGATTACCAGGGAATGATGAAAATGCTCCAGAAATTATCCAACCGAATAATAAATCTGGAAAGGGAAGCAGACATTCAGAAATCTTATAAGCCTCACTATCCGAAAAGAGAAAACAACGGCCAATGGCAAGTTCCTCCTTCCAATTCAGCATCAATAAACATAACATAAGTGGGAGAGGATAATTTATGTACCTTTCACCAACAACCTCATTCTGAGAAGAAGTGTCCTCAATGGTTACATTCAATGACATTGGTGATGAACAAGTTGTTGGACCCTAAATTGATTAAGGACAGTGGGGAGGAGGAAAAGGAGAAACAGATCGTAAGAAAACCAGAAGGTGATACTATGTTCTCATGGAATGGTATTTCACTATTTGACATTGAAGATGACACTCCTAAATCTGAATGTACATCTATAACCACAAAGGACATGGGAGTCATACACCAAGAAAATGAAATGGTTTCTAAAATTAACAATGTGCAGGAGAATGTTAAGAAGTTGGACGAAGGCAAAACGCATAAGAACATTACCCTCAACCAGAGGACCGAGCAAATCATTGAGACTGTCGAACTTGTAGATGAACAGACAAGTGGTAGTGGGGAAAACTTTGATGTAACTCAAGAGTTAACAAAGGATATACCTACTCAAAACCAACTAGGGAAAGAAGACCAAGAACCAGGTTGGAAAGAAAACCTTGACACCCCACCTTTTCTCTTGACTCTAGAGATGCTGAATTACAATGTGCATAATTTCTTAGTAGACTCTGGAGCAATAGCGAATGTGATGCCCCTTGAGATTTGTAAAAAGATTAACGGACAGCTAGAGTCCACACCTCGTGAAGTAACGCAATTAGATCGCACAGGTGTCAAGGTGGTGGGAGAAATGAATAATGTCCTCATTCGTTTGGCTGCAAACAACAAGATATGCCAATTCATTGATATTATGGTGGCTGACATACCAATGGGATATGGGCTTATTCTCAACAGAGATTGGACTGCCAGGTTGAAAGGTTATTTTGCTTCAGATTGGTCTCACCTGTTGTTACCTCTCAAAGGTACCCCAAATCCAATAAAAATTCTGAGAGAACCATACATGAAGTATACTGTCACTAAGTTAGGAGAAGGCAATGAGTTTGTTGATTCTATCCTGGGAAACTACCTGACTGAGCTTAAGCTAAGACATCATTCCTCAAAAAGGGCCAGTCCTGTGATGGACACTCAGCCTGAGCTCCTTCAACTCCCTCAGGCTGAAAGTGATGACTGCAGGATCTTAGATATGGGTTCCATTTCAATAAAAGCACAATTGGACCATGGTTAGGTAACTCATGTCTAAATCCAGCTCATTCCTTAGCCCTCTAGTTTTAAAATTTCAGGAATGGGCAAATTTTTTGTTTTCTTTTGTTTTTCTTTTTGTACATAAATAAATTGTTTGTTCTTACTAGGTGCTGGTTTTCTTGCTTTAGTGTTTTGATGTTTTTCTTTCTTTGGTTTTTTGCTTTGCTGATGTTGTCCTTTAGTACTTTGCTTTCTTTCCTTTTGGTTTTGAATAAAGAGGCAAACTTTTGGTTGCAATGGAAACATCAGGGTTCTTTATTAACTACAATCTTGAGTGAGAGACTATGCTTTAAAGCATAGATTGTCTTCTAGTAACTGTATTCCTAACTGGCATGCATTCATTGAAGTCTCACTTAACCCCTGTAAATAACTCAGAAGTAAAAGAGGTCCGGAATACTATTTCGAGGCTCCGTCCACCTCACATTTTAATATCCAAGGGGGTGACACCATAAGATCCACGAAAAGGAAGCAGATTAAGATAGTATATCATATATAAATAATCCCATGCCATAATGGCAGAAAAGCTAAAAGCTATCAAGAGTCACAACTCCTGAAAGGAATAAGACATACCAAAACAAAGCTTGACAAGCATGAAATACTAAATGGCCACAAGATCCTCTCCGTCCGTGAATTAAAATATAAAGTATCTTGTTGACACAAAAGGACACTATGGGATAGAGGATCCTGAATTAAAATTCAGTAAGAAAGGCCTGCAGGAGGACTCATGTCAAAGGAATAAAATTTCAAAAAAGCACAAAAGTGTAAATTGGCATGGGAATGAGGAACAAAAGGATTATACTGCTTACTATCTGTTACAATCCTGTGGCGTCCAAGCTGGAAACTACCTAAGGACAGGCAAATAAACCTCACATACTTGGCCTCAAAAGAGTTATTCAGACCCAAAACACTGCTGATGTTACCGTCTCCCAAAAGATCGGACTTCTTCTGAGTAATTGAATGCATAAAATGGGCTGGCTTAGGAATGCAAACATCTAGAAGATTTCAATTTTAGTCATGCAATCTTGAGCTGGGGAAGGGTTAATTCAGAGATCTGGAGTTCACCAGGTAGTCGCCAATTGTTGCAGCTGCAACATTTTCCAAAAATTCCGAAAATTTCTGGGACCCTCCTTTGTTTTGGATTAGCTTGTCTTGCCTTCCCTACTTTGATGCATTGTTTTCTCAGAATGTCTTAATGCTTGAAGCCTTGGAAAGCATTTGGAAACTAGCTGGATTGCTGCTGTTAAACGTACTTGAAGCTTGTTGAAATCGGAAGTTGTTTTGCTTGAGTTTTCCGCCGTTGCGGCTGTTTTGAAGTCCCCCCCCCCGGATTTGAGATCCTTCCGACTGCTGATCCTTGTATTTACGGCGGGCGCCTTTGTGATTGGGCATCGGACGCTTTGTCGATCTTTATCCCGCCGTTGTAGATGAGCTTTTGAAGTCGATTTCTAGTTTTCTCCCGACTTATGTGTTTTCGACTGATTTCAAGTTTTAAATCGGAACCATTGACCATGTTTTCTTCCGCCGTTCCGGAAGGATGTGAGCTTTCTTTCGCCGACTTGAGATCCTCCCGACGTCTGACGCATGTAACAAAATCGGAATCTTTCAGGTTCTTTGCTGCCGCCATTGTGGATGGTTTCGAGTTTTCACCTCTCGATTGGAGAACCGTCCGACGACCGATCGGCCGATTTTTTGCCCGCCATACGTATGCACCCGGCTTGGTAAGCGTTGTGCCCGTCCACCGTTGCAGAGGGTGGACCACTCTCGATTGCCGATATGAAAGCCCTCCAACGCCCAGTTTATTATCTCCTCGCACGTGTGAAGGGTTTATATATACGGGGGCGACAGTTTGGTTTTTTTCTTATTGTTATTTGTCGTTGTCGAGCACTGTCGCGGTAAGCACTATAGCGTTGAGCTGTTGTTCTTTGGAATGAGTGAAGGTCCCGCTGTCGTTGTACCAGCTTCCAGGTGGCAGAAGCAAATTTCCAACCGTTATCGACTCGCCCGTTTCGCCGGATTGCCAGGTAGGTTTTTTTTTTTTTCCCCCATCACATTTAAACTATTAATGGTTTTCTCCCGTGGTTTGGGTATTCCCGGCGGTTTCCCTCGTCTGACTAGGTCTTAAGCTTGTATGAGTGGGATTTTTTTTATCTTTTGACCATGGCAGAGGCGTTTTAACCTTTTGAGCGGTTTGTTTTCGCCTTTTATTTTGTTGCCTTGTGCGCATAAGGGTTAGGGGTTTTCGGCGCAGACGGCCGTTACGCCGTCTGCGCCAAACCTTCCTGCACTTTCATGTTAGGTAGAAGATAGACGGGTGTGAAGATTTTTTTGAGGTTTTTGTCGACTGTTGTTTCCATGGCGCGTTACCCGGCCTTTATGCCATAGCTGTTTCGCCTGCGTGTTTCTGCTCGGCCTCGCCGAGGCTTGATGTTAAAACCGTAGTTTGCCGGGGGGGATAGGTTTTTGAGAAGATTTTATGGCCACTCTTGAGCCCATCCTGTGTTTATTTCACCACCCTTTCGTGCCCTGTCACCTAAAGCCCTAGCTGTTTAAAGGAAATGTCTCACCATTACCGTGCGTTGGTTGAAAGCAACATGGGTAGTGTTCTTGAGGGGAGCACCCTGTGCAGAGAAGTTCATACACTCCCCGCGGGGAGAGAAATGTATAATCAAGTTAATGTAACCTTTCCGCCGCAAGTTGCATGAGTTTTTTTTTAGTCTTGGGTCTGCTGGGTTTTATGGTTAAAGTGTTGACTGGCACGGGATTGAGGCATTCAATACTTCGCTATGTTTGTCATGCAATAGAATAATAGCTAAATGTCACACCTTACATATGATATACATGTTTGTTTAAATGTATTGCTATCATGAGAAAAGTGGCATATTGCTAAATAGTGCAGATTTAATACTGGCATAAGTATGGTTGATAAGCTTGCTTCATGTAGATCAGATCATAAAATGTTGCACCCTAGTCTTAAGGAATTATAGGGCTGAGCAATGTATACAGTGATACACTAAACCTTATCATACTAGGCATAGGACAATAGCACATTGCACAGTATTGCATACTAGTTCAATTATTCAGCCTGAAGGGTTTATCTCTTAATTTCATTGACTGGTTACAGTCATGATACACTTGAGAAGAAATAAACTGCTACACAATGTCTGCAAATTCGAATTGCTTAATGTCACAATGTTATACATGGCAGGAGGAACTTACAATGTCCAAAAGGCAGAAGAAGAAGGCCCCTGCGGTCGAAGAACAACCAGAAATAGAGGTCGTCACAAAGACTGAGTATATATATGAAGATACCCAATGTATTTCTGGTGTGGAGCCTGAGTACAAATGGGGTGACATATACAGATTGATTTCCCGTAGGGAGGTCCCCGACACGGGTCTGGAAGAAGAACCAATCTATGCAAACATAGAGAGATCCGCCATCATGAAGGTGGCTACCAGACCAGAGCTATTCCCTTGTTCTGAGGTGATTAGATGGATTGTGCCCCATATAAACACAACCACAATGCTCATAGTAAATGTGGAAGGCCAGGGCTATGCTGCATTTAGCCTAGGGTATGTGGCGTTGGCCTATCATCTGCCAGAACCTCAAATCTTTATATCTGATGCTTGGCTGGATAACATCAGAATGGACCTGGTGGAAATCCTGAAGAAGATGCTCTTGCAGGGAAAACTTTATCGGTACAGAACATCCGGTGAATATGACACAGCAAGCTTGAGGGCTCCATACAGATTTATAGCCCTAATGTTGAATAGGATCTTCAGGAGATCCCATGGCAGACTCTTCAAATTTGAATGGATACCCATTATGTTCCACGTAGCAACCCAAGGAACAGTCTTCAATTGGGCCAGCCTAGTATCAAGCAGTCTCTCTTCTTGCGTGGCTGCTACCTTGGGAGGAGAATCCAAGAAAAAGTCTGAATTCTACATGAGATCGATATTGGTAGATTGTATACTGTGCAACCAGCCTTTCCCTGGTCTCAAGTGTGTCTGGGACAGGGAAAGAATGCCTGTATACGCCGCTTACAAACCACTGTGGGCGCAGCAGTACCATAGCCACTACCAGGAGGTCTGCGAGCAATTCATCATGCCACTCTACACACTCATCTTCTGGAAGGAGTGTGACTGTATGTCAGAGGAGGCCATGCGGGTAATAGAAGAGCATGCAGACTATTTCCTGACTGAGAATGGCATGTACATCAGAATGTTTGGTGGCACGAAATGCCCCTTATTGCTGCCCAAATACGCAACAAATTATGTTATTCATAAAGAGGTAGTCAGGCAGGTATTCATTGATGGAATAGGGAATTACCTTTTTTAGCAAAAGAAGGCTACATATCCTCCACTGCCATTCAAACTAGGTAGCTACAGATTTTCCAAGGTAAAGCAAGCTGCGGAGTTCATAGAAGAATTGGGGAAGTTCCATTTTGGTGAGATGACTTTCCGAAGGAATGATACTCATGGTAAAATGGCAGAGCACTGTAGAGAACATAAAGTACATTTTGATTACACTCACCACTTTGACAAGGAAGAATCTGTCTTCTGAAGTGCCCCTAACTTGACAGCTCTGAGAAGGAGGTTTAAGCCTAAGAACCCCACCAAGGGAGGAAAAGGGGCTGAGCAAGCCAGAGCTAAAGAAGAGGCCAAGAGGAGACAGGAAGAGGCCCAGAAGCTGGAACAGGAAGCTGCAGAATGGCTACAGAAAGGAGAAGAAGAAAAAAGAAAAGCTGCCCAAGAAGCAGCTGAAAAGGCACAAGAGGCAGCCCAAGAAACAGAAGAGGCAGCCAGACAGGCAGCTGAGGAAGAAAAAGGAAAGCTAGATGAAGAGCTCCAAAAGCAGGAGGCTGAAAAAATAGAGCTGCCACAACAATCAATTGCTGAAACATCAACAGGACAGACCCAGGAGGAGGCAAGCCCCGAGGTACAAATCCTTCAAGTACCTGCTGCTAGCACTCTTGTGACCCCTACGCTCCAGCTAATACCTTTCACTCAGAAAAAAGGAGAGGAGGTCCCCGACTTCAGCACTGTCTATTATGACAGGGCCACCAAAAGAATAATGAGGAGGACGGAAAAGAAGGTGGAAGCAAAAGATCTATCAGGGAAGATGGTCACAGATACTGTTGTCATGCTAGGGATGGACAAGGATCCTAGGTTCACGATAAGAGTCAGGGATGCCATGATTGATGCATCTGAGGAAAACATAAACAGGGTGATGATTGAACTAGAGTCAGCCAAGAAGACCTCCTCTCAGCTAAAAGACACACTGAGAAAATAAAGACATGAAGGTAATAGACTCAAGAGGAAATATGAGCACATGCAAAGGGAACTGGAATCCTCAAAAGGTGAAGTCTATACCCTTCAACTGGAGATGCAAGCAAAGGGAACAGCACAGGAGTCCCTAGAAAACGTACAATAAGAAGCCCAAAGTCTAAAGAGTGATAAGGAACAGTTACTGGCAAAGGTGGAAGATCTAGAGGAACAGATAAAGATCATCTATGAGTCCAATGATTCATACGCCAAAGAACTGAAAGAGCAGCTCGCTTCTCTGACTGCTGATCTGGAGGCGGCTAAGGAACAGCAGGTAAATATGTAGCCATTTAAAGAATATATCCTGGCTCAAAAAGCTCAAATGCTACAACTGCAGACGGCTCTGGAAGAAGAGAGGTGCAAAGTCCTCCAGATTGACAGCAGGCTGGAAGAGATCATGGAAACTTCCTCATACTTCGTTGATCGATCTCAGGAGGTTCTTGAGGTTTTGAGTGCCAGAATGGCAAGGCCGGAAGATGATGCCGAGACTCCAGAAGGGCTACCAGCAAAAGACCATCGAGCCCTCAAGAGAGATCACAACCTGGTAGAGTTCGCCATCAGTACTGCAGAAGACTTCAAGAAGGCTGTAAAAAAGACGCAGGGAGCATGCTCAAAGTATTTCAGAAGGCTCCTGAATACGTACAACCGATGTCAAACAGAGGCTGAGCATAGGCTTGAAGAGTTCCCAGACCATGAGTCCTTTATGGAGATATTACAGAAAAGATATCAAGATGCAGAGGCCAGAACTCAGCAGATTAGAGCCATTGATGACCTAGTACTGAAGAGTGAGGTAGGCCACGCAGCCGTTAGCATGCAGTTTCTAGAAGATCAACTTCGGTTGAGCCCAGTAAGGATCGAGGCCATCAAGAACCAAATTGAAAAGTTCGAAATCAACATTCAGTTCCTAGAGCCATGTGCTTTTGAAGGCATTGCTACTGAAGCAGCAGCGTGGAAGAAGTTCTTAGATAGCCAGGCGGGACCCTCCTCATAAAGGACTGGTCAAACTTTGTAATAATTTAATATTTTTGTAAATTTTTTTGAGAAATGAAGCGTTGGGAGAGCAAAAGGTTGGGAAGCCCAAAGGTCACTTTGGGCAGCCCAACCATTTTTGACCTTTTGTATAAAAGTAGGAAGCGTAGAAGGAATTGGGGCTTTTTTCCCCAGTAAGACTGGTGATGACATATTGTAAGAAGAACTACTTCATTTTGCAATAGAAATTATATTTTTCCTGTTGAAATAAGATCGGTGGGATTTCAGATGTTTTGACATGGATAGTTGAAAGATGAACTACTTTGTTTTTCAGCATTGTGTCCATGAATCGTGAGATCGTTCTAACTTTATGACCTATGTCTTGTTTAAATGATTTCTGATTTATTTTATGAAATAACCACCATGAGTAATGCATGCTTATCATAAAACAATTAGCTATCTGGTTGTGGAAATATCTTTCATTGTTCATGCTTGCAAAAGTAAATGTCAGCTATCTGTAATTGCTTTTATCATGTGTGCACATCGGCATTACTCATATATATTAGATATAAGTTGGCTCCCCGGGGATAGGTATATAGGGATAGATAGATAGTTAGGTCATTGCATAGTTGCATGTGTGATTTAGATGCCAGCGAGCCTAAGATGAGAGGTAAGAACCTGCGCATCACATTGTGACCGCTCCCTGCATCCTTCACCATCCTGCATGTTTAGTTCACTTCTTGCATATCATTCTTAAGTTAAAATACAAATTCCGATGGACCGGGCCTCAACCAGTAAAGCCTTTGTTTGTGTTTGACCTACAGTAGCCGGACCGCAAAACCGGACGGATTCCCTATACTAAACAATCAACGGGCTAGTTGGGAATGTTGATTGGGGAGAATCCCTTTCTGTTGTCGCCTGCGAATTTCCAGGCCTCAACACAACCATTGATGTAGGAACCAATCTTTACTTGTTCCAATCCACCATATCTTTAAAGTTTGACTTAATCCCACTCTAGATTTCTCAAGTGCAGTTGAACGTAACAAAAAGGTGATGAACAGTCTCCTCGTCACAAAAGCAACTGCTATAAAAATTCAAACCAACCCACTCATGTTTCAAAACAATGTCCTAGGTGAGGACTTCATTCTCTAAAACTAACCGAAGTAATTTTTTCTATTTTAATGGGCCTGGGAGTTTCCAAATAATGGTCCATGACCATGTCATTTCTCTTGTAAACTCTTCTTCAGTCTTCGTGGCATACCACATTTTGATAGTGTAGACTCTAAAGGTATTATTTTCTGACTAACAGAGTCAATCTTCTTCCTCCGATAGTTTAATGACCCTGTGAGCCAACGTTCCGAGACAATATCTCCATTCTTCAGCATAAAATCCATCTAGACCCAAATCATTAGCTGACACCCAATGTTGGGTACAATCATAGGTGATAGATGGATGAGAGGCATCATTAAGGAAGAAATCATCTAAATATTGAACTGATTGTAACAAACCATTTGAGAATATTAAGGCTCCATCCACCCCTAGCCATGGGTCTTCACCAATTTTAACCTTCTTCTCATTACCAATATTCCAAACAACCCCATTTCCAACTAGGGGGAAGGCTTCCACTAGATCCTTCTAGATTATAAAATCTGTTTTAGAAGACTTTGTTTGTTTCGTGAACCGGGATTCCATTGATCTATATTTGATTTATTTGGCTTTCATCATTGTCATTAGTATATATTACATGTTTTCTACCATGTTGATGTTGATGTATATAATGTCGATATCGTTCATGTAAATTTATACGTCTTTTCATGTCAAGTTGATGTAGTTTGGTTTATAAAATGTATTGTTCATGTGTCAATGATCTAAATTAGAGACACAATGTAATGTTTAATTCCAGTTTAAATTATTTAATGTCATTCATGTTGGTGTTGTTGTTGTTTTGTTGTAGTAATTATTCAATGCCTTTATATAATTCTTAACCAATTTAATTGCTTAATAATGTACTAGTTAAAATTATGGAAACTCTTAATGGCAATACATTAAAAGTATGTATTTGAGATCGACAATGAACTTGACATTTCACTATGTTTATAATAGATAGATTGACTTAGTTTTGAACTTAACTTTATCTATGTGTGACTTCAATAAAATGCTAATGGTATTAGTTATATGCTTGAATTTATGTAACTTTAAACTTGATGTTGATGTATATCATGTTGATATTGTTCATGTATTTTTATGTATTTTCATAAATGTCATGTTTCATATTTATGTCTTGCCTTGTATATTGATATCGTTCATGCATATTTATGTCTTTTCGTGTATATTTATTTATGAAAAGTCAAAAGAGGAAATTTTGGGCCTTGAAGCAAGAATAAGGGAGATCCTTATGGACCGTAAATAGGAGTTAAGACAAAAAAAAATTGCTATGTGGCTCTCAAGTGGAGACGATACCTCAAAGTTCTTCCATCATTATGCAAACTACAGGAAAAATATAAATTCAATTTGGAAGATAACATACAATCATGGTGTTGAGGTAGAAGGTTTGGATGACACTATTGAGTTTGGTATAACATCACTTGGGACTCTTTTTAAGTAGGAAAGGAATATATCCTTATATGATATCGTTAATGTAGCTCAAAACTTTCCCTCTTCTATCACTAAAGAGGAAAAATTAATATCTAATGGTTGAACAGACTCTTGATGAACTAAAAGAGGTTTTATCTCAATCTAAAAAAGATAAGAGCCTCAGACCAAATGGGATCCCTATTGAGTTTTATATCGGTCTTTTTGATGTGATTGCTCAGGGTTTAATTCAAGCTCTTAAAGAATCCAAATTAAGTGGAAAGATCCCTGCTATTTTCAACTTGAATTTCATTGCTTTAATACCAAAAAAATATTCCTCGAATACTTTTGATGACTTTATAGCAATATCGCTTTGCAACTGTGTTTATAAGATCATTGGGAAAGCTTTATATTCTAGAATAAAACTAGTTTTAAGCCAGTATATATCTAATGAACAATTTGGCTTTCTTCTGTGATGTCAGTTTCATGAAGAAGTGGGGGATGTTCAGGAGGAAATTCATTCCATAAAGAGCAAGAAGCAAAAAAATGTTATGATCAAAATCGACTTATCAAAAGCATATGATATAGTCAATTGGAATTATCTAAGAGTTGTATTATCTCATATGGAGTTCGATACTCCTTTCATCTCATGGGTAATGGGGAGTCTCCTTTTTTGTATCTTTTTCTATTCTCATCAATGGATCTTCCTCTAAATTTGTCAAACCTAGTAGGGGAATCTGTCAAGGATGTCCTCTAGCTCACCTTATGTTCCTCATAGTGGCTAAAATTTTAGGGATAACTATCCTTGTTGCTAGGCGTGAAAGAGAGTTAGCAGGGATTACTTTTGGGGATTAAATTAAACTTACTCATCTTTTCTTTGTTGATGATATTATTTTAATTTCTGATGGATCTAGAAGGGAATTCACAAAATTACATGGAATTTTACAGGGTTTCTGTAGACCTTATGGGATATAGGTAAACGAATAAAAAACAGAATATATTATGGCTAGGTTGGATGAAGGGGAAGACATATTTATCAGTAATATATTTCCTTATTCATCTAGACTGATCGAGGAGGGTCTTAAGTACTTGGGGTTCATATTAAATATGAATGGTTATGTAAATAAGGAATGGGATTTACTTGTGCCTAAATGTGAATGCAAGATTAAAAACTAGAGTCATCAATGGTTGTCGAAGGGTGAGAAAATTATTCTAGTCAATACTGTCTTAGAGGCTATTCCCGTATATTGCATGTACTTTTGGATCCCTGTTGGTATACTTTAAAAAATCAGAAAATTATGTTTCAGGTTTTTATGGAATGATAATAAGGATCAACAGGGTTTTTTTTGGATTAACTAGCAAAAATTTGTCTCTTCCCAAGAAATATGGAGGTTGGGGATTAAAAATTCCTTTGATCTCAAAATCCCTTGCACAAAATGTGTTTGCAAAATTATACAAGATTTAGGGTTATGGGTCTAGCTTGTTGTGTAAACATATATTTATTCTATGATGGTTTTGGATTGAAGCAGGTACTCATTAAAGGGTCATAGGAACATTTCTATATGTTGGAAAGCGGTTTTATAAGCTTTTGATCTAGTAGGTACGAGTTTAACCTAGAAGGTTGGTGATGGGTCTGTTGTCTGGGTGGGTGTTGATCCTTGCGTAGGCTGCAAATGGAGGTACCTTTTGCCCAACCATATTATGGAACAAATTTGGCAACAAGATATTTTTTCCTAAAAGATATTGTTGATCCGAGGTCTACTAATATTATGAATTAGGGATGGGTAAAAGATGAATATATCGGTCTGGTTGATCAAAATGATGGGATCCCATGGAAAGTAGATACAAATTTATTAAATTATTCACATATTAGGCTATCTAGAAACGAGGATAATTTAGCTTGGATTTTTTCAAAAATTGGAAACTACTCCCCAAAAGAAGATTATATTCAGTTGATTAAGGACAGGGAGGATCCTAAACCATTTTGGTGGTGGAGGGATGTTTGGAAATTTAAGTTCCCAATATTGAAGGATATAGAAGATCAACTTAAAATTCCTAATCTATGGATAGGGGATATTATGGAACAATTCTTACAGGAGTGGAGCGACATGGTTGATTTAAATGATTCGATATCTCTTCCTTTGATAGTTTCTTAGAACATATGGAATGCCAGAAATCTATTTTTCTTTGAGGACAAGTTCATCTTTCCGATACAATGTGCTTTTCAAAGTTTAAGGGTGATGATATTTTTTCTACAAGAAAATATCAATATAAAAACTAGCCTTGGTGACAGAAGAAGATATTGACCGGACTAGACATTGGGGTTATTTTGATGGTGCAACCAAAAGGGAGCAGAGGTCATGTGGATCTTGGGGTATTATTTATTTATCTAACATACACTGGTTCAATTTCAAATATAGAATGGGTGAAGGTACTAATAATTTCACAAAATTAAGTGCTATCAAACTTCTGATGTGTTTGGTTGTAGAGAAACAGGTAACAAATCTGTGGATTTTTGGGGACTCCCAAATAATCATCAATTGGACAAATGGAATCAACAGGATTCACAATATTCATATTGTTCCTTTATTGGACGAGGTGCATAGACTCATAAAAAAGACGGATCAAGTGGATGCCAAACACATATACAGGGAAGGAAATGTCACATGCATATGAACTCGCAAATGTGGGAGCTCAAATGCAGGAGGGTGCCTAGTACATAGAATAAAATAACAACTCAATCATACATGGATCCTTACATGACATATAACAATTTTTTTGTTTCAACATGATTTTTATGGACATCAAAGGCACAATCTAAAAAAACTTTTGGAATGATCAAAATGCATAATAATTGTTTTGTTTTAAGTTTTTTAGTATTTTGAGAAATAGATGAAAATGGCCAAATTTATTTTTTAGACTCATTTTGTGAAAATCCTTTGAGATTTGTATAAGGAAATTATTATGATGTCTTGTAAGAAGAGCAATACTGAGATAAAAGTTGGAATTTTTTTAATGTAGTATTAATTTTATGATAAGAAGAGACCAATACATAGACTAAATTTTGAATGATTTTTGAAAATTATCATTTTGATAATTATGAAAATATTATTAACGACAAGATCTAGGAGCTAAAGGAATCCTCACAACTCAAGATATTCACAAATTATGCAGAAAAACAATGAAAAGAGAAAAATTAACACATATGAATGGTGCCAATAATTGAGTTTATTATCACTATCAAGTATATAAATATTCTTGGAACATCATTATTATACAATAGGAGAAAATTGTTATCCTTTGGAGGAAAATTGGATGCATACATGTGGAAGGCTTGGATTGGACCTCAAAACCACCCTAGGTCGACCAATGAACTCCCTAACCACCTCAAACAGTCACAAATGCCTATGGGAGCATGGCTGGAGCATGATAGGACATAAATGAATGTAGGGTAGGCATGCTGGGTTGCATTGGTGAGTGGAAGTGTCTCTAGGAAGCAATAAATAGTCCAAAAGAGCTGAAAACACCCAAATACCATGCATGGGCACCTCTGGTCAACCAATTTCCATATTTTATGGAGTGGGAGCACACCAAGGACTAAAAATTCATAATTGAGGGTGCATGTGTAACCAGAATGATCAAATGTGGTCACCTGGGTGCATTAACGAGTCCAAAACACCAAAAGGACCTTGCTTGACCAACACAACGTAGTTTTGGACCATATAACATAAGTATAAAACAAATGAAAATGTGCCATGGGTGTATGACCATGGTACTAAGGTGGTATAGTGATATAATGCCCCCCCTTAATCCTAACTTAGTGTAAATACATCACAATATTGAGGCCTTGGTAACTAAGGCTCAAGTCACCTCTTACAACAATTTATGTTTCCATATAACCAAGGTAAGGAGGAAAACCTCCCCTAAAAAATGGACATGGAGATAAATATAATAATGAATATTAGTAATCACCATGTGTTACAAACTCCATGAAGTGATCTTAGATAGGTGAATGTTTTCTCTATGAAGCTCTTGGTGAATATGTTAGCAGTTTGCTCTACAGATGGGCAATACTACAACGATATCACCTGCTCATGCACCAAGCTCCTGATGTAGTTCATGTGTATATCTATGTGCTTGGTCCTATGTATCTCTACTGTATCAGTGGAGATATTGATTTCACTTTTATTATCACACCAAATGACTATGGGTGAGTTAAATGTGAATCCAAGTACTCCAAAAATACCATGCAACCACACACATTATGTAGCTGCATTCAATGCTCCTCTGTACTCGGCCTTGGCTGATGAAAGAGATGAAGTGTGTTATTTCTTACTTTACCAGGATATGGTACAATGTGTAAGCATGGATACATAACTTGAAGTGGAAATTCTGTCAATGGAATCTCCAACCCAATCAGAATCAGTAAATCCAACTAGTTCTAGTGGAGAACTAGTAACATAGTGTTTAGTTCCTTGCACATAATGCAAGATAATTTTTACAGCCTTCCAATGGATCTCATGAGGCTCCTGCATATATCTAGTAACAAAACCTATTGCATAATATAGATTAGGTTGAGAGCGTGTGAGATACAACAAGCTTCCAACTAGTTTCCTATATAACGAGTTGTCCACCAATGGAGATGAACCAAATTCACCTATTTTCATTCCTGAAAGGAATGGGAACTTGGCTGCCTTAAATTCAACCATATTTAAATTTAATAACATATTTGCATCATACTTTTATTGGCTTACATTAATCCCTGCATTAGATTTCTCAATCTCTAATCCAAGGACAGTCATAGAAAACTCACTATACAAAGAGGACTTTATTGAACCTATATCATCAATGCAAATTCATGTGATCAAATTATCATCAACATAAAACACTATCACCCACAATAAAACACAAACATGCTGCAAATATACATTAGGATCAAATTTTCATCGCTCAAATCCTAGTGAAAGAACAAAGTTATCCATTTTGGCATACCAAGCCCTGGGGGCTGGCTTGAGGCAATAGAGAGACTTCTTCAACCTACATACAAGTGAAGGATAATTAATGAAACCTTCAAGATTCTGTATTTAAATATCCTCATGAATATCACCATGAATAAAATCACTCTTCACATCCATGTTGTGAACCTCCCATCGCTTAGATGCAACAATGGCCAAAACTAGCCTGATTGAGTCCATATTTTCAACCAGTGTGAATGTCTCTGTATAGTCCACTCCTTGGACTTGAGAGAAGAATTTGGCACCAACCTGTCCTTTTAATTGATATATGAACCATATACATCAAATATGGTCTTATAGACCCACTTACATTGCACTAGTTTCCTCTTGGAAGGTAGAGGAACCAACTCCCAAGTTTCATTGTCTTGCAAATACTTGAACTCTTATTGCATGGTTGTTTGACATATTGGTTCAAGTGATGCTTCTTGACATGTATGAGGATCATATCCAACCATAATTAAGCATCTCTCTGAAATATTCAATTCACAAGTAGAGAAATCATTGTGAAATTGAGATCTATTCTTCCTAGAGTCTAGTGGATGTCCAACAATATCACCGACTACTTGTATGGTTCTCTAAGAAAAATTTGGACTTATGAGTGAGTCATGATATGAATTCATCATAATAATCATAATCAACATAAGAATCATAAAAATTATAGAAATACTCATCACTTACATAATCATGGAGTGGAGGATGTGAGCATTCCCCCTTGACTAGTTCGATCTCTTGCATGGGCTCTTCTTCAAAATGTACACTCCTTTCAATGAATGTTTTATGAGATGAGGGACCAAAGATATTTTATCCCTTTGAATTTTCAACATATCCAACCATAATGGACTCCTTGCTTTGATATTGCAAGGCCTTTCTCTTCTCAGGAGGAATTATAGCCCAATCCTTTGAGCCAAAAACCCTGAAATGAGAAACATTGGGCTTGTGACCACTCCAAGCCTCAAATGGAGTTTTTACTTCCAATGTTTTGTGTGGATCTCTGTTATGAACATATGCAACACAATTTGTGGCTTCATCCCATAACTTAGGTGACAAATCCTTTGCCTCCATCATGCATGTTGCCATCTCTTTCATAGCTCTATTCTTGTGCTCCACAACACCATTTTGTTGTGGTGTGCAGGGCATAGAATGATGCATATGAATATTAATTTCAGGACATAGATATTGTAATTTATTGTTGACATAATCCTTTACATTTTTATTTCTAAGAACCTTGATTTTATTCCCACTTGTGTTCTCAACTAAATACTTGAACACTCTGAAAGTCTCAAAGACTTCATATTTTTGTTTGAGAAAATACACCCAGCAAAACCTTGATAAATCATCAATGAAAGTAAACACGTTGCTTGAATTCCCATATGAGGGTGTGGGAATAGGCCCTATTAGATATGAATGGATCAGACCAAGCACTTGTATAGCCATATTTTCCTTCCCTTTATCATATTTTCGCTCAGCATGTTTCCCTACTATGCACCCTTTGCAAGTGCCTTTGGAAAACTTGATGGTAGGAGGATCCCTTCAACCATGATATAATTGCTTAGTGCTTGGAGATACCTATAGTTTAGTTTTACATACCTATCATGAAACAACTTACTGGTCTCATTGGCATGCGATAGGAGCACATTCCCTTGGGATTAGGGGAGGAAGTGAGAGAACTTATGCATTCTCGAATCATGGTAGTAAAACCCACTGCAACAACTTGGCCTATAGAGATTTATGATATCTCCACATCATCTTGAGTAAATGTTACTATATTTGTTGTACCTATGTGTGTCAATTTATAGACATAGATTAGTTTTGCTTCAATATCAGGTGTAACCAAAACATTGTTGAAGTACCCATCTTCTAGATCAATCATGCCAATCCCTTTGGATTGAATCACTAAGTCATCACCCATGAGAATGGATGGACCACTGTAAGGATGTATGGATGAGAAGGAATATTGCATGTGGCTTGAGGCACCTGAATCTATGATGAAGGATTAAGAGCATGAATACCCAACAACCAAAGCATGGGATATATCCTTGTTCTCTGATCTTGAACCTCCCTCTTTCTTCCTTGTGCCTTCTGGAAGTGGGATGTGGTTCTTCTCAAGGATTTGTGCCATAATGTCAATGGTTTTCTTCATGCATGCACTCTCTGGATTCCATCATTTGTGACAATAAGTGCATTTTTTCTTCTCTTTGTCCTTGCTAGGATTCGAACCCCCATCTTAAGATTTAGGCTTGTCCTGCTTCTTATTTTCTTGTTGTTTCCAATATTTGGATTTATCCTTGCCTTTGGATTGATTCGAAACTCCTACAGCAAGGGCTTGATCCTTGGTGGATTTGATGGTACCCATTTGCACCAACTTGTCTTGTTCTTGAGTCAAATACTCCTTGAAGTCTGTCAGTGAAGGCATTCTCCAATTTTGAGTTGTTAGCTTGCTTGAGTGGAATGTGGAGACAAACACTTAGCACTCGGGGACTAGATTCAAAAGAATGGACAAGATAAGTTGCTCCTCCTTCTTTTCAATGCCACATTGTTTTAGTTTAAGCACCAACGATTTGAACTTTGTGAGGAAATCATGCATCGTCTCAAAGTGAGTTGGGTTATGATGAGTTCAACTCATTTTCGAGTTGGTGTCCTCTCATCTCATCAGTCTTCCCAAAAAGTGACTATATCTTGATATAGACTTCATTGGGTGTAGTAATAATATCTACATGCAAGATAATATACCTCGATATATAGATACAAAGCATCTCGAATGCCTCATCCAATTCGTTGAAGTACTTTTTTTTGCCACAGTAGAGTTAGGTTCGTTCTTAGTTCCCATGGTGAATTTGTAGAGGAATTTCAACCTCATTTAGATCAGCATATCGACCTTCCATTCAAAATAGTTGAATGGGGTAAGAAAGATATGATTCTGCTCCATTACAATTTGCGCACTGAGTGATAGAAACACTGGAAGTACCTGCAATGCAAACACTCGAATTTTATAGAAGAAACCCTAGATAGAAAATCAAAAGCTCATGATTTGAATTGAAGCTCTAAATATCTCTGATACCATGTGTAAATATGATTCATATCAATATCTAAAGGATAAATAAATCCCCACAACTCCAGATATTCACAAATTATGTATAAAAATAGTGAAAAGAGCAAAATTAACACATAGCAATGGTGTCAATAACTGAGTTTATTATCATTGTCGAGTATGTAAATATGAATGGAACATAATTATTATAAAATGGGATAAAATAGTTATCCTTTGGAGGAAAATTGTATGCATACATGGGGCAAGCTTAGATTGACCTCAAAACCCCCCTAGGTGGACCGATGAGCTCCCTAACCAACTCAAACGGTCACGAATTCATATGGGAACATGGTTGGAGCATGATAGGACATAAATGAAGGTAGGGTAGGCATGGTGGAGTGCATGGGTGAGTGGGAGTGGCTCTAGGTAGCAATAAATGGTCCAGAAGAGCCAAAAACACCCAAATACCATGCATGGGCACCTTTGGTCAACCAATTTCCTTGTTTTATGAAGTGGGAGTGCACCAAGAACTAATAGTCATAAATGAGGGTGAATGTGTAACCATATTAATCAAATGTGGGCGCATGGGTGCATTAATGAGTCCAAAACACCAAATTGACCTTTCTTGACCAACATAACCTACTTTTGGACCATATAGCATAAGTATAAAACAAATGAAAATGTGTCCTAGGTGTATGAACATGGTACTAAGGTGGTATAATTCTCTAAAAATAATTCAATCATGGAAAGGGACTAAAAAATGTAATATTTTTTCATTAATAAAAGGTTATGATTTTTTTTCTATAGGGAAAAAAAATATTGATGTCTTTTCATGTCATTTTGATGTTGTTTGATTTATAAAATCTATTGTGTGTCAATGTACCAAATTAGAAATGCAATATAAGTACTCTATTTAAAATCATTTAATGTCATTTTTTTGCACTAATAATTTATGGCATTATATAATTTTTAAACAATTTAATAGTTTAACAATGTATTAGTTGAAATTATGGTCTGAACAAAAATCTCTCCTCTAATTTGAGCGTGAGTCCTCTGCAAAGGTGTGTGATTCCTTTCCCTGTGCTATATTTCCTACATCCATGGCTCTAGGAAGGGGCCCTGAGGCTCTTCCTCCTCCTCCACCCAATATTCTTTCCTTTAGAAAGCTGGTAACGTCCAGCTACAAATGACAAGCAAGTGACTCACAACAAAAAATTGGACAACATCCCTACATTTTCTCTCCCTATCGAAGAGTCTTGTCGGTCTGCACTGAATTTAGCTGAGAGGGGACTTATGGGACAGTCACAGGCTTATGACCCTCTCCCAAATCCATAGAGGCGTGGGTGCAGTGAAATTGGAGACCGCTAACCACAGACGGAATCAAAAGTCATTTGGTAGGTAATGGATTCTTCGTTTTTTTCTTTGACAGTATAGAATATATACATCTTATCTTTAGGAATTGTCCATATTTTATGGGCCCCCAGGCCCTATACTTGAACAAATGGACATCAAATTTTGATCCAACACAAGATGTGTTGTCGACTGTACTAGTCTAGGTGTTCCTCCCACACCTACCTCTACATTGACGGAACCCAAAGTCCTTAGAATCAATAGGTAACACCCTGGGAAAATACATCGATCAAGAAGGACAAAAGGATCAGTATTCATGTGCAATAATTTGCATTGAGGTTGACCTGGAAATTGGTCTCCTTGAATCCATAAAACTAACGATCACCGACCAGTCTCATATTCAAGAATTGGACTATGAAAAATTTCTATTCAAATGTAGGCATTGCCATGGCTATGGACACTTTGCACAGCAGTGCAAAAAGATGGTTGAAGAAGATCCGAAAAAAATCAAAAGGAGGAAAAAGGACACAGGTGCAGAAACTAGCCATGACAAAATAAAATAGCAAATCAAAAGGAAAAGGGTATCCGTCAGGATCTAGTGCACCATCCACAGGGAAGATTCAAGGGGAAGGAAGTACAACCCCAACAATAATAGAGGCTTCCAAAAACCCTTTTGAAATTCTTAGCACTCCAGAAGAAATTCCAGATTGAGCAGTTGAGTAGGATAAACAATAGACCACTTCTCCTACAATGGAAAAATAAAATATAGACACAACCCCATCTCATCGTGACTCTCTAATAGAAGGCTCCTCCTCCCCCTCCTATGTAGAAATGACAAGGAAGAAATCTCCAGAAAACTAAGGATCTCCGAAAGACGAGAAATTCGAGAGGACTTCGAAAAAAGTAGGGAGAAAATATCATAAGAAAACAAGAGAGGAAGAAGCAAAGAGGAAAAAATACAAGGCATCCAATCCACCATTGAAATGTCCCGAAAGAAACACCAGAACTAGGCCTCATAACGAAGGTCCTACTCCCTTCTTTCCCAGTAAATAATATGATTAAACTCTTGGAATCGTAGAGGATTGGGAAACCCCTCGAAGGATGAAGTAGTCAAAGATCTTTTGAAACTAGAATCTCCAAAGGTACTCATTCTCCAAGAGACTAAAATCGAAGGGGAAACCCTACTAGATATCAGCAAACTGAAATGGAAGAAAAACGCAGGGAAGGTCATCAATGCAAGGGCCTCCATAGAAGGGCATGCAACCCTGTGGTTAGAAGACAAGTTTCATTTGGAAAACTCCATTGAGACTCAGCATTGGATTTTCACCGAAATCCATCACTCTACAAGCAAGCTCACCTTTGCACTCTTTAATATTTATGTTCCATCCCTCTATTCTGAGAAGAAAGAATGTTGGCCTAATTTATCAATTTTTTTAGAAATGTATTCTCCTTCAAACATCATAGTAGTCAGAGATTTAAATTTAGTCCTAGAACCAAAGGAGAAAAGAGGTGGCAATAGTGGAAGGGACCCAATGCTATCTCTTGTTGAGGATTTAATTCAACAGTGGGATCTTCTTGATTTCAATCCCATGAAAGGATTCTACACTTAGACAAATAACAGACTTGGGGCTGAGCATATTTCAACTCGCTTCGATAGATTTATAGTGCAGAGTTTGTTGTTGATGGAAAATAAGTTAATTTCTTCCAAAATTATCCCAAATTTGACTTCAAACCATAATCCCATTCTCCTATAGTTGGAAGAGGAAGAAAACTTGGGCCTCATTCCTTTCTGATTCAAAACTCTTTGGATCAAAAAGGAAGGATTCATGTAGACTATTCTAGCAGCCTGGTCTAACCCTTTCAGAGGGTCACGCATATTTGTGTGGGAACATAAATTAAAAGCCACCAAAAATGCTTTGAAAGACTGGATCAAAAATCGTACTAACACCCCGTCTAGCCACAGAATAGAGAGTATTCAACAGTTAATAGACCTGCAAATGGAAATGGAGAGTAAGGATATTACTTTTTTCATAACTATAGAAGGAACAGGCTGCACAATTCAACTCCTTTTGTTCCTTTCGCCATAAATAATATTATTGGAGACTTAAGTCCCAAATTTTGTGGTTAAAAGTTGTAGATCGAAGTACCTCTTTTTTTCATCAGAAATTCAGATCCCACCTCTCATGAAACCATATCTCTGAAATTTCTTCCGAAGAAGGAACTGTCTTTAAATGTTTTGATAAGATTAAAGTGGCAACATAATTACATTTTTAGAAACTCTACAAATAAGAAGGGTCAAGTAGTGAGGAGGTCATCTCTGACTTCCTTTCTCACATTCCATTTCTCGTCAGGGAAGAGGACAAATTAAGTCTCTTGAATCCATACATAGAGGAAGAAATCAACAACGTAATCTGGTCCATGGATCCAGACAAATATCTAGGGACTGATGGGTTTTCATTTCACTTTTATATAATTTGCTGGACAATAATCAAGGTTGAACTGCTGAGAATGATAAAATCATTCCAACAAAAATCCAAAGTGGGAGGCAACACTAACTCCACCTTTCTCGCTTTAATCCCGAAAGAGGTGAATCTAGGAACCTTTGACATATTTAGGCCTATATCAATTTGCAATGTATCATACAAAATTCTCTCTAAACTTTTGGCAAATAGAATCAAATATCTTAGTTGCACACAGAATCAGATATTTATTTAGGAATGGACAAAAACCATTGTCAAAGAAGAAATGTTGAATTAGAAAAGAACCATTCATAAATCAAAGTATTGGCTAGGCATACTTTCATGGTGCTTTCCAAGGTGATCCAACTATGTGTGGTGCATGAACGATTATTTATCTCACAAATAATCATTTCTACACTTTAAATTTTGGAGTAGGACAAGGAACAAATAATAGTGCAAATCTTTGTTCATTATGGACATTGTTAAGGAATGCTTTGGATATAAATGTGAATGCCCTTTAGGTTTTGGTGATTCAAATTACTGGTGGATTGGTGTAATTGGGTGTCTCAAATTACAAATATGCAACTACAACCTCTTCTCCAATGAATTGAAGAAGCAAGATCACAATTTGTATATCTTGCATTTGGAAATCTATACAGGGAATTAAATCAAAAGGTGCATGGGATTTCCGAGGATGCCATCCAATACAGGATGAAATGATGGAAATATAGGAGGGGGAGAGATGCTTCCACCTGTTACCCAATTCATATTTTAATTTCTGAAACTCTCTTTTCATGTTTTCTGTTATTGTTCTTTAAGGAAAGGTTATATGGAGATATCATATGTTTTGGTCTATTTTTATCTTTTAAGAAAAAGCTTGTTGGGGTTCTTCAACTATTTTTTGGAAAAGGATCTAATGAGTTGAAGATAACAATATGAAGTAGGAAGATAGTGATATCTAAGGAATTGATAGGGTCTTATATTTGTACTAAAAGGTCCAAAAAGGCATGAACTCAATTTTTAAGCCATGGAACTACTCGTGTATATTTTGATTTCATCTCGAAATAACAAATATAACCTTTTTTTTCTTGTAAAAAATGCATGCTATTACCTATCGAAAAATAAAAATAAATAAAAAACTCATTTCCCATAGGTCAAAATAGACATAATACTGCACATAAAATAATATCATATTAAAAGTAAAGAATACATATGAGTCACCCAAAAACATTCTACTAATAAAAACACAACCTATGTACATTCATATACCATGAAACATCTTTAATACAAAGTATACAAGCAAAAAACTAAATAGGTGTTTAATTTTATGAGTTAAAGATTATACCTTAGTGATGATAGTGGTTTTTTTCTCATGTGGTTCATATCCCCAAAAGATGGAGGGATCGCTATGTCCATGGTAATAATTCTCAAGGGGGGCACCTGAAGGGGCCCCACCCTATTGGCTCTAGGTTTGGGAGCCTAACCCTAAAGAATCTAGAGAATTGAACCTCTGAACTTGACTACTACGGTCTTTGACTTGGAAGCACCAACCAAATGAGATACCCCTCAGGGCCTGTTATGATAGTGGTTTGGATTTACAAACAGATATTTACATGTTCCCATTTGAAAACATGATATGTTGTATAAGAGATTTTGTAGAATATTCAAAACAAACTGAAGTTCAGTATTCTTCAGGAGCATAATGGTGATTACCATCACCATACAATTTAAACTAATAATTTTCATATATAAGTTCTATTATAAGGTATTATATGTCAATAAAAATCATTCACAAGCTCCCATATGAAAACGTGATACAAGGATGCAAATGTAACTTCTATTTTACAAGACTCCTCATAACTAGTTAGGATTTCATATGATATTATTACTTTTAAGTATTAAGGTATGTATTTTTATATTATAGGTTATATTAATGTTTCAGATTCCATGGTTATGGGTGCTATGTGTTATATGGATTAAGAGTTAGTTGTAAGAATGGGCATAACAGTTAGTTGCATATTGGTTTGGTTGCAAGGATTGTACCTTAAGAATATGGGGTTATAGGTGTAATGAGTTATAAGGTTTTGAGGTTATATGTGTTAGGGTTTACAGGTGATAATACATAAGAGTTATGGGATTAGGTATTATAGTAGTAACATTGATTAAGGGTTAAAGGGTTTCAAATTTGTGGAATAACGGTCATAGGGGTTAAGGTTCATATTGAATTTAGATTATAGCAGTTAGGGGTGTAGGGATAGTTGTAATAGTATCATTTAGTATTTAAGTGGTTATAAAATTTGTATATTTTAAGGTTTATACTTCAATCTAGACTCGTCATGTGCACAATGCTTACCTTACCTACTAATGTAGAATTGCACATGCAACCAACCCCTTTATAAAAGAAACAATTTTAAATAACAAAATCATTACTGAACAAAAAACATAACCTACATGTGAAATGATGCAATGCATTTTTCACATTTAATGCATCAGTGACCATAAATATTTTTTATCAGAATATTCCATAACAAATTAATTTACTTTCAACATAATGGTTGTAAATGATTCTTAATTTTTCACACTCAACATCATAAAATATAAACAAAAACATAATTGGCCAATTATAGAATATAATAATTATAAACTGACAAATCCACAATATAAATGTTGAAATAAAACACGTACATATCGCTTTTCATTTCCATCACCTTGATTGTCTTCCTCACTTGGCATTATAACAGTGTTCTTCTAAAAAATATGTTTTGATATCGTATTATGTCTTAGTACAAATCCCTAATCCCTATCCAACACATCTAGGTAAAAATATACTTGGTTGCAAAGTTTTGGGAAAAAATAAGGATATTTAGATTCATCCCATGTCCTTTTAAAGTTGATACATATTAGATCACTATCGTGATATTTCTTTACATTACTTTGGTCGAAGGTATCCCACCACTTGAACCTTAATATAACACATTGTAAAGTTGATAAGTCTACTTGAATGATCTCTTATATATTTTTGATGTAACCTAACTTACCCTCTATTGTATTATTATCACGATGCCTAGCTCAACTAGATTGTACGAACTCGACTTCCACTCCACAATCCAATTTGCACATTCATTATCGGCGTCCCCAATGTACATGGGAACAAGTTCATCTGTAAAGATGTGGACAATTAATGGTATAATATGTTTAATAACTCAGGCATTAATAAAAATATATAAATGTTATAATTCAAATATGAATTATAAAGGTAAAAATATACACAGAGATATTATACAAAGTTTATGCACCTGAATCTCTATGTTTAATGCATCTTCTTCACCACACGGGTAATGACTGAATGTGCCATACTTCTCTCTAATCTAGTCAACCATTCAATTGTTGGGACATATCATTGGATTTTTTTTTAATGATCAAGATAATGCAAGCTTATATTGTTCAACCATCTAAATTATTTCCTATCACCTTCATATTTCCTTCTCTTCTCTTAATATAATGCAACCCGCAATTGTGTTGCCTCCACGTTGTAAAGAATGGATTTATTTATGGTTTCCATTTATTAATTCATTGATTTTACATTAATTCATTAATTGTATGGCTCCCTCACTTGCCATAAATAAAGATAAGAGCCATGTACTGTAACACCCTGGTTTTGACCCCATGATATTTTGATTGTACATGATGTATATATTGTAAAGAATCGTGGCAAGGAGCCCAAGGCCAAGGCCCTACCATTGATGAATGTTTTGTGATAGGTGATATGGATGATGCCTATGGTTATGGTGTTGGTTATGCACAACATGTTTTGATATATCATGTAAAATACAAATTAATAAAAATACCAGAGCTGGTTATGGAACTGCAACGTAAAGAGATGGGGGCATGATTTCACAAAGGAACAGGGTGGGGGAGTTGGTTAAACCTATGAGCCTATAGTGTTAAGCCAGATGTCAATGAGGTAAAATTTAACCCTCAGCTACCTTCATTCTTTGTCCTCGGTCATTAATTCCTTCCAGAAATCAAATGAGGCAGTTAATGCCTGGGGCAGTGCAGGGCATGGCAGACTGTAGTATGTGTAGGCCTGTATCCTGTGGAAGGATGTGATCCTGCTTCTGTAGGAAGAAAGCACGTGATGCATGCCAGTTCGTCAGGAAGGATTTCATTTTGGGTTTTGTTCATGCTCCTCAGTCGGGCGTTTGGGCATTCCTTCAAATCATTCCATCACAGTTCATCCCCATCTTTCATTCACACTATTGTTCAGGCTCTGGAGATTGTCCATGCACGTTTTGTGGTTACCCTCTTGCAGAACCATGAGTTATTTCCTGTGATTGTTCATCTGTTGTTTAGCGATCACCATCTTGGTCATTCTTTTCTCCCAAAATAGGAAGCTAATTGTCTTGTTGAGCAAGGGTAGAGGAGATCCCTCATTTTGTGAGCAAGAGAGCGGTCTTCTGTGTTTTTCCCCGGCGTGGTGTTTTCCCACAACAGAATTCCTGTGTTTTACTAAGTCTACGGTGTGTTTCCTGTGTCACAACGAGTAGCCTATTTTGGCTAGGTTACAACGTGGTTGTTGTGTGGTGTACCCTAGATTTGGGTCTGATTTGTATGCAAGACTAAGGAGTGGAAGAGAAGAGGAATGGGATTGTTAACCTAGTGCAGATAGGAACCTCAGGAAAATATAAGAGTGGCTGGTAGATCCATACTGCATGCCCTGAAGAGCACTAGAAGGGAGGCATATCCTGAGGCACTGTTGAGTAGAGAAAGGGATACTACCTTGTGTTGGGATGCAAGTAAGGTGGATTCCCAACCAGATAGATCTTGTGGAGGTGTCCTTAGCTCTAAAGTGAGCCACTAGCTTAGACATTAACTTGTCCTTTCCACTACCTTAGCAGCCAATAAACCCAATTGATATTTGCTTGGCCTTGGGGCCAGTTAACCCAATTGGATCTTGGTTTGGCTTAGTATTGGTTTGCATTGACCTTGGGTGTAATCCTTAGCTGGACATCCTGTTAACCCAACTATGAGAGATGGCTTGGCCTTGGGGACGGTGAACTCCTCTGTTGTCTTGGTTGGTCCTTAATGCAAATGTTGGCTTGATAAGCCTGCAGCCTATTAACCCAACTAGGTTGGCTTGGATGGACATTTAGGTAAGTCCAACTAGGTGTTAGCTTGACTGTGTGTTAAAGATATGGCTATGTGTGAGTCTTCTCTTAACTAGTTTCTTGTGGAATCATGCCCAGCTCAAGGGTGGGAGTGGTGTTGAGAGATTAAATGACACACTAGCCTATGGTTGGGTGGAACGTTGCAGCTACATAGCTAGTTGCAGGGCATCTTCATTCATCAAGATAAGTATCTCCATTATGTTGTTTATGCCATGTATTGTCTATGAATTGTTTTGTTCATGTCTAAATGCTTATTTATGATGAAGTAGAGGTTTTCTATGTATATCTCCTGCATTTTATATTTGTTTATGCCTTATATGTTTGTATGCATTGTGTCTAAGTTTATGAAGGATAGAATCCTTTTACAGGGTAAAAAATGAAGCTAAGGTATGAAATATGGCATTTTCACCCCTGGAAATCTGTCTAAGGGAAAGTTGAATAAAGTTGAGAATGGGCGTTCTGATTCCTGATTCCTGAAGTCAGAGGTCAAAAATCGAAATCTAGAAGGAGGAAAGTGCGAGGATAGCTAAAACCTCTAAGTAAAGCTGGATTTTTTATTGCCGAAATCGAAAAGCGGAAGTCGGAAGTCGGAAGCCAGAAGGTGGAAAGCGGAAAGATAGCTGAAAAACTCTAAGGAAGGTTGGATTTCTGATTCCCAAAGATGGAAGGCAGAAGTCGAGAAGTCAAAAGTCAAAAATTGGGAAACTGAGGATAAAGGTAAGCATTACCTGGATTTCCAATTTCCAAAGTTGGAAATCGGAAGGTGAAAATCCAGAATCCAGAAATTGAAGGGTGACAAGCAAACACCTTGCATTGTTGGATTTCTGATTTCCGAGGTCGGAGGTCGGATGTCGGAAAGGTCATTTTAGTTCAGAAATGGCCATTCTGGATGCAAAATGGGTGATTGAAGGTCGGAACGACGATAATAGTGGCTCTAAGTTGAGATGAAGGTTGGAGTTTAGGTTAACGTCCATAAATGGTGTTTATTATAATAACAAAAGAGGTTATTTCACAAAAAATTGAAATAATCCGCATTATGGGGTATGGGGACGTGACATTGTGGTATCAGAGCTATGGGTTGCAACATTGGGCCTTGATGGGATGAGTCAAACAATTATCAGAGCTACGGGTTTCAGCATTGGGCCTTGATGGGTCAATTCAAAAAATTAACAGAGCTGTGGGTTGTAGTATTGGGCCTAAATGGGCCATGTGAATAGTTTCCAGAACTATTGGTTGCAACATTAAAGCTGAATTTGTTTTTATTTTTTATTTTTAAATTATCATGCATCTAACATACATGTATGTTAACACATTCTTGCAGAGTCATAATGCAAGTTAGAAAGGTGGGTTTTGGCTTAACCATGAAAACCTACAACAAGAATGATGTACGATATCCCCATGGGTAAGAGGAAGATGTTATGGGTGAGAACATTAGAGTCGGAAATGATGAAACCAAGTCTAATGGAAGGAGATATCGAGATACCCTGCCAAATTTTGCAACCACCATGAGAATCCTAAGGGTGGAAATGCAGAGTTACCGAGCAGACAATGAAAAAATGGTCAAGGCTCAAGAAGATCAATACCAGCTGAATGCAGTCATGCTGAAGAGTTTGACAAAATTGCAAAGAAATATGGACTCTAGGCATGGGAGAGTAAATCCAGAAGGAAGTAAGAGCAACACTAGAACAAGGAAAAGGACTTCTAATGGGTCATCTGACTCGGAGGAATCCAATGAGGGTTCAAGCTCTTCTTCTAACAAAAGCAAGAGAAGGAAGCGCCCAAGGAATAGCTCCCGAGATGATTTTAAGAAGACTAATCCCCCTACCTTTAATGGTGAGATCAAGAACGGTCAAAAAGCTGAGGCTTGGATTCTGGGAATGAGGAATATTTCCAAGTCCAGGACTATTCTGGAAATATGAAGGAAACAGTTGCCATCTTCAATATGAATGGAAGAGCATCCATTTGGTGGGAGCACCCTTGACAGGTAAAGAGGATCAGTGAAAGAAGACTTAAGTGGAAACAGTTCAAGAAGTATTTCAAGCAGAAATACCTCTCTAATAGGTATTATGATGAAAAAATTAAGGAATTCCATGAGCTAATATTGGGACAGCAGGCCATGGAAGAATATGCCAAAAGGTTCATAGAGATATTAAGGTATGTTAGGTACATTAAAGACGAGAAGGTGAAGATCCAATGTTTCTTGAGTGGGTTACCTCAGTCATACAAGGACCGAATTGAATTTGATAAGCCTAGAATGTTGGAAGAAGCTATCAGAAAGGCTAAGTCATGTTATGATCAAAACAAAAGCAAGCCTGATCATCAGAAGGCTTGGAAGGAAAAGTAGAATGAGAGGTTTGGAGAGAGAAAGAAAGGATTCAAACCTTCCAAATTCAAGAGCCAACAGTAAAGTAAACCATCACGGACTATGGATCAACCAACCAGAGTGATGGGGGAAAAGCCAAGGGATCCCAAAGAGACCAGAGAACCTCTCCATTGTTGGACATGTGGATGACCCCACATGTGCAGGAATTGTCCTCATGAGGAAGGATATGTAAGGCCATATTACAACATCCAGGAAGCTGAAACGGTTGGTCAAGTGGTCAGGACAGACCCTAGTATTTATTCAGCATTAGAGGACCGTCAAGCATATCACCAGTCTACTGTAGTTGAGGATCAAGGTAAGATTGTTGAGCAATCTGTCTCTATTTTAATTGACCCTGATTCTACTCACATTTATATTACTCCTGGGATTGTTGAAGTTTGTGCTTTTAAGAATTTAAAACATGGTAAGTCTTGGTTAGTTCAACTAGCCACTAGAACCAAGAGAAAGGTCAGTGGGACTGTAGAAAAATGTCCATTAGAGATGAATGGGTTGGCGACTTATGCAGGTCTGAATGTCTTTCCACTTGGCTCCTATGACATTCTCATTGGAATGGATTGGTTAGAAGCTCACAGAGTAAAGCTTGACTGTTACAATAATACCTTTGAATGCATGGATGAAGAAGGACACCCAAGAGTGGTAAAAGGAATTCCCAAAGTGGTTTCTGTTAGGCAAATTTCAGCCATGTAATTGAAGAAGCTCTGCAAGAAAGGTTTCCAGTTATATGCATCCCAAGTTTTGGAGGCGATAGAGAATGAAAATTTAGGGTTGGAGGATTTTCATGTGTTACAGGAATTCAGGGATGTTTTTCCTGATGATGTTCCAAGACTTCCTCCAAAGAGGGACATTGATTTTAGAATTGACCTTGTGCCAGGAGCAGCACCAATGTATAAGGCACCCTACAGGATGAGCACACCTGAGTTATTAGAACTAACGATGTAGCTTCAGTAATTGTTGGAGAAAAAGTATATCAGGTTGAGTGTGTCTCCTTGGGGAGCACCAGTCATGTTTGTAAAGAAGAAAGATGGTACACTCAGGTTGTGTATTGATTACAGACATCTAGACAAAGTCACAGTGAAGAACAAGTATCCTTTACCTCGAATTGATGATCTTTTCAATCAAATGAGAGGGGAAAAGGTATTTTCCAAGATTGACTTAAGGTCTGGTTACCATCAGGTAAGAATCAAGGATGAAGACATTCATAAGACAACCTTTAGAACAGGGTATGGACACTATGAGTTTGTAGTGGTACCATTTGGTCTCACAAATGCACCAGCTACATTTATGTGCCGTATGAATAGTGTTTTCAGTAGGTATTTGGACAATTTTGTTCTTGTATTTCTTGATGACATTCTTCTCTATTCTAAGAATGAGGAAGAGCATGTTGAACACCTATGAATTTTTTGCAATTATTGAGGGAGCATAAGTTGTATGCCAAGTTGTGTAAGTGTGACTTCTATAAAGATAGAATTCATTACTTGGGCCACATCATATCAGATGAAGGCATATTTTTCGACCCTAAAAAGATTGAGTCCATCATGAATTGGCCAAATCCAAGGAATGTGACAGATGTAAGGTCTTTTATGGGACTTGCAGGATATTATAGGAGATTCATTGAAGGATTCTCCAAGGTTGCACATCCTATCACTTCTTTTCAAAGAAAAGGGATGGGATTTGAATGGACACCTAAATTTGAGGGAAGCTTCCCGCAATTGAAGAATCTTCTCACAAGTGCACCCATTCTGAAAATTGCAGACCCGTAAAAGGACTTTGTGGTGTGCAATGATGCATGTGTTCAAGGGATTGGAGGAGTTCTTATGCAAGACAACCATGTGGTATGTTATGAGTCTAGCAAGTTAAAAGATCATGAGAAGAATTATGGCGCTCGTCATAGAACTTGCAGCCATAGTACATGTTCTCAAGATGTGGAGGAATTACTTAATGGGAAGAAAATTTGAGTTAAGAACATACCATTGTGGTCTGAAATATTTGTTTGATCAGCCAACACTAAATGCTAGACAAGCTAGATGGCTGGATTTTTTATGTGAGTTTGATTTTGAAATCAAACACATAAAAGGAAAAGAAAACAAAGTGGCTGATGCACTCAACAGGAAAGTGCATGAAATGCATGTGGAATCTCTTAGTGTTTGTCGATCGGATCTGAGACGGATGATTGTGAATCATACTGCTAAATATGATTTGTGTGTGTAGGTCAAGGATAAATTGCAGTAGTAGAATCTTGAGAAGAGATATGAGGGATATAAATTGGAAGAAGATGGACTTCTTACCTACAAGAACAAATTTTATATTCCACATGTCGCATACTTGAGGAGAGTTGTTATGGATGACATCCGTCAAGCTCCGTATTCTGGTCATCCAAGATATTAGAAGACAATTACTACAGCTAGAAAGCAGTATTTCTAGCCAGAAATGAAAAAGGATATTGTTGAGTACATTTCAAGGTGCATGAAATGTCAGCAGGTGAAGGTTGAGCATCAACACCCAACAGGTTTGTTGCAGCCTTTTCCAATTCTAGAATGGAAATGGGAAGTCATTTCCATGGACTTCATTACAGGTTTTCCAATGAATTGGAGACAACATTATTCTATCATGGTTGCAGTGGAAAATTTGACAAAGGCAACACATTTTATACCAGTCAAGTCTACTAAGAAGACTAATGGCATTGCAAAAATATTCATGAAGGAGATTTTCAAGTTGCATGGATTTCCTAAGGCAATAGTTTCTGCCAGGGATGCCAAGTTCACTTCCAATTTTTGGAAGGGGTTGTCTGCATATTTGGGTACCAAGCTCAATTTTAGCACTTCTTACATTCCTTAGACTGATGGTCAGACAAAAAGAGTGAATCAAGTGTCAGAAGACATCCTTAGCATGTATGTGATGGACAAGCCAACCAAGTGGGAATACTACTTACACTTGAGAGAATTTGCATACAACAATGGACATCAAGCATCCTTAGGGATGAGTCCATATGAAGCTTTGTATGGAAGAAGGTGTAGGACACCTGTGACTTGGGATAATCCTGTGAACAGGATTGTGATTGGGCTAGAATTGCTCAAGGAGATGGAGCAATAGGTTGCAAAGATTATGAATAATCTGAAAAAATCCCAGGAAAGACACAAGAGCCATGATGATAAGCATAGAGTGCATAGATAATTCTATGTTGGGGATCATGTTTATCTAAGAGTGAGGGAAAACAAGAGTTATTTGAATCTTGGAAGTTGTGCCAAGTTGTCCACTAGATATTGTGGATCTTTTGAAGTGATTGAAATAATAGGGCCGGTTGCATATAGACTTGCATTTCCTGCTAGCACTAGAGCTCATGATGTTTGTCATGTTTCTTTGCTTAAGAAATATATGCATGACCCTAACCATGTGATTAATTGGGATGTGATTCAGGTGGAACCCGAGGGAGAGTTCCAAATCGATCCAATGTGCATCCTTGAAAGGAAGTTCACGATGCTCCGGAACCGAGCCATAGGACAATTAAAGGTGCAATGGGAGCACTATGGTCCTAAAGAGGCCACCTGGGAGCTAGAGGATGCCATGTGATTCACAGATCCTTTTTTGTTCAATTCTACGGAGCACTGAGGACATTGCTAATTGAAGGGGGAGGGGAATGCAACACCTCGGTTTTGACCCCATGATACTTTGACTATACATGATGTATATATTGTAAATAATCATGGCAAGGAGCCCAATGCCAAGGCCCTTCCATTGATGGAATTTTTTTTATAGGTGATCTGGATGATGCCTATGGTTATAGTGCTGGTTATGCACAGCATGTTTTGATATATCATGTAAAATACAAATTAATAAAAATACCACAGCTAGCTATGGAACTACAACGTAAAGAGATGGGGGCATGATTTCACAAAGGAACAGGGTGGGGAAGTTGGTCAAACCTATGAGCCTATAGGGTTAATCCAGATGTTAATGAAGGAATGTTGAACCCTCAACTACCTTCATGCTTTGTCCTCGATCATTAATTCCTTCTAGAAAACAGATGAGGCAATTAATTCCTGGGCAATGCAGGGCATGGCAGACTGTAGTATGTGTAGGCATGCAGCCTGGGGAAGGACGTGATCTTGATTCTACAGGAAGCAAGTACATGATGCATGCTAGTTTTTCAGGAAGGATTTCATTTTGGGTTGTGTTCACGCTCCTCGGTTGAGCGTTCAAGAATTCCTTCGAACCATTCCATCGCAGTTCATCCCTGTCTTTCATTCACGCTATTGTTCGGCCTCTGGAGATTGTCCATGTGCATTGTGCGGTTACCCTCTTGCAGAACCATGAGTTCTTTCCTATGATTATCCATCTGTTGTTTAGCGATCGCCATCTTGGTCATTCTTTTCTCCCAAAATAGGAAGCTAATTGTCTTGCTGAGCAAGGGTAAAGGAGATCCCTCATTTTGTGAGCAAGAGAGTGGGCTTTTGTGCTTTTCCCCAGCGTGGTGTTTTGCCATAGTAGAATTCCTGTGTTTTACTCAGTCTATGGTGTGTTTCTTGTGTCACAACGAGGAGCCTATTTTGGCTTGGTTACAACGTGGTTGTTGTGTGGTGTACCCTGGATTTGGTTCTGATTTGTATGCAAGACTAAGGAGTGGAAGAGAAGAGGAATGGGATTTTTAACCTAGTGCAAAGAGGAACCTCAGAAAAATATAAGAGTGGCTGGTAGATCCTTACTGCATTCCCTAAAGAGAACTAGAAGGGAGGCATAGCCTGAGGGACTGTTGAGTAGAGAAAGGGATGCTACCTTGATTTGGGATGCAGGTAAGGTGGATGCCCGACCAGATAGATCTTGTGGAGGTGTCCTTAGCTCTAGAGTGAACCACTAGCTTAGCCATTACTTTTTCCTTTCCATTGCCTTAGCAACCTATAAACACAAGGGATATTGGCTTGGCCTTGGGGCCTATTAACCCAATTGGATCTTGGTTTGGCCGAGTCTTGGTTTGCATTGGCCTTGGGTGTAATCCTTGGTTGGACAACCTGTTAACCCAAATGTGAGAGATGGCTTCGCCTTGGGTCCGGTGAACCCCTTTGTTGGCTTGGACGGTCCTTAATGCAACTATTGGCTTGATAAGCCTGCAACCTATTAACCCAAATAGGTGTTAGCTTGGATAGAAAGACTGGTAAGTCCAACTAGGTGTTGTCTTGAATGTGTGTTAAATATCTGGCGTGTGTGAGTCTGTTGTTCCCTAGTTCCTTGTGGAATCATTCCCAGCTAGGGGGTGGCTATGGTGTTGAGAGATTAAAGAACACACTGGCCTATGGTTGGGTGGAATGTTGCAGCTACATAGCTAGTCGCAGGGCATCTTCATTCGTCAAGATAAGTATCTCTGCTATGTTGTTTATGCCATGTATTGTCTATGAATTGTTATGTTCATGTCTAAATGCTTATTTATGATGAAGTAGAGGTTTTTTATGTATATCTCCTACATTTTATCTTTGTTTATTCCTTACATGTTTATATGCATTGTGTCTAAGTTCATAAAGTCTAGAAGCCTGTTACAAGGTAAGAAATGCAGCTAAGGTAATATGGTGTTTCCGCCCCTGGAAATCCGTCTAAGGGAAAGTTGAATAAGGTTGAGAATGGGCATTCTGATTCCTTATTCCCAAAATTGGAAGTCGAAAATCAGAAGCCGGAAGGTGGAAAGCAGGAGGATAGCTAAAACCTCTAAGTAAAGCTGGATTTTTTATTCCCAAAATCGGAAAGCAGAAGTCGAAAGCCAAAAAGCAGAAATATAGTTGAAAAATCGAAGGAAGGTTGGATTTCCAATTCCCGAATCCGGAAGGCAGAAGTCGGGAAGTCGAAAGTCGGAAATCGAGAAATCGAGGATAAAGGTAAGCATTACCTGAATTTTCAGAAATCGGAAGGCGAAAATCCTGAAGTCGAAAATCGGAAGGGTGACAGGAAAACACCTTGCATTGTTGGATTTTCGATTTCTGAGGTCAGAGGCCGGAAGTCGAAAAGGTCAGTTTAGTTCAGAAATGGCCATTCTGGACACAGAATGGGTGACTGAAGGTCTGAACGACAGTAATAGTGGCTCTAAGCCGAGATGGAGGTTGGGATTTAGGTTAACGTCCATACTTGGTGTTTATCATAAGAATAAAAGAGGTTCTTGCAGCAAAAAAATTAAATAATCTGCATTATGGGGTATGGGGATGTGACATGTACTATGGGAGGGACATGTTGCTTGCCATATGGGGAGCATGCCACTAGCTTCAAATCATAACTCCATGATCCTTGAGTAGTCCTTCATATGCACTTTCAGATATAAAAATCTAGGGGAGCCACCTATGCTTTATAAGGGCCCCATTTTGCACAAAAAAAACTCTTATATCTAGATTAACCACTTCATTGGCAAGTGTGTCTACCATGCAATTAATAT
>LPNX010773054.1:75533-179356 GCA_001517045.1 Pseudotsuga menziesii | reverse complement strand
TATATATATTGATAAAGAATTTTGAAGGGCCTTCACCCAATTACATCTTTTCAGAAATATACAATTCTTATTCTCCACAACTTCTCATTTCTGAGTTAGGGGATTCGATGCATCAAATTAGGTTCGTCATTCAAACTTAGCATTTCTTGAGGGAGAAGACAACCCTAATTTGCTTTAAGATCTGTCAACTTGTTCAATTCACGAAGAATGTGAAAAGAGGAGACCGAAACACAGTCTATCAAGATGAAGTGCAACCTTTGCATAGTCACTTTCAAACCGAGATTAGAGAACTCTGTAACAAAATTTAAAAATTTTATAATGATTTCTAAATCTCTGAATATTTGAAGATTTTATGCTCAGATTCTTTGGCAAGTTGACAGGATTTCAGAAGGGCATATAATTCTACTTGATTATTTGAGAGTTGACCTAGTCCCCAACTGAAGCTAGTTTGAATCCTTCGTCTCGAATAGAATATCAATCCACCTTCTTCAAAATTCCTCGGATTTCCTTTTGACGCACCATCATAGAATATTGAAACTTTATTCTTCCTTTTCCACCAATATGTGAATTCTTTTTTCGAACGTCTCACCTGCCAAAATGGATTGATAACAGGCCTTCCAGAACTCAACTGAATTTTATCCACCTATATCAATCCAAGCCACTTATGTTCAACTTTGATTTTATGGGAGTCAAGATGAATGTTTCCCACAACTTCCAAAAGAATAGCCTTAGCTTTTATTGCTACAAGTTCTGGCTTCATGGATTTGTTATTGAAAATAAAATCATTTCTTGCTAGCCAAATTTTCCACTAAAAGAATTTTGGGATTGCTTGCCATATTTTCCTCCATTCATGACTTGTGGAATAAATTCTTGGGTACCTGATCTGCCAATTAGCAAAGAGATTTATAGGTTCAATTTTTGAAGGAGCAGAGACAGACAACCCACTCAAGAGATGCACCCAAGCTTTCTGAGTAAAATTGCATCCAGCAAAAATGTGTTCTGAAGTTTCAGCAGCTTGTTTACAAAAGCAACATCTGAAAGGTCCAAAAAAACCTCTTTTTAACATATTTTCACCTGTTAGAGCTCTCTGGTGCATGAGAATCAAAGAAAAAAATTAACTTTTGGAATATTGGGAGATTGCCACACTTATTTCCAGAAATTCGTGCTGTGAGAAGACATTGGATTTGTTTGAAGAGACTCGTATCATGAAGCTACCGAATAAACTCCCATAGAGCCCCAGCCCCATGCATCCTTACAAGAAGAATGAATCGGTGCCAAACCATTCAATTTAATTAACAACATTTTGAATTGGGAGTTTAGCATAGGATATCCATGGTCTGGAAGTTTTGGGAACACCCACAATGCCCAATTTCCTTTACAGTCCCAAGCAGAAATATTTGGCAAACACATAAGACCTTTATTTTCCAACCAGTCTTTGATCTCAACGATAGAAGTATCAGAATTTAAAGGAGTGTTACCTTTTATTGTATCATCCCATAAAATATAAAAAATTGTTTCCAGGTATAAGATATAATTACTGAGTGAAGAAGTCTAAACCTTTTCTGCATAGATTCCATATTATAGTTCCTTTAAGAGTGTTAGACATCTACAAATTCCATGGAGTTCCTCCTTTAAGGTATTTTTTCCAAAAAATTTGACTGACAGGGTGTTTTTTGTTAGAGAAAAGTTTCCATAGCAACTTACCTCCCATGGAAAGGTTTACCAATCCTGGATCTCTAATATGTAGACCACCTTCAAGAATTGGTCTCTTGATAATGTCCCAATTAACCAAATGCAATCAGCTCTGATTTCCTTTACCGCCTCTCTAGAGGAAGTCTCTTATCATCTTGGATATCTGATCCACAATCGTTTTTGGAGCGAGAAGGAGAGAGGATTGATACATTGGAAGAGCTGAAAGAGTTGACTTGCTTAAAACAAGCTTCCCTGTCGTAGTTAGCCAATGACCACCCCATGAGGCAATCTTAGCTTTTAACTTGCTAATAATTTCCAACCAAAGAGAACGGTTGTTTTGGCCCAGAGTTAGGGGAAGACCCAAGTAATTGACCTTATCCCAAGTGAAAAATCCATCAAATCCTAAAGTTTGAGAAATATTTGCAATAGTTGAGGGATCTGCAATCCAACCATACACAACGCTCTTCTGATTGTTGATGAGAGCCCCTGAAATGATACCAAAACTTTTCAAATTTTTTCTTTAAATATTCTTGCCAACCTCAACGAAGCCCCTCCCAAAAGCAACGTATCATCCGCAAAGAGGGCACGGTTGATAGATTCTACTCCACTTGCTGACTCGATGCCTAGAATAATCCCCACATTTTTACCTACACTTAGATTTCTACTCAGAGAATCCGCCATTATAATATAAAGAAACGATGATAGAGGACAACCCTGACGAAGACCCCTGGAAGCTTGAAAAAAAATTGATGGTCTGCCATTTACTAGTGGTGCTATCCAAGGTTTATCAGTACAAGATTTGATCAGATTTATAAATACAGAACTGAAACCAAAAGAGTTAAGAACTTTGTAAAGGAAGGAAAGCTTTACCCTGTCAAAACCATTTTCCATGTCAAGTTTTATTAACATGCCCTTCTCATTTATGTGGAAGCTGGAGTGCATGGCTTCCTAAAATTGAATGACATTATCTAGCATGTGACACCCTTTTACAAATCTACCTTGAAGAGGAGAGATCAGTGTTCCAAGAAGAGGTTTGAGCATGTTAGCTAAGAGTTTAGATAAGATTTTATATGATGCATTACAAAGAGAAATAGGTGTGAATTGTTCAAAGGTGGAAGGTTTAAGTTCTTTGGGAATTAAAGCAAGGAAGGTGGAGTTGGTACTTCCACCAACTTTGGCTTTAAACTGGAAAGCTTTGACCATCCTGAGAAGATATTTTCTGATTACATTCCAGCATACTCTATAAAAGTGAAAGGAGAATCCATCAAGGCCGGGAGCTTTATCTGGCTCCATAGACCATATAACATCAATGATATCTTCCTCCGTAAAGGGCTTCATTAGCTCCCCATTTTCCTCCTCGCTCACCAAACTAGGGACGTTGGAAAGAAAATCAGTGGTTAATTTAGAGTCAATATCTCCATCCTCTTTGAACAGGATCTGAAAATGAACTTTAGCCACTTGTTTGATTTGAGAGATACCTTTAAAGGATTCTCCGGTCAAAGAGGAGATTTCCGAAATGTGGTTGTGGGAGAGTCTAGCTCGATATTGCTTATGGAAGAAAGAGGCGTTTATATCTCTCGATTTCAACCATAAAAATCAAGATTTCAGTTGCCAGAATTATTCTTCCTGCCTAAATGCTTGGAAAGAATTATACTGAGCCTTTTGTTCTTTTTCCGGCATTGCAGGAGTGATCTCTGAGTTCTCCATTTCCAATTGTGTCACTGCCATAATTTTCCAAGGCTTGATTTCTAATGCTGATAGGAGTATGGAGAGATTGTTTTATCCAGTCCTTCAACGCAAGTTTGGTGTTTTTTAATTTCATTTCTCACACAAAATTTGGAGATCCAGTAACCAGAATACTCCACGCATTGAAAATAGTGGCCATAAAACCGTCTCTGTCAATCCACAAGGGACTGAACCGGAAAGGGATGGGACCAAGGTCTTCTTCATCCTCCAGTTGCAACAAGATTGGTTTATGATCCGATGTGAGTTTTGGTAAGATGCAAGTGGAGATTTTTTTTTTCAGTAATACAGAACTTTGAATCAGAAATCGATCCAGTCTGGCTGAAATATTAGCTGCTCCAGTACGGTTATTAATCCATGTGTATCACCCTATTTTAGGTTTAAAATTAATCAAATCCCATATTGAGATGAGATGCCCCACTGCTTTGTGCATGGGGTCTCTCCCATAGACTCCACCTTTTTTCTCTTTAGGATCCAAAGTGATATTTAAACTACCAACCACTAAAATGTTTGATAGATTTCTTGCAGCAAGAAACTCTGCCATAGAATTCCAGCATTCTCTTCTCTCTTGAGAATTGACAGGAACATATAAATTGAAACTAACAAGAGATATCTTACTAGAGATGTGCTTGAACTCGATGAATATCCAATGCTGCATTTCAAATTAAATTTTCAATTAAAAAAGGTCCTCTATCCATAGGGTTGCAAGTCCACTGGATGAGCCCCATGCACTCACAGCCTTCCCTGCATGTTTTTTCCATATAGTTTTACTTAAGGAAAGAAGATTGCCCTCTTTGATTTTTGTCTCTTGGAGCAGAAAAATATCAGGGGAATCCATTCTTATAAGGTCTTTAACAACTTCTACTTTCGAAGAGTGTCCTAGCCCCCTGCAATTCCAAGAGACAATGTTCATTATTTATTATTACCGGAAGGGAGAGGACCTCCTTTTGAAGGTCTGACCCGAGTATTCCTGTTGATTAACATCTCTATAGTGGCTTCACTTCCTTGCATCTTAAGAAGTTCAAATTCTTCCTCCCAAACCTTCTTACGAGATTTACGCCCTTTTTTGGAAGACCTCTCTAGGGAATCTTCATCGGATGAACCTGAATTCTCCATATGTTTATTTTTTTTCCAATTCTGCATATGTGGGAGAATGTCCATCCACATGAGTGCCAGATCTGGCTCAACTAGACCTTTGACTTCTTCACTTGTCAAATTTTGAGATAGTGGGACTTCTCCCTCTTCAAGAACTGAGAACACTTGTTCTTCTGGGATACTCAATACTTCAAAATTGTTTTGAGATGATATTTACTTCAGAACTCCTCCATGTTCTTTTTGTTTCTTCTCGGAGCGATTGCTACTCGTCCCCATTTCTCCTCTTTGTCCCTTATCTTTGTTTCCTTGCTTTGTTGAACTAGTTTTTTTAACTTGATTTTATTGATCTCCCTTCTCTTTGACAACTTCTTCCTCAACTTTTTTCTTACATGATCTGGTAAAATGCCCATAACCATGAAAAAATCTGCACTTAAAGGGAAATTTCTCATAATCTAGCTCTTGCACGTGTGACCAATATTCTATTGTCAAATTAATAGCTTCAAGAAGCCCTACCTGCAAGTCTACTTCAACACATATTCTAGCACAAGTATATTGATCTCTTCTTTCAGCCCTATCAATATATTTCCCCAAATTGTTTCCTATAGCCTCTAGAGACCCCGAATTCCAACAATGGAGAGGAATATGCAGCAACCTAACCCAAACAGGAACATCAAAAGGGAAATCTTTATTCTTATCAAATTTAGGAGTCCACTTTTTCAGGTAGAGCCCTTAAGGACCCATGAAATATGTCCTGTTTCTAAATATTAAATCTCTATCTACTGAGTTTTCAAAAAGAAATACATAGTATCCCTTACCTTTCAAATTGTTGCATATGCCTTCTGAGATAAGAGGTTTCCAATTCCTTTGAACCCACCCTTCGATTCCCTTGGGGGGTGTCCAAAGCCTAGTGAACTAGCCAATGAGGCCTCGGTCAGCTATATTTAGGGTTGTTTGACATGGTTGTTCTGCTGGAAGATCCACCGTAGGAATATTATCAAGCTTCTTGATGAAAGACTGCTGGTTCTGGTTGAGTTTCCTCTTATTTCTTGAAGCTACCAGTCTCCTGAAGGCATTGAGATTAGGGGAAGGGGAGGATCCCCCTTCATCCACCATGACCTCAAAACAAAGCTGGTCTCAAGGAGACCCAGGCACTCAAGGAATTTGCAGCCACAAGGAACACAAAATAAAACTTCACACAACAACCAAGAAAACTCACGAAAAAGAAGAAGCAACCTCGCAATCGATTAACCATGATCTTATAGAGCTCCTTCATGCAGGAAAATCCTCCTTCACAGAGAAGATACAAGGAGGTCAACAAAGAGTCGATCCAGCCTTGGCAATCCAGTCCACCGAACCAAAATATTCTTGGAGAAAAGGTTCTTTAAATGTCTGCAATTCTTGAATTCAAGATCTGCAGAGAGGGTTAAAACTCCATATTGCAAAGAAATTGCATCTGCACATTACATCCAAGAGAGACATGATCTAAGCCAGCCTCATGTCAGAGATATTGAACCAGAGTCGATATGTCTTCAACGATCCAGAGAAAAAAAAATAGAGTTGCTTCATTTCTCTACTCCCCTCTTGATTTTCAATCCACCATAAAGGATGCCATTTGAAACCTAATATCTTCTTGGAGGGCACTCGGCGCAGAAAACTCGGATCCAAAGACACTTGAACTACAATCCCAACAAACCAGATATTGGGGAGCATGTAAATCCACGCACTCCACCAGCAATGGAGAACCATATCTCTTCCTCCAACGACTGATCCACCTACAAACCGCCAGCAAGGGAGAACCAGAGGGTTCAGCACTGATCAAAAAAAATTTTAAATGTTCTTGGAACCAAAATCGTATTCTGTATTCAAACTCTTTTTCCCAAGACTTTATAGGATTTTAACATAAGTTGTACTCATAATGATTCCCTCTAAACATTTATCTTCATTACATGTTTCAAAGAGAGTCTCCAAAATTTATCATTTTTTGAATTTTAAAATGATTAATTATTTTATAATTCAAAGAAAGTCTCCAAAGTTCATCAATTTTTTAACCTTAAAATGATTAATTATTTCCAAATCCATAGAACATGCCATTATAGATAATTATTAATAACAAAAACCTATAGATTTTAGGTTTTACAAACCTTAGAACATAATTAATATATTAATTACTATAAGATGGGTCATATGGTATTGACCCATCATATCTTAAATTTTTTATCAACCTTAAAACCTATCATTTTAAATGGAATATAACTTCTATGACACTTGTCTTATTGTCTAGAATTATTGTACTTTGAAGGTGGATGATATATGAAGATGCCATATTTTAAAAAGACTTTAAAATGTATCATGTAGTAACATATATCATGGAGTAAGAGAGATAATGCCTATCTTTAAAAAATTATTCAATTTTTCACTTCACCATAACTTTGATGTAAATTTTCAAAACGACTTTAAAATATCATTGAATTTCTCACCATAGAGACTCTCACTAATGGACTCTCCTTAATTTATGAGGTGCATATGCAACTTTTTAAAACATCTTTAGACATTGATATACTTAAAAGTTCACTGCTCTTAAAATGTAAAAATGATTTGGGGCATACAAGTTTATCTTTGTGCTTTTAAGTATTTGCATTACATGTCATATATTATGTATGAATGTTTTTAATTTGTAAGAGTAGTATGTAGTATGTAGTATGTAGTCTGAGAAATTATGACCCAAAGGTATTGAAGCATAGGATTATATTCGGCGTGGGTCACATCAACCCTTAGCATGACTAGATTTTTATGGTGTTTCCTCCCACCACCACTGAATATTTATATTGTTAAATTTTAATTTTTTAATTAATAGGTGAAATTAGATTGTTAATACTTTGAAATCCTTGATTAATAATTAGCACAAAAATAACCCCAATCAAAAGAGATTTAAACCCAAGTAAAATGGATAACATATTCTCGTATCTACCACCCAAACTAGATTTAATTAACAAATTGCACACATACTTGTCTGAGTTACAATGAAATATCGATTATATAAAAAATATATAAACACTTATACAAAGTCATTTTAATGATGGTGGTGGTGGTGGTGGTGGTAATTAATATTGTCCACTAAGACAATCTTTGGTTTATCGGGCCTTAAAAAGGTAAGGATTCACTTGGTTTTCTTTAGAATTTTATTTCTATGCTAAAAAAACCTTTCCTAAATCACCGTAGTTGTGATGAGCTAAAGTGTTAGAAATGTCATTATTATAGAAAATATTTTAAAATTGCGCTATAATTTGGGTGTACGCAGGACATTCTATGAGAAAGTGATTTTCATCTTCAACCCTCTTTGTGCCACAAATATGACATATTCTTTCATCCCATGATGATATAGGAATTGCTCAACATCTTGTTTCACTATGGAGCTTATGAGAGTTTGTTCTTATTTTAGCAATGTTGATTTTTTTCTTTACACTAGTTAAAACATAGAGATACTTTTCATATTCTAGATTAGAGTTGATCACCTCCTTATAACATCTTAATTTTATCTTATCCTCTCTACATCTTCTCCTTATATTTAGATGTAATAATACTTTTAATATTATAATTATTTTGCAGAATGACCACTTCCTTGACTACCTAGTGATTTAGCCAAGGCTTTGCATCTTTATGCAAACCTTGCTTGAGCCACATGTGGTTTGACTAGAGTATGAAGCAATCTTATAAAGGTTCTTGTCTCCATATTGTTTATATCATTAGTGTACATTAGGTACCTAGTCATATCCACGCTGTCAATCAGGGAGAATCTCATTTCTTTGAAGAGGATAAGATAGGGTGTATTGCCTATACTTTTGAGATTATATATTATAAATCACTTTTGCATTCACTATATCTTTCTGCATAATTATCTAAAAATGTTGTGAGCCCAAATTTTACAATAATCTAATGTTTAGGTCATAACCTATTTAGACACCAAATTGGCATATGAGACCCACTTGTTTGTTGGATAAGGGACCTCCATTATCTTGAAAACCCATACTTAATCCTTTGTCTATAAAAATGATATTATATACTTCTAAAATTTTATAATTACCAGCATAGATCCAAATCCTAGGCTCTATCAAGGGTCGAGAGGGATCAAATCTCTGAGGTGTAAACTTCTCATTAAGTATTGCGCTCAAGGAGCTATTGATTTGATTCAAACTAATAGACACATCTTTTTATTTAAGGTCGACATATAATATTTTTATTATTAATATTAATATTATTTATGGTGGACATATAATATTTTATTATCAATATGACAGATAAAAAAATTTATTATTTTTTATTTTGTTAGGAACGGATAATATCTCCCACATGCATGGTTTTAATTTGCAAGGCCCTCCTAAACCATGTATAATAAAACCATGGGTTGTTTAGGAGGCTTACACATGGTTTTAAAACCATTTGCAAGGCCCTCCTAAACCATGTACAATTAAACAATGGGTTGTTTAGGACAAGGCCAACATTTTTTTTTGCGATAATTCAAATTTTTTTTTTTTTGTTTTGTTAGGTAGGACATTACAACATCTCCCCCATATTGTGTTGTGTTTTCTGCACATTATTTTTTTGGCAGATAATTAAATTGTTTTTGAGGTCGACATTTATTTTCGCGATAATTAATATTTTATTTTTTATTATTTTGTTAGTAACAAATGATACAACATAATATCACAAACGTTACAATATCTTCCACATAACGTTACGGTTGTACATAATACCAGCATAGATCCAAATCCTAGGCTCTATCAAGCGCCGAGAGGGATCAAATCTATGGAGGTGCAGACCTCTTCTTAAGTATTGCACTCAACTATCAGCTTTAAGGTGATTCATACCAAAAGGCACATCTTTTTATTTAAGGTCCACAAATAATATTTTTATTATTAATATTTAATACTATTTATGGTGCATATAATATTTTTTATTATTTTTTATTTTGTTAGGAAAGAACATTAGAACATCTTCCCCTTACATAGTTTTAAAACCATGTGCAAGGCCCTCCTAAAATCACGGGTTGTTTAGGAGCCTTGCACATGGTATTAAAACCATTTGCAACTACCTCCTAAGCCATGTACAATAAAACCATGGGTTGTTTAAGAGGCCTTGCACATGGCTTTAAAACCATTTGTAAGGCCCTCCTAAACCATGTACAATAAAACCATGGGTTGTTTAGGAGGCCTTGCACATGGCTTTGAAACCATTTGTAAGGCCCTCCTAAACCATGTACAATAAAACCATTGGTTTTTTTAGGAGGCCTTGCACATGGTTTTAAAACCATGTGCACAACCAACATTTTTTTTGCCGATAATTCAATTTTTTATTTTTTATTATTTTGTTAAGTAGAAACATTACAACATCTGCCCTATATTGTGTTGTTTTTTTCACCAACATTTTTTATAGCCGATAATTAAATTTTTTATTTATTTTTATTATTATTTTGTTAGGTAGGAACATTACAACATCTCTCCCAAATTAGGTTGTTTTTGTGGCCGAGATTTATTTTGGAATATAATTAAAAGTTTTGTTTTTTATAGCCGACATCTATGTAACGCTATGTAACGTTACGTAACATTAAAACGTTACGTAACGTTACAAGATCTCCCCCATACTGGGCTGTAGAGCGCCTTTCGGCGCAATCACAAACGTTACAAGATCTTCCACATAATGTTACGGTTCTTCCACATAACGTTACGGTTGTAGAGCTCCTCTCGGCGCTATAAGTTTTTCGCGCTATAAGTTTTTCAAAATTCAAGGTAAATATAACCTTGCAACAACAATGAATTAAAAAAACAAATATGTTATAAAACCGGCATAGATCCAAATCCTAGGCTCTATCAAGGGCCGAGAGGGATCAAATATTTGGAGGTGAAAACCTCTTCTAAAGTATTGCACTCAACTATCAACTTAGTATTAATATTTAATACTATTTATGCCAGACATGTAATATTTTTTATTATTTTTTATTTTGTTAGGAAAGAACATTACAACATCTCCCACATACATGGTTTTAAAACCATGTGCAAAGCCCTCCTAAAACCATGGATTGTTTAGGAGGCCTTGCACATGGTCTTAAAACCATTTGCAACAAAATCCTAAACCATGTACAATAAAACCATGGGTCGTTTAGGTAGCCTTGCACATGGTTTTAAAACCATTTGCAAGGCCCTCCTAAACCATGTACAATAAAACCATGGGTTGTTTAGGAGGCCTTGCACAAAAACCATGTGCACGACCAATATTATTTTTGTGAATAATTCAATTTTTTATTTTTTATTATTTTGTTAAGTAGGAACATTACAACATCTCCCCCATATTGTGTTTTTTTTTTACAAAATTTTTTGGCTGATAATTAATTTTTTTATTTTTTATTGTTTTGTTTCATTGGAACAATACAACATCTTCCCCATATTAAGTTGTTTTTGTGGTTGACATTTATTTTGGAGGATAATTAAGAAAAAAATTCTATGGCTGACATTTACAAGATTAACGTTACAAGATCTCCTCCATACTGGGCTGTAAACGCAACAAGATCTCCTCAGAATAAACAACATGATAGTAATGACAACAACCATCAGAATTAAAGATGCTCACACATAATTCCGAAGTGAGAATAAACAACATGATTGTAATGACAACAACTATCAGAATTAAAGACGCTCAGACATAATTCGGTTTCACTGTGTGGAAATATTGGTAGATTGCCGAGTCTTTGTTGGAAGATGTTGACGTATGAATTACTGGACCAAAAGCATGAGAAATAATCAACTATTAGAAATCCTATGACATATAAATTACTTACTACCAAGTTTGAAATCGCCACTTCTGTATGACGCCATGAAACATCCACGGCATGCCTTTCACTAATATTTTCACTGGTTTTCCATCGGCTCCTGCATAGACTGCATCCATATAATAATCATTTCGATGAAAATCATTGATCCATATAATATTTTTAATACCAATCCTGCGTTGGATCCAGGTAAGGCACAAACATCTCCGACACAAAATCTCTATACATCATATTCCTGAATTTCCCTTTCTCTTCATCAAACACATCTGATGTAGAGATAACAGGGACGACTCTGATATCGAAACCAATATGAAATTTCCAATCAGCCCACTCCACCATATGACAGTGAACTCTGAAGCTCGACCCCTTGGGTTGCTCTATTGAGATAGGATTGATTTGGGGTCCAAATGGGGGCTTCTGACATGATAATATGTAACGTCTGATTGAGAATTGAACTTTTCCCACTTTTCACCCTGACAAACTACTTACGTAGTTCAGACTTCGGCCTTGACAACCTGCTGACATGGTTTTGACTACCAGTGCCACCCCCAGTTGCTCCTCATGACAAGGGTTTGTCTTCTGATTTTTCCATTTGTAAGTGGTCACCATCTCTATCTATGCGTGCCATGCACCACCTGTGTACTATGCAAAGGTTCCAATAGCTCTGAATCTCCAAAAACTTGGATGGACTTGTATCGAATTTCCTTTACTATCTGGCATGCCTCAAGGAGTCTATAACTTTCTGCCTGGTTATTCGACTTAATTCCAAGTCCCTAACTGAAACATGATTCAAAAAATCTATCTGGTGAGATAATCAAACCCCCAGCTCCTGCGATCCCAGGATTCCTTTTAGATGCACCATCAAAGAAGATAGTGGTTGAAGAGGAGGTCTTTCACCATTCATTAAAAGTTGCAGCATTACAACGCACACATCAGGAGGGAGAGCACGTTGGTTTGATGGAGACCATCCTTCTCAAACCCAACAAACTGGATCCCAACCACGATAAAACCTCTGATGACAGAGATACAGGAGAGGTCGAATTTATTGTTGATTCAAAAATAACCAATTTTATTTTATTGGCCATGAACAAAGGAGTTGTAGCCTTGTTGTTGAAAATGCATTCGTTCCTTGCCAGCCATAGTTTCCACCAAATATATTTCAGAAAATTTTTCCAGAGTTTGGTCCATTCAGCGTTTTTGTCTCTTATTTCTGGAATCTATTCTTTCCAGGAGGTGTAGAGAGGGACAGCTGCAATTTGAGTACGGACAGATATAGTCATACCATTGAGGACCAACCCCCACACCGTTTTAGAGAAAACACAGTCAACGAAAATGTGATCAGATGTTTCGTAGGAAGAGTTATAGAAACAACACCTAAACGGTCCAAGGAACCCACGTTTGATTAAATTTTCACCTGTCAGTACCTTTTTATGCATGAGCAGCCATGTGAAAAAGTTAGCCTTGGGAAGGCTGTATGAAGACCAGGCGGATTTCCAATGAGTAGGGGATAGACTAGAGACATAAGGAGTTTGTAATTCGACAAAGCCTTGAGCAGCTGAATAAGTTCCAGATCGGCCCCAACCCCATTTGTCTTTATAAGAACAATGAATTGGTACAAGCCCTGTTATATATGTAAGCAACCATTTCTTTTGGGATATAAGATGATATGGGATCTCCGGAAGGGACCAATCTAGCCAATTCCCAGCACTGTCCCAAAAACAAATATCAACCAGACGAAGAAGGCCTTTATAGGATAACCAAATCTTGATTTCTTCTAATGATATTAAAGAGGAAAGAGGAGGATTTCCTGAGATGTTATATTCCCACAAAAATATCCTCTTCCCATTGCCAGGGATTCTATAGAGTTGTTGATTAATATTATTGATTCCTCTTCTGCATAAATTCCAGATTGTTGTTCCTGTGGGGGTATTTGAAGTTTTTAAAATTCTCAAAGAACCACCCTTTAGGTATTTCATCCGAAAGATCTTACTTACTGGATGGTTTTTATCTGCATATAGCTACCAAATGAGTTTACCTCCCAACGCCAGATTTTCCAATCCAGGATCACGGATTTGCAATCCACCTTTCGAAATTGATCTTTTGAGAATATTCCAACTTACCAGATGCATCTTATTCTGGTTACCTTTTCCACTCTTCTAAAGAAAATCTCGAAGAAGCTTGGAGACCTGAGCTGTGATTGACTTGGGGCAAGAAGCAAAGAGGACTGGAAGATGGAGAGGTCTGAAAGGACTACCCTAATCAAAATAAACTTCCCAACCTTTGTTAACCATTGGCCACCCCAAGATACTATTTTTGCTTTTAATTTACTTATCACTTCTAGCCAAAGTGAAGGAGGAATTGGTCCCAAGGTTAATGGAAGGCCCAAATCTTATCCTACTTGTCAAAACCAGAGAAACCCAAGAAACGTGCTATTCTGATAATTGATAAATGATCAACACTCCGACCATATACAACACTCTTACTTTTGTTAACCAAAGCTCCTGAAGTTAAACAAAAAAATTGTAATATTTCATTGAAGGCCCGAGCAATATTTAAGGATGCCCCTCCCATAAGAAGAGAATCATCAACAAAGAGTGCATGGTTTATAGGATCCACACCACTAGCTGCCTTAATTCCAGGGAGAGAATTTGCAACCAATTATGCTGAAATCTTTCTACTTAAAGATTCAACCATCAAGATATAAAGGAAATGTGACAGAGGGAACCCTTGACGGAGTCCTCTTGAAGCTTGAAAGAAATATGTTGGTCTGCCATTAGCAAGGGGCGCTATCCAGGGCCTATTTGTGCGGGCTTTGATCAGACTGACAAAATCAACACTAAAACCAAAAGAGAGAAGAACTTGATAGAGAAATGAAATATTAAATCGATTAAAGGCATTTTTCATATCAAGCTTGGTGATCATGCCTTTCTCCTTCCTCTGAGAGCTAGAATGGAGGGCTTCTTGCACTTGTATCACATTATCAACTAGATGTATGCCTTTAACAACCCCCCCCCCCCTTAAGATGAGAAATTAAAGAACCTAACAAAGGCTTAAGTCTATTGGCTAAGAGTTTGGCCAGAATTTTGTTTGAAGCGTTATGGAGCGAGATAGGCCGAAACCTATCAAAATATGTTGTATTAAATTCCTTTGGAATTAAATCTAGGAAAGTAGAATTAGTGCACCCTTCCACTTTGGATTTATTAAGAAAGGCTGAAATCATATGGAAAAGATATGATTTTATAATATTCCAACAAACTTTGTAAAAATGGATAGAGAAACCATCCGGCCTGGGGGATTTATTCTTCTCCATTTCCCATATAACATCCACTATTTATTTTTTAGAGAAAGGTTTCACTAATCCAGCATTAACCTCAGCACTGACTATAGAGGGTATGTTGGATAAAAAATCATCATTCACAACATCATCAGTGATGTTGTCCTCATGTAACAATTGATGAAAGTGTGTTTGAGTAGCCTAGTGTGAAAGCGATTGACCTTTAATGACTTCAACCTCTCTTGAATTTATTTCCAAGATGTGGTTACGAGATAGTCTGGCTCTACATTGCCTATTGAAAAATGCAGTGTTTTTGTCTCCAACTTGCAACCAGAGACTACGAGACTTAAGACGTGGTTCCTCTTCTTCCTGGCGAAAGGAAAGGAGAGTATTTAATTGAGCGGACTAGTCATTCTCCAAATGTGTTTTAGAAATTTCTGCTTCCTCCATACCTATCTGAATTTCAACTAAAACATGCACTCACTCTTGCCTACTGCTTTTTGGATTTGTGAGAGGTGTTTTAATCCATATTTTCAAGGCATATATAGTGCATTTTAATTTATGTTCCCATACATAGCCCGAGGATCCATCAATAAACTGGGCCCATGCTTGAGACATTGTTTCCCAAAATCCATCCCTCTCAATCCAAAGAGGACTGAAACGAAACGAGATAGGACCAATATTTTCCTCTTCTTCCAACAACAGGGAAATAGGATGGTGATTAGAAGTTAGCTTGGGAAAAAATTTGGAAGAGATTAAAATATTCCCATCCGTCAAAGATATTTGAACCAAAAATCTATCCAAAGGAACATAAATTCCGGCAACCCCTACTCTATTATTGGTCCAAGTGTAACGCCCTTTCTTGAGTTTGAAATCAAGAAGATCCATGGCATGGATCATAGATTCCACTACCACTTGAAGAGGAGCTCTACCCCGAACTCCTCCTCTTTTCTCGTTTGGATCTAAAATAATATTAAGATCCCCAGCCACTATAATGTTTGAAGGAGAGTGGATTTCCTTAAAAGCTGACAACGAATTCCAGCAGGATTTTTTCTCAATTAAATCAACTAGGACATAAAGATTAAAAAGAGCAATGGAGATCTTGCTTTTTATATGTTGTAATTCGGTAAAAATCCAATGTTGGAAAGAAAACAAGGCATTTAGAAGAAACTTGTCCTCAGACCATAAGGTGGCGAGGCCCCTTAAAGAGTCCCTTGCACTGACTACCATGCCTGCATTTTTTTCCCACTTTGATCTGCTTAAGGATAATAGAGCTTCCTCTTCTATCTTTGTTTCTTGGAGCAAGAGAATGTCTAAGGTTTACATTCTTAATAAATCTTTAACTGCTTTTGCTTTCTTGGGATTCCCCAGTCCCCTACAATTACAAGAGACAATTAGCATTATTTTCCCGAGAAAAAGGGAGTTGTCCCTCCCTTTGCGGGTCTATTCTGCTTACTTCTTCCTATTGACATTTATATTGTAGCCTGGCTACCCTGCATCTTTAATCTCTCTGCTTCTTCTTCTCTGGCCTCCTTTCAAGACTTCCTACCTGCCTTTTTAGTAAATTGCTAAATTGAATCTTCTTCTGTCTATCGATTTCTTCTTAAGTATTTATGCATAAGAGGGAGAAGATGTGCCTCCTATGGGTGATTTATGATTTTCTACAATATTGCATCTGTGGAAGGAGTTTCTAAGAGAATTGGTCCAGATTGTTCCTGTATCTCAAAAATTACTTCACCTTCACCTTTATGCATATCAGATTACTGCATTTCGCCCTCTTCAAGAACAAGAGAATTGTGATCTTCAGAAGGACTTAAAACAACAAAAGGATTTGAAGAATCGATAGCTTTTTCCACAGCCTGAGGTTTAAAAAATCTTTTCTCAAAAGGAATGACTCCATTCCCTGTATTTCCTCCTTTATATTTCATTCTATTATCATGTTTAGAGGTGCTTACTTTCTGAACTTGTGTCCATTGATCAGCCTTATCTTTATCAAGTTCTTCTTATGATTTATTCTTGCAATTTCAAGCAAAGTGGCTATATCCATGGCAATGACGACACTTAAAAGGGAGTTGTTCATATTCAAGCTCCTAAATGTGTGACCATTCAACAACAGTTATCTTGATCGCCTCAGGAATCCCAATATATAAATCTACTTCAACACAAATTCTTGCCAACGAATATTTTTCTTTCCTTTCCGCCTAATCAATATACTTTCTGAGCTTATTCCTAATGGTTTCCAGAGATTCTGAATTCCAGCAATGAAGAGGTAAGTGGGGAAGATTAACCCAAACATGAACAGCTAAAGGTACATCCTGGGTAGGATCGAATTCTGGAGTCCACTTATTTAGATAAAACCCCTGAGGACCCATAAAATATGGACCATTTCAAAAGATAAGGTCTCGATCATTAGCTGAATCAAACAAAAAAACATAATAACCTTTTCCAACCAAATGATTATGAATTCCTTAAGAGATCAGAGGCCTCCAATTTCGTTGTACCCATCCTTCGATTGCCTTAGGAGAAGGCCAAAGACTCGTAAATTGCGCAATGAGCCCACACTCAGCAAGGTTCAAGGTGGTCCAGTAAGGACGCTTGACAGGAAATTCAACAAAAGGAATGTATGCGTTCTTTACAAATGTTTGCACTAATGGGATACACTTTCTCTTACTACAGGAGGAAATAAGTCTTTTGAATGCATCAATCTCTGGAGGAAGAGGAGGGGGAGGACCCCCTCCGAAGGCCATAGGGACAGAGCTCCCATGCAAACAGAGTAAATGAATCAAGAAACTAGATTCTTGATCAGTCTCCAAAGGATTACCTTAAATCTTCAGTGCAAGATCTACTCAGATGGAGCAAAAATCACTTCAAGAGACCAAAAATCGTAATAAACCTGACATGCAAACTCTGATGAAGCTCCACGATCCTGCAAATCAAAAAGTTTGCAAAAACATCCCACCTACGACCAGAGCCGAGGACAGATTCAAATCGAGGAGCGTTATTTCAAAATATTCTTGGATCATTTTGCTCAGGTAGAGGCCTGATGATCCTTTCAGTTCTTGACTACAAAAGGATACCAACGTTCCAAAAAATAAAGAATTGGGCTCATAGTCACTAGAAAAATCCAGAAAGGGGATGAAGCACTCCATGATCCTGCAGAAGCAACATCAAATGGACACAAACAGGACCTCCAACGAACCAGAGGCAAAGAAACAGGTCAGATCATCTTGGAGCGTGTTTCCTTCCTTCCATAATTCCTATAAGTCGAGCTCACAGACTCTGGCAAGTGAACCTATATTGGAGCCACTCAGTATCTCCCTATGATCTCGTAGTCGCTAGAAAACCTAGATTGGGTCTGAAGCACTCCATGATCCTCCAAAATCAGCTTCCAGTGATCACAAATAGGTCCTCCAACGAATCAAAGGCGTAGTCACAGCTCAGAATTCAAAATATTCTTAGAACATTTTTACATGCGGCGAGAATTACATCAAATCCAACTCTGCAGTGACCCTTAAGGAAAACTTTTTCAAGTGTTTAGATTTATTGGTAATTTAACAATTAACTATCTCCATATGTTGCTATGTTTTGTTATGATTTTTAGTTTTTGTGATTACTTATTTTGTGTTGCATGAGAGGAGACCAAACCCTCGAAGAAAAACATTTTATGCAGGAGCTTTCCACAAGTAATGTCCGTGCTTCTCCAATATTTTTTTTACCTCATCTCCTACTTCTAGTGCAACCGTCAGCACAAGGTATTAAACCTACTAGGTAATGCCACTCTTCAACATTGCTTTACATTTCACTCTTCAACATATATTTCTTTAGTTTTACCCCATACTATTGGGGCTTTCTGTTATTTATGGGTAAACTTTAAATAATTAAAAGTTTATAGAAATAATTATGTATTCTATGATTCATTTATGAAAGATTCTATGATTCATTTAAGAAAGAGTTGATCACTAGTTTGATGAGTTTTGTTTATGATTCATTTATGAAAGATTTTATGATTCATTTAAGAAAGAGTTGATCACTGGTTTGATGAGTTTTGTTTAACTATTCACTTGGTAAAAGCATAAATAAATCTTAATTATGGAAAAACCTTTACACATTTACACAATTATATATTCAATGCTTCTAACACATTTACAAAATTATATATTCAATGCTTCTAACACATTTACACAATTATAAATTCAATGGCAATTCAATTTACAAACACAATGAGATTTGAATTACAAATTTAAGTTAACACATTTATAAATTCAATAACAAACTTAATTCAATTTGTAATAGCAGTTCAATTTACAAACTTAACACATTTATAAATTCAATTGCAAACTTAATTTAATTTACAATGACCATCCAATTTACAATCTTAATGGCAGGGAATATGTAGCTTTGCTACTCATCCACCTTGTTTAAACTTGAACATAACAATCTTAACTAATAATTTTTATTTAACTATTTTTTGGAGCCTTCATGTTTAATGAAAAAGATGTTTAACCAATTTGTTAATAGGATTGTGATTTCAAGCTATGGCATGTTTTTATTTATTGGGTTGATTGAACTTAATTTAGTTTGGAGTAATTTAAAAGTGGATAAATTCTATTATTATTATTTTTAATTATTTTTTAATTTTGATATAAATTATGTTTTAAAGTTACAATTTCAATGAATTAATGAAAATTTTGATCATAAAACTTTACTTTTAAAAGTTTAGTTTATTTAAAATACCCAAAAGCATTATTTTTAAAAGTTTTAACTTGTATTAAGAAGACTTAAATAATCACAATTTAAAATAAAATATTGAAACTTTATATCTTAAAAAAAATTGTTTAGAAACAAAACAAAAAATGCTATTACATATTTTTCATACATAATTCTTTTTTTTTAATTTTGCAGATCAAAATTTATTTAAAAATTGTATCAACAATTTTTACCTACTTAAATTTTTTCTACGAGCCTCTTCTTTTTTGATGATAAATTAGGTTTCAAACTAAATTTTTTAAATGTAATATTTTGTTAATTACATTGAATGTGTTTTTTTTTAAGGGCATGCCACTTGTAAAATCTTTCCTCATATGTTTATGCCTTATAAAAACCCATGATCTCTCATATTTCCTTTTTTGGATGATAAATTAAGTTTGAAACTAAATTTTTTAAATGTAATATTTTGTTAATTACATTGAAGGTGTTTTTTTGAAAGGCACGACACTTATAAAATCTTATATCATATGTTTGTGCCCTATAAAAACCCATGATATATTATATATCGTGTGCATTCTCTATCAAAACAATGTTTTCCATGTGCTCATCATTGTTTCTATTGTATTCATCTCCTTTCCTTTCCTTTGGACTATGGAGACATGTCATTCTTGATTGGAACAACTAGCTACTCAAGGTGTTGTTGGCATTGTAAAATGCATATGCAATGTCAATCCTCATATCTCCTCATCACAATCATCACAATCATTCTATGGAATGTTCCTAAGGAATACATACAACTTCTAGGTAGTTAGGGTTGCATTGTCTAGGAAATTAAGCCTATATGTACTCTAGTGAATTAATTCCAATTTGTTATGGATTATGATGTTATCAATTCCGAGCTCTGATATGGGAGGTATTTATATAACTAACATCCTTTCCTATTCCAACTCCCTTTTTTTGAATTTTTAATGTATTACTACTTCTATTGTTATGGAAGAAATGAAAAGGATTCTTAGGTTTATCTATTTAACCAAATATCTAAAATATGTGTCTTATGGGTGTTGTTGTGTTGTTCTAGTTTAAAGGATAAAACAAACTCATATACTTGGATGCATAGATCTTAAAACTTGAATATAACAATCTTAACTAATAATTTTTATTTAACTATTTTTTAGAACCTCCATGTTTAAGTATTTTGTTAATAGTATTGTGATTTCAAGTTATGGCATGTTTTTATTTATTGGGTTGATTGAACTTAATTTAGTTAACAATCTTAACTAATAATTTTTATTTAACTATTTTTTAGAACCTCCATGTTTAAGTATTTTGTTAATAGTATTGTGATTTCAAGTTATGGCATGTTTTTATTTATTGGGTTGATTGAACTTAATTTAGTTTGGAGTAATTTAAAAGTGGATAAATTCAATTATTATTATTTTAATTATTTTTTAATTTTGATATAAATTATGTTTTAAAGTTAAAGTTTCAATGAATTAATAAAAATTTTGATCATAAAACTTTATTTTTAAAAGTTTAGTTTATTTAAAATACCCAAAAGCTTTATCTTTAAAAGTTTTAACTTGTTTTAAGAAGACTTAAATAATCACAATTTAAAATAAAATAAAAATCAAGATGAAACTTTATATCTTAAAAAGAAACATTTGTTTTGAAACCCCAAAAAAAAAGATTTGTGGACTTTTAATTCACTCCAATGTAATGCTATTACATCTTTTTCATACATAGTTCTTCTTTTTTAATTTTGCAGATAAAAAATTATTTAAAAATTGTATGAACCATTTTTACCTATCTAAATATTTTCTACGAGCCTCCTCTTCTTTGATGATAAATTAGGTTTCAAACTAAATTTTTTAAATATAATATTTTGTTAATTACATTGAATGTGTTTTTTAAGGGCACGACACTTGTAAAATATTTTACCATATGTTTGTGCCCTATAAAAACCCATGATCTCTCATGCCTCCTCTTCTTTGATGATAAATTAGGTTTCAAACTAAATTTTTTAAATGTAATATTTTGTTAATTTTTTTTAGGTTAGGGAAATCGGTAACTCGTCGGGATTACCTGGACGAGTCCCAGGTTCAAAGCCGTCGGCTGCCACTATAAACCCCAGGTATATCCAACAGCCCGCAAGCCAGATATACCAAAAACTTGTGACTCAGCAAGGGCCGAGACGTCCCAGACTCCAATCCAGAAGAGGCGGCAGTCTATCCCAGGGGGCGTCTACCCTTCGAGCCTTATCACAGCGGTCCAAGTCTCGGTGGGACTTGATCCCTGGTGGGATGGGTGAGTAATATTTTGTTAATTACATTGAAGGTGTTTTTTTAAAGGTGGGACACTTGTAAAATCTTTCATGATATGTTTGTGCCCTATAAAAAACCATGATCTCTCATATCCCCTATCACCATATGTTATATATCATGTTCATTCTTTATCAAAACAATATTTTCCATGTGTTCATCATTGGTTCTATTGTATTCATCTCCTCTCCTTTCCTTTGTACTATGGAGACATGTCATTCTTGATTGGAACAAATAACTACTCAAGGGTGTTGTTGGCATTGTAAAAAGTGTATGAAATGTCAATCCTCATATCCCCTCATCACAATCATTCTCTAGAATGTCCCTAAGGAATACATACAACTTCTAGGTAGTTAGGGTTGCATTGTCTAGGAATTTGAGCCCATATGTACTCTAGTGAACTAAGTCCAATTTATTATGGATTATTATGTTATCAATTCCAAGCTCTGATATGGGAGGTATTTATATATCTAACATCCATTCCTATTCCAAATCCCTTTTTTTGAATCTTTAATGTATTACTACTTCTATTGTTATGGAAGAAATGAAAAGGATTCTTAGGTTTATCTATCTAACCATATATCTAAAATATGTGTCTTATGGGTGTTGTTGTGTTGGTCTGGTTTAAAGAATAAAACAAAATCATATACTTGGATGCATAGATCTAGTGTTTAACATTATTGATCTTCTCTTCGGTTTCTTAGATGACCATTTTTATGCTACGATGGATTGCTTTTGTGAGAGGATGTGGAGCCACACTCGAAAGTACAAGATTGGTTACTACCAGTGGTTCCTAATGAAGGTGCAGTGGCTAAAGGAATTAGAGAAATCTTCCCATCTCTACTTCAATGTAGTTATGTTCATGTTCGATATGATCCTTCAATTCCTAAGAATCACCCCATCCACACCCTTTGTGGAGCATGAATTATTGAACATGTTCTTCAACAAGGTGTACAACCCTATTCCCTTGGCCTACAATCTCATCTTGGTCATAATGTGGTGCCACCTAGAGAACAATGATTTCAAAAATTGAACCTTGTCGATTAATTCATTATCATAATTATTTTCATCCCTCCTACATTGCATTCAATAAGCCTTGACTAAGGAAGGTCCTTTTCATTAAGTGCGTCAAGTGGGAAATTTTAAGTGATTGAGATTAAAACCATCATTACTATACATATACTAAATGATGGTTCTTGTGTAGTTGGTGGTATACATGATATTTTTGGAAGGACTGTTTGTACTATAAAACCTCTTGTCAATAGTTGTTGAAAGAATAACTTGTGAAGTTGTCTTGATGAACTAGTTGTGTTAAGTGTATGAAGTAGCACTAGCTAGGAAGGAAATCATTAATTTGACCGTGAGATTGAGAGGGAAAGAAATCGATCCTTTGAATTGGCTAGTTTAGGAATGAAATATATCCTTTGAATTGGTTTGTTTAGGAAACAAATCCGACCCTCCGGTTACCTAGTGACTGTGAGATTGAGAGGGAAAGAAATACAAGAGATTGAATTGGCTATTGAATGTGAGAAAATATAGAGATATCTTACTACATATATTATTAATAGGGAACCTATAGAAATTCCAATTACCCAAATATAATAGTTGGTCCTATCTTACTAGAGTTTGAGTGAAGGAAGGGAAGCCTTTCTTTGTTTCAAGTTGGAAAGAACTAACTAACTAGTATATGGATTTATGACCCATTAGGTTGCTTAGAATGATGGTTATAGCTTTTCCCATTAGAAACACCTCTTTATCCATATTTTGAGATAGTGAAATCCAACTAACCATATTTGTTGAGTTTAAAGGAAAATTGATAGTTCGAGTCTCAATTCAAGGAGAGAAAACCATTACATTATTGAAGGGGGGTAACAGAGTCATGGCAAGGGATTGTTGGGAATTGCAAGGAAGTCCAACCTTATAAACAATCTATTTTCCACTCGTTCCACTAGAATAGTGAAACTAATGGAAATTAAGTGAAAATAAAGTGGAATGGTAGATCAATGCAGGTGTTACTAATTAAAGATAAGGACAATAGATATCGCTAAGGAAGGCTATGGAAGTTCATGTTGGGGAAGTTCATGGAAGGTATGATGGAGAAGGCCAACAAATCAGCTTCACTAGTTACTTCTATGGCATGCCAAAAAAAAGGAAAGATGGGTGAGGAAAGTGAGCCAACAACCAAGGTTATCGGTGAAGGTATAATGAGGGATGTCCTATATAAATCCATAAAAAGCTAGCCAATCATGTACATTAAATCCAACTAGTGGGGAAAATACAACCAATAATGTGCATTAGATCCAACGAGCAGGGGAAAACCAACCAATAGAGACACAATACCTTAAAGTGACGAATCATCGAACATCTCCATGTTGAGTTAATAAAGTATTTGGATGTGTGATTCATCCTCAACATAATACTAAAACTTAGGGTAGTCTCATATGTATTGACATGGTCATTTTAACCAATTACTTCCAACATTTTATACAAATAATTATTATCCATATTCCATCCCATTCAAGGCAGTCGTCATGAAATATAATGTAAGTACATCTCATAGTTTCTATCCTGGAGAGGAATTGAAACATTATACAAGCTCACAACAAATCATGGTAAGTTGAATGAATGTTGGTAACCTACCTAGATGTTTGACAATGGTTCGGTATTGCATCTTGGATATTGGTGTCAAAGTAGATAGGAAAAATATATGAACTAATATATGTTTTGGATTATATTCAAAACCACATCTTGAACTTGAAATATGGAATGATTTTAATATTGACAACACATGACGACATAGATAAAATCTCCAACTTTCATGTGGAATGGATTCTTAGACTATGAGCCAATTGGCACGTTGTACTCATTTTGTACAATGTCAAACAACAAAATCCTTAGCTCTCTAGCAAGGTATTTTGACAACCAAAAATACAAAGTGGTAAATTATATTATAGTGAATGAGGAATCAAAATTAGTTATACGTCACTTGGACATTCAATCCCTCCCCCGTAATCAAGAAATTAAAATCATATCAAGAATAGTTCTTTGAAATCCCTAGTGGTTGAACTCAATTTTTGACAAAATGGCTAACATAACTTGTCAAATATCTTATGGCCTGGTAGGAATAATGTGGGGTAGAGTATGATGTAACATACCCTAAATTCTATCAACCACTAATTGATTATGAATTTAATTTATGGTATGGACAAGTGGCGCCAACATAATCATATCCATCCAACAGTAAATAATCCTTAAATGGATCATGCCATTCATATAGTGTCGCATAAGCTAGGATATATGAATCCTTTTGTAACACCCTCGTTTTAACCCCGTTTGCATTTAAATAAAATGATGTAAATAATCATGGTGTGGAGCTAGGAAAAAGACCCACCGTCGATTTAGTATTTATGATTCAGTGATTAAAGTTGGGCCAATGGTATTTTTGTGCTAGCCGACACATTATAATTTTGGACATCATGATAAATTTGCAGTTTATTAATTAAAACCTACAGCCAGCTATGTCAACGCAAGTAAATTGAGATGGGGGCATGATTTTCCTAAGGATAAGGGGGGGGAGGCGATTGAAAGAACGGGCAGAAATTCGAATTGTACAAAGCCCACTTGGGGGGAAAAAGTTTAACTTTTCTTAGGAAAAAACGTCCACCTTTTCCCTCACGCATGGTCGTTTCATCTTCCCTTGCGATTTGGAATGGGAAAAACGTTCTGGGGAATCCTATTCTGCATTCATGCAGCAATCAAAACCTCTGATTCTGCACCCTGGACAATTTTCTCTCCTATTCGGCAATATGTTTCCTTTCACGTTTTTCGTTTTCCTATGTGGATTTCCCCTCTCTCACATATTCTCTTAATTGCTAGTCGTTTTTCCTGAATCTGATTGCCTAGAATCCGATTTTTGTGTCTTGGATTTGATTAACCAGCAAAATTTTTCGTTTGGTAAATTTGTAGCAGTCGTTTGGCATGTGTTTCCCTTGGCTTCTATTACGTTTGTTATTTTCAGTACTAAGATAACTGTGTGTACATCCTTGCTTTGGAATCTACACTGATCGAGGAATGGAAATGGGCCTAGACTTGCTTGATAAACCTAGTGTGTGAAGGCACCTCACAAACCGATCTAGAAGGCTGGTTTTCTTCTTTGGATGCCTTGAATAGCACTGGAAGGGAATGCATGGCATGAGGGATTGTCAATTATGATTTTTCCTAAAAAATATTGAGTCATGTATTCAATTTTTTTGTGATCCAATCTAGATTTGAATAGAAATGCTTGATACTCATCTTGGGAAACAAGTCTTCCATATTCTTCCCAAAAAGAAGGAAGTCCTTTTTGAAACAATGGTACACTAGCTTTAAAATTTTTCACTTGATGTATCATTGTATCAATTTTTTCTTGCACAGTTTCAATGTGTTGATGCTTTCCTACAACCTTTCTGGCCCAAGTAATGACTGTAATTCGATCTTTGATTCCCATCGTCCTTAATTCCTCTTAAGACAGAGTATAAAGGAATTTTTTTATTTTTTTTTAGGATTAAATCATCCTCCCTTGTGCATTTATAGTCTAATTGATCATCTTGCCTAACTTAAGAGACATTTGGATGAGTTTGGGGCCACTAGTACCAATCCCTACATTGTAGGATCCACTCTGAGTGCCACCACCAGCCTCCATCAATTGCTTGTGGTAGGTAGGAAGTTATGTTGATTCAAACTCCAGTTACAATCATTTAGATCACTCTTAATTAGTCTAGCGCCATTTTTTCATTCCTACATGGGGATTGGCACCTTTTCCACCTACCTCATCAGTTAATTGTTTGTAGAACTGATTTAGACATCTGGAGTTAAACTAGTGAGCTCCGAGAGTGATTTAGACACACTAAGTTATCTATTCATTTAGGTTTAGTGTGTAGATTTGAATCTTATCCATATGATTCAAATCCTACTTATCGTAACACCATTGTATTACTGTTGGAATGAATGAAGATTACTGTTGTAATTAATTGATCAATTCTTATCAGATTTGTCTCAAATTTGTCTTGTTCAATGTACATTGTTCTTGATATTCCACTGCATAATTCTACTTCTCAATTTCTCTCATTTGCATGTAGATCAATGGTTCACAAATTTAACATGGTATCATAACCTTGTTCGAGCTAGAAACAAGTCTTGTTCGATCTCCATTGTACACCAGAAGCAGCCAAGTTTCCACATAAATCCTGGAATGATAGCCTTGCTCCCTCTAGATTATATCCAGAGAAGTCTATCTAGGTGTGACAGACTCTGTGAAAGTGTACATGTCGAGGTGGAAAGTCTTGAAATTGACATGATTGTGAATTGAATTGGTTTTTGTAATGTTATTTACAGGTACCTACGTAGCTTCTTGAGGAATTGACTATTCAACATACAAAAAGATGGATTCTTCAACTCTCGTACCCCGAATCCTTAGCCTTCAACTACACTGATTGGAGGGAAGATATGCATGTATCCTTGCATAAGCTTGGTCTGTTTAGGATGACAATGGGTAGAGAAACTGAGCCCCGGCAGTATGTTGAGAAGAACAAATTTTTGAATCAGCTTGATGAGGCCTTCGACTTTATGTGCACTCATATCTCTCGGGATATTTTGTTCCATCTTGAGGTAATAAGGAATCCAAAGGAATATTGGGATAATATTGAATATTTGTTTGGAAAACAAGATGCGCTTCGAGGGCATATTTTGGAGAATGAGCTCATACTCTACAACCTAGCAGTTTCTAATCTATTTAGCAATTCTTCACAAATTACAAGTCACTAGTACTGCAATGTAAACAATGTGGATTAGAGAGAAAAGATGAGCAGCTTGTGCTGTCAGTACTGAGAAATCTTGGCTCTAAGTACTCAATCTTTGTCTCTACATTCCATTCTGGAAGAGCTTCCATCCCTAATTGGGAGATTCCTTCTCTAGATGCTTTTGTTGAGTCCTTAATACAAGAGCAAGATAAATTGGTTCAAATGGGAGTGATTCAAACCTCCAAGAATCAAGCACTCTTTATGACGGACTTAAACAAATCATAAGCAAGAGGGAAGCACAAAGGGGAGGAGACCAAAAACACTGATTCGAAGCCAAATGAGAATAAGAAATATTCCGATGGAGCCTCGGGTTCCAAGAAAAATAAGAAATTCAAGAAGATTAGATGTCCATACTGTATGAGAGGATTTCATCCAGAGAGCCAGTGCATGAAGAAGACAATCTACTAGCTATCAACGCTCCTTTAACAAACCAATATTTCCCTTCCACAATGAGCAAAGAAGTCTGATGTTGGATAACTGACAGAAGATCATCAAAGGTTCCATGCCTTAAAGGAAGGCCTCACTCAGTCGAAAGATCACTGGATAGATTCTGGAGAATCCAATCATGGTTTCCTCCAGGGAATCCTTCGCCACTCTCAATATCTCAGGAGTACCTAGCATTCATATGGGGGATAACTCACATATCCTAGAAGCAGGTAGAGGTTCTATTAAAATCCATCATGGAGAGTTAAAGAATGTATTATATGTGCCCTCTCTTGTAACAAATATGTTATCTGTTTATCATATGACACATACTAGCCAAAGCAAGTTGTATTTGGTTTTGACTCAGTGGAGATATCAGATATCTCATCTGGGAAGATTATAGCGAAGGGTGTTGCAAACCATGCCTCCAAGGCATATGAATTCTAACACTTTCTTCCATACTCAGATCCAGCATAATCTCAGCATCCATTCAAAAGGGGAGGTATAAACTCTCTTTCATCTCCATTTGCAGATAATGATATGTTGTCCAAGATTTCAGTTTTAGAAGATGAGGAACAATATCAAGATGATCTTGATATTGAGATTGTATCTCAAGATGATCCAGATCCATATCCATCTCCTATTCTAAATCAGAATCCTAAATGGGATGAAAATCTCATTGAATCAACTAGGAATGATGTTGGGGATCCATATGATAGAATAAAATTGAGGAACCTGTATCGGAATGAATATGTTGCACTCTCTCACACAACTTGTCTACCTACAATGTGGTGCAACAAAATTCTAGGAAGATGCTACTTGATGATAGCGAATGATTCATAATTTGGCCCACTGAATAAAAAATGGATCATTCCACTCCTCCTCCAGAAAGAACAGACAAAAGAAACATTCAGCAGATCAGAAGAAGATGGAAAGCTTCACCTGCACAGTACCAAGATGTTGATGCACAGAAGAACCATGATTCTACATGGCTACTCCACAAAGCTGCAAATCATAGCAAAATTTTACAAGTTTTCCCAAAGAGGAAAAATTCCTCTTAAGTATAGCTTGTTTTCCTGATTCACTACTTATTTTGAGGTTTTTTTTTTTCCATGAGGTTTTCCCATTTCCCTTAGTTTATTAAGCAGTTTTTATTTTTCATTAGATTGTATGGGTGACTTTTGGCCTAGTTGTCAGGGCCTAGAGTTGTCCAAGTTAGGATTAAGGAGGGGGGGGGGGGTGTTAGGATTAAATAATCCTCCCTTTTCCATATATAGTCTAAGTGATCATCTTGCCTAACTTAGGATTCATTTGGATGAGTTTGGTTCCACCATGATATTGGTGCAACCGGTGCCATTGGTGCCATTATTCTAGGAGCCACTATGAGTGCCACTAGTAGCCTCTATTAGTTGGTTGTGGTAGGTAGGCGGTTATGTTGAGTCAAGCTCCAATTACAATCATTTAGATCACTCTCAATTATTCTAGTTCCATTTTTGCATGCATGCATGGGGAGTGGCACCTTTTCCACCTGCCTAATTAGTTAACTAATTGTAGAGCTGATTTAGACATATAGAGTTAGACTAGTAAGCTTCGATAGTGATTTAGACACACGAAGTTAGCCATTCAGTCAGGTTTAGTTGGTAGATTTGAATCTTATCCACATGATTTGAATCCTACTTATTGTAACACCACTGTATTACCATTAGAATGAATGAACATTAATGTTTTAATTAACTAATAAGTTCTTATCAGATTTGTCTCAAAGTTGTCTTGATCAGTGTACATTGTGCTTGATATTCCAGTGCATAATTCTACTTCTCAATTTCTCTCATTTTCCTATAGATCAATGGTTCACAAATTTAACAGTTTTTAGTTGTGTCAACTGGTTTTTTGTTCAAAGCTTCCTTCACAGCTATACAACTCTACTTAGCAGCATTTATCACCATCTATTTATCCTGAATAAAATTTAAGTAGGTTCTGATCTTGGTGGCTTATGAGATCAACATGTCCCAAAGGATATTTCTAGCTCCTTGCACTGGTAACTGAAATGTTAGTTGATTTATTAATTTCTCATTTTTGTCCATCAATTCTTTATTTTTATTCTCCAGTAATTTCCTTTCTTCTTCTTTCTTCTTAATTCCATAAGTCAAACTCTGATTTTGGTTCTTTAAACCAATTATCTATTTATCCCTTAGGTTGACTTGTGACATAGCCTGTACAATTTCTTCAGTGTTTGTTTCAATGCTTAACTGTGTTGTTGGTATTACTTCTATTTGATTTTTATCTCCCTTTTCCCTTTCCAACATTAATTTATTCTCGTTTAATACATAAATATTTGCAATAAAGAAACCTCTTTCCTTTTCCCATTTTTTTTTCTTCAACCAACTTCAAAAATCTTGCTTTGTGGTCATTCAATTCTTGAGACAAAAGTTCTTTTTCTTTTTCCAAATCTGTTAATTCAGAATCCTGAATTAACTGAGTTGCTAGAATTTTCAATTTTTTTTTAAGAAACTGGATAGTGTTTTCTTTTTCTAGTAACATATTTTGTGTTACTTGTCCTTTATCAACTTCATTATCCATGGTCAACAAATCTCCCTGAATCCTTTAATATGTTGGTGGTGCACTTTGTTCTCCACCTTCTCTTGTCTTAGTTGATTTTCTATTTTAGACAATGTGGATTGCAACTTGGATACCTTTAGAGTGGCTTTCATCAGATCACTATAAATGATTTATTCAGTCTGTTTATGCAAATGAATCATATCAGGAACTGGGATGTCCTCCAAATTCAATCTCATCTCAGCAATTTAATTTATGGTGGCTACTGCTAGACTTAAAGTGTTTATGTCGTGGTCCTTAACAGTAACCAATGAAACATATTTATTTGAAATATTCATTACTTCTTAGTATAATTCCAAATAATCATTTGAAGATATATCCTTGTTCTTATATTTATCATACAAGTCAGTTTTGGATTTCAAAAACTGGGCCTTTGGAATTTTCTTTCTTTCCTTTGCATTTAGCCTCAACTACCTCTACAGTTTCTCCTTTTGATTCAATCCTCTATCTTTTGGTGCTTCAGAATCTTCTTCTTCAGTCTCCATAGCCTCTGAATGAGTTATTTTACCAGTTATTTCCACTTTGCTTAGAGTTGGAATTATTATGGTTGTTGATTTGATTATGGCTGATGGATTTTCCTGTAAAGTCTATGCATCCTTCATCTCTGTATGATAATCCATTCAATTAGATTTTTCATCTAATCCTTCCACTACCCAGTGTTCAGATGCCATGTTCTTATTTAGATGCCTCCTTTGTGAGATGATATGATGTGGGTGATAGTTGATTGGAATAGCTTTTTTAAAATTCATATCATGTAAAGGACCTTCAACTACAAGGTGTGCAACTCTACTCTTGATAATAAATGTCCCAGCTTTCCAGGGAAACTTAATCTGAGAATCTTTCTTAAAACTTATAAAATTTTCACTCTCAAAAATTAGCTTTTGTTTTATGAATTCTAAAGAAAAAACTCTAGGGGTTAGAAATGTTGGTAATATGTATGGTTCATGTGTAGAACCATAAACCCTGATTATAGTATGTTCTTCTAATAAAAACCAGTCACCCACTCTTCTATCAAGAGCAAATTGCAAAGCCTCCTACATCTTTGGAAATACTTTAGGCAATCTATTCTTAAAAATTACCCTATAGATCTCTGCCATTAGAATGCTCATGTATTTGAAAAAAATCATTATTGATCTCTACAATAAGTATCGTTTTTGGAAGTTGCACATTTTTCTCATTAAAAAATAGAAACATTTTGACCAAGTATGACTGAAATTTGAAATGTCTAGTAGTGTGGAAATTCACTAACTGAGAATGGATGCTCTCAACTAGGAATTCATCATATTTAAGGCAAGGAATCTGATGGGACAATGCTTCTGACTAACTCATATTCATTTTGAGCAATAGACTCAATAGAAATTCTGGGACAAATCCTTCTGCATCTAATACTAAAAACTGGCTCAACATTGAAATAACTAATTTGGATTCTTCATTGAACAAACTGATATCCAAGGGAAAGTGTTGGTTTGTAAGGGAAACATTAGTTCTAAATAATTTAGAGAAAAAGGGTTGGTTTTCTTCAATTGTAGCATGTCTAAATTGTTGAACTAGGTCGTCTTCTACAAAATCTTCTCTGTTCAGGGTGAATGAAGGCAGACTGCAATGGAATCTTGGACAAGGGTGTTTACCAGACGGAGTATTTTGGTCCTAGCAACATTCATTATTACTCTCTCAGAGGAAGAGTAATTCGACACACACCAGTCGACAAAGTCGAGGAAATTTAGGGTTTGGTCCAAGCAAAAATGGTGGAAATGGGACTGATAGATACTGTGCAAGTCATTACCTTGGTCTTTGAATGCTTGCAGCTTGGTTTTTAGCTAGGGAATTAGACCAAAGGACAAAATGGTATCAAAAATGTCACCATCCCTGTCTTCAAACACCTCCTCTAGTTTTTGAAACTCTAAGGCATGTGCCTCAACTTCACCTTCACTATCCATTTTCAAATAATAATATGGGGGTGAAAATGTGGCCTACCTAGCTGATTGACGACTGAAAAGGTAGTTGTCTAACCTGCCTTCGTCCACGCAGAGATGATTTCTTCTTCCAATGCACAAAATGCAAATAACATCTAAACACATGCCCCTTCTACTTTATAATATTCATGGAATAACAGTTTCGACGTTAGGAAAAGTGGTTTTCACCTACCATTTTTCTCCTGGCGGAACAATCCTCCACACACCACGTAGAAGGTGGTATAAATTTTGTTCGGTTCAATGTTCTTTAATATCCATGCATGTTATGGGAGCGAAGCTCCTCTTAACCATATATCTAATTCACCTCTTACCTTGAACCATTGATCTTATATCTCTTTAATTTTACCTTTATACTCCAGTGCGTGATAGCCTGCTCTTCTGTCATGCATCTTCCTTCATTGGATCATCTATCTACTATTGATGTTCTTTCATATCCATTGCAAATGATTAATTTGATCCATCCTTTAATCCCTTCCTTCACTTTTCTCTATTTGTCGATCATTCATTTTAGTGCGCAACTTCCTCCGACGGATCATGTATGCACCATCGATCTTATTCACCTTTTATGCTAACCATCGATTAAAGCCACCCTTTAAATCTTTCCGCTAATATTCATTCCATCTTTGACCTTGCAACTTGTCCTAGCATACTCGACATTTGTCGTCGAGCTTGTTTTATCTTTTTCCTAGCCGTATATTTCATCCACTTGTTAACCTTTTCGTCGATCACCCATTTTAATTTTTCCCTTGGAACTTTCATCGGTGGATCTTTTACTTATCGTTGATCCTTCCGCCATAAAGATCTGGGCCATTGAATTTCTCATCCTTTAATATAAGCGCCCTTTCCATTGCGTTAACCATTTTTTAGATTTAACCCTATGGTTTCAGGGGAAAAAAGAAACCAAGGTTTCTTTTTAGCCTTCTTTCTAACACCAATGGTCATATTAGCAATATTTTTCAAAACATTATGCTCCTTATTAGGTCTTAGTTCCTTCTTCTCACCTGTAACTAAAATACTGCTAACAGACGGCTCCAAATAGGGATGTTATCCTCCATGTGAGGTAGCAAAGAACCTGCATACCAATGCCAATACTATTCTCTGATTTATTTTATTTTATTTTTATTTTTTAACTAAGGAAAATGGAAAACCTCAAGATATTAGGGCCTTCTCTTCGGGATTCAAATCCTTTAACCTACCATATGTACTCATATTTTAATAAAAAAAATTATATACAACTAATATACAAAGTACCTCCATCATCAAGACAAATAATGTTTCAGAAATCTTCCATTAACATGACCCCATTTAAGTTGAACCCCATTTTGATGTTGCAGAATAAATTAATTATCTCCCCTGTATGCAACAATAATATAAGGACCCTTCCATAAATGATAAAATTTTCCATGCTTGTCTTCTCTTCTTGCATCCCATTTCAGTACCAAACCATCAATCTAGAACTGCTCTTCTTTTACTCTCCTGTCAAAAGTCTTTTTCATTTTTTCTTGATGGACCTACACCTTGTCATAAGATTTGTCTCTCAACTCATTCAATTCAATTATCTGGTTTATTCTCCTTTGCATATTATTGGGTTCTTAATTTTTCTCTTGTAGCAATTTCATCACTCGTAAACCCAAAGATACTGTAAAAACCACTTCTACTCCATATACCAGCTGAAAAGGTGACATACCAATAGCTCTTTTGGTACTTATCTTGTCTATCCACAAGGCATATTTTAGCATAGTATGCCATGCTATTTTATTCTCCTATAGAAGCTTCCTTATTTGAGGATTCAACAAGCCCATTCCCCTAAGGATCGTATGAAGTTGAATTATTCAAGCTGATGTGGTACTTATGACAAAAATTTATCATTTTCTTTGACTTAAAATCTTGTGCATTGCCGGTTACAAGTCTCCTAGGACATCCAAATATTGACAGGATATTATTCTCCAGAAAATCAATGATAACAACATATGTTTCTCTCCTAGTTGGTATTGCTTCAATCCATTTAGTAAAGTAATCCGTTGCAGTCAAGATCCATTTATGCTGACCAAAGAATTTGGGTTTATCTCACCAATGAAATCTAAGCACCATTGCTGAAATGGTGCCTCTATTGAAATATGACTGAGTGGTAAAGGCATTAAATTCTTCTTCCCATCAAAAATTTGGCACTCATGGCATATTGTGACCTATTTGTACACATCAAAGAACATTGTGGGACAATAAAAACCAGCTCTTAATATTTTATTAGCAGTAACTTTCCAAGAATAATGTCCTCCACATAATTCCTGGTGAAATTCCATCATAGTCTACTGGGATTCATTCTCCAATAAGCAATTTAACAAGATTCCCCTTGGGTCCTTCCAATATAAATATTGGTTTAAAATACATAATTTATATGCTTTCAATTTCACATACCTGGCTCTGGTTTTACTCAATTCTGGAGTTGCTTGTAAATTTTGCAAAACATATACAATGTCACTATACCAAGGACATAAAGAGAAATCTATTATTACATGTAACCCTGAATCTAGCTCACTTGAAGTATTAAACAATAATTTTATTTTAAAATTTTCATAATTGGCCTCTATCATCAACTAAGCCAATCCATGACCCGTTACTAGCTTAGTGGGCTTGATTTCCAAATCATATCCTAACATAACTGCATCCACTTTGCTCTCCTCCCTTATGGATCAAGCCGAGTGAGGATAGTTTTGACAACATTATTAGGAACATAAGAAATAACATGAGAATGAAGAATATAAACTTTGAAATATTTCAAGGATTTAATCAATTCATAAGCTTGCTTCTCCATTATGTCATGCTTAAGTTTTGCATCCCTCAAAACTTTAATGAAAAAGGAAATGGGATGCTCTTCATTCTGTTGATTTTTCTTTAACAACACTCCAGCTATTTTGTGCTCATAAGCAAAAGAGAAAATAATAAAATCTTTAGAAAAATCTGGACTGATTAGAACAGGAGATTCTGTTATTGCCTTCTTAATATCAGTGTAATATTTTTTTTCTTCAATAGTCCATTTGATTTCACAATCCTTTCTCAGCATATTGGTTATATTTCTTAGGATCTTGACAAATATTGGGATGAATGTCCTCAAAAAGTTAACTTGCCCAATAAATGACTGGAATCCCTTTTTACTCCTTGGTAACTCCACTTTCATAATTTCCTTTACCCTGTCAGGATCAATTCTTATTCCATCCTTAGAAATGATATGACCCAAAAGTTTTCCCTCCTGCATAACAAAATTTGTTTTCCTAGGATTTAAGGAAATACCAAATTTTTTGCACTTTAAAAATACCTGCTCCAAATGCTTTATATGATCCTTGTCATATTTAGAGAAGACTCTAATACCATCCATGTAAACCAAAACAAGTTTATCTTTCTCTTCAGCAAAATCTATGTCCATTTCCCTCTGAAAAGTCACTCCTACATTCATTAACCCAAACGACATATTGGCATACATAAAGGTCCCCCAAGGCGTAGTAAATGATGTCTTTTCTTGATCTTGAAGGTGGACCTTTATTTGATTATAACCTGAAAACCCATCCATTATGGAAATTATTTTTGCGCCAACCACTTTCTGCAAGATATGGTCCATATTGGGTAGAGGGTAATTATCTTTTAAGGAGACTTTATTGAGATTTCTAAAATCCACACACAACCTTATTTCTCCCTTCTTTTCCTAACAGGCACTAAATTAGCCACCCATTTTGAAAATCTAAGTGTGACTATAATTTTTGCATTGAACAACTTCTTTATTTCTATCTCAATAAGAGGGAGTAACATGGGATTTATTCTTCTAAGTTTATGTCTGAAAGTTTTTCTCTTGGATTCACTGGGATGGTATGTTTTATAATGGAAGTATCATACTCCTTTAAATCCTCATAGCTCCAGGAAAATACATCAAAAAAATTCTTCTTTAAAACAATATATTTTTCTTTCTAATTTACGGGCAATTTCTTCCAAAGTTTTATTATCCTAGGATGCTCTTCTGTACCAATGTTATAATCTTGAATATATTCCTCATTAGGTTGTATTGTAGGGTTTTTAGCCTCATAACTCTTATCAAATGACTTCTCTAAGGGTATAAGGCCTTTGGGGATCAAATTATTCTTGAGCTGAATAATATTCTTACATCCAATCATATTCTTTAAATTTTTATGTCCCTCATCTACTTATGCAAATTCCCCATCATTTGAATCATTCTCCAAGTTCTAATTTTCTTTATCAATAACTGTATCGGAAAATTCATCCGACATTTCTAAAAATATCTTTATCTGCAAATCATCTTCAAACATTTACAGATATTTAGAGTTGTCAGGGATGGAAGGTCTATTTACAACTTCGATATTCTAATTTTTATTTGAATAGATGGGAATCTTAAAGTTTCCAGCAATAGTGGCCAAAGAATCAGCTATCATATTTTCAATTCTAGGAATTACCATCACCCTATGTTCATTGAAAAAATTTCCAAGCATATCCCAAACTTCATTTCTGTAAGCTCTGATTCTAGGATGCTTGGTCTAGTAACTTCCATTCACCTGATTTATAACCAATTATGAGTCCCCATAGACATCTATTCTTTTTGCTTTTAATTCCTTCAATGCATTTAATCCTAATAATAAAGTTTCATAATCTGCAACATTAATTGTACATTCAAATGCCAATTTAAAAGAATACACCTTAAAATATTTGTCTAGAGAAATTATCCAAACACCTGCTCCAACTCCTTCCTTACTTATTGATCCATCAAAGTACATAGACCATACCCCTTCATCTCTCTATTTATGTTCCAAATCCTCCTCTCTTTTAAGAAATTCCTTGTCTTGTTTCTATTCGGTTACTATTGGCAAGTCTTATTCAATAAGAAAATTCTCTTCATATTGAAAATCATTATAGAAAATTGAAGATCCTAAATCAGTATCAATGGCATATATAGGATTATTATTAGGTTTCTCTTTACTACTAGTAACATATGACAATCTCTTTTCTCTGTATAATCTTCTATGTTGACCAAACAATGGAGTTGTTGCATAAGACATATCCATCTATAGGGTCCCTTTCAATTTTGAGGCCCAAGACCTGGATAAAAGCATACCAAAATTAGGAGGAATATCAACCACCACTATATCCATAATAATACTCTTGGCAGGGATCTATGCAAGAGTAACTACTAAATCCTTGATGAACCCTAAACACTTAACCTTTCTGGAATCAAAAGAGAATAAACCTTTGTAAGGTCTTGTGATTTCTAATCCTATACTTTCAACCAACCCTCTTGGCATGAGGTTATGTGAGGCACCATAATCCAACATGTCATTGTGTAAAATTATGCCATGCACATTTAGACTGACATAGAAAGGTGTGACATCTTCTTCAATAGTATATTCTATTCTAGGACCAAGAACTATAGTTGGGGAATCATCTGTCAACTCTAATGTATCATGTTGGCATTCTCCATTAGTTCTGACCATTTTGGTGATCTTTTCTCTATATTCATTGTTCTTCAACAACTCATTGAAAGGGATGGAAATTTTTTTCTTGGACATTTCATTCTGCATATTGAAGGAAGAGATTGTTCTATCCCTTTCTATTTGCATTTCTTTTTTATTTTCTTTTGATAAGTCCTTCTAATTTTATGGAAATTTCTGTACAGTATTATCTTTTTATTTTTCTCTTTGTTTATCTATATTTTGATGACTTCTAGAAGGACGTTTTTTAGGAATCCTTCCCTTATTTACAACTACATCTCTACTTCTCAAATTCAACTTTCTTTGAAAATCATTCACATAATTTTGATATCCTCTTTGGTATTGACCTGTTTCTAACTCAAAAGTATTAGACTCATCTTCTTGAGTAAACAAATTACGTTCTTCTTCTATGAGGTAAATTTCATAATCCATATCATCAAAATGTTGTATCTAATCGTTCATGGGATCATTTACTTCTTCTTCTTAATTCATAAAGTTCTCTAGAAAAGGTGGTCTTATATGTTGATCCTCAGCATTCCTTGGATTTCATTTCTCTCTCAGTCTATTATGAGGGATAATAGGTCTCCTGAAGTTGGGATTCTTGATTTGTGGTTCAGGTTGATCTCTGAATGGAGGTCTATTATCTAAAGCCAATCTATCCATCAACCTCTCCATAGTTTTCATCATTATATCAAATTTTGCATCTATAGATGAAGAAGTAGACGCTTGATTTTCTTCCATGGTTTTCCTCCCATCTAGTTCCACTCGTTGTTTCATTTTTTCAGAAGTCATTAAGTTAGCTTCTACTTCCAGAGCATCCTTAAACATAGCAGGAAAATTGGCATATTTCCTCTCCCTTAACAATAAACAAAAATCGTTGTCAAAGGCATCAACATAGTGCAATTTTGCAACTCTTACAAGGGGTTTTATGTCAGTTGGTATTGAATTATAATCTCTCATAAATCTGCTTGAAAATTCATGCACATACTCAAAATTCCCTTTCTTCGGATTATTATATTGGGCTAAGACCTGCAAATGGTTCTTTTTATCTTCCCAACTATACACAAAAATGGTTTGGAAATCCTTAAAATTAGCAATGTATCTTGCATGAAGATCTTTAAACCACTTCTTTGATTCTCCCGATAAACTTTGTGCAAACAACCTCATTTTTTAATCATCATAATCCACCTCTTCTAAGTCAATAAAATCATCAATCTGTCTACATGATGTTCATCTGTAAAGTTTCCCTCCCCATCAAACAATGTTATTCTATGTGCATAGTTTTGTGGAAGGTCATGTAAAACAACAGGTAAAGCAAGTGGGGAAAACCTAGCAGCCATGGCTCTAGGAGGGTTTTAAGCAATAGGAGGATTTTGAATAATACCAGAGACTTGTGGTTGAGGAGTTTGGATAATTGGATTTCTTTATTATGTTTTTATAGTATTCTAGATATTTTTCCAAAATGAGTCTAGAAGATAAGATTGAAGTCTATCTGCATTGATTGCGACTTGTTTTAAATATGATTCAGAATTAGATCGTAAAAAAGAGTGTTAAAAATTTGTTCCCAAATCAAAATCTTGAAAGATGAGAAATTCTTCTTGAGTTTGAGAAAATGATATTTATATTTGAGAAGTGCCTTCTTGATCTTCTCCTCTTCTTTTCCTAATTAAACTTTCTGCATCTTCCACACTATATAAAGGTTCATAATTAGGGTTACCTCTAGTATGTTCTCTGTTGAAATCCGGGATGTCGTCTTTGAAACATCTTCTTGAAAATTAATGTGAAGTCGCCAAGGAAAAAACACAACCAACTTTAGATGCAATAACTCTTGTTTTCCCACATAAATCCTATTTTCTTGAAAAATATTGTTGTTCTTCCTAGGGAAGATTTGAACTCTCATCCCTAGACAATGACGCCAAAATTTTAGCACTCAGAATTTACCCTTGTTTGTGAGGGGATAATCCCAAGGTAACCACAAAACCAATCTTTAAGAGGAAAGTTGGATTCTCTCCAACCAGAGAGGGATCTCTCAATAGATAAACATAAAGGCCATATATAGTTAAAAAGAAACAAGTTTTAATGTTAATAGTGGCTAAAACAACTGGTCATTGGGCATGGATTCAAAAATGAAAAATAACTAATGGCAATGCTTTGCAATGGAATTCTTAACAGAGGCAGGAAATGTTGGTTTATTGGTCAATACTGAGAGGGGGGGTGAATCAGTATTGTTATCTTTTTACTAATTTAACCACTTTTTATTAGTATCATTAAAAACACATAACAATAAGAATACACAGAACACAATTTTAATGTGGAATCCTAATAGGGTAAACCACCAATATGTCTTATTACTGCAAAATTGTTATTTACAAATAGTTTTTCCTCCTGCTATAAACAAGGACGGTATTACACCCTATTTACTAACAACTACTGGAAGGAGGCTATGACCCCCTGGTTTGTCATCTATTACTGAAAGGATGCTACGACACCGTATTTACCAGCTACCACTAGAAGGAGGCTACGACCCCCTGGTTTACCAGCTGCTACTTAAAATATGCTACAACACCCTGCTTTGTCAGCTACGACTGACAGGATGATCCTACACCCTATTTACCAGCTTCTACTGGAAGGAGGAAACAACCCCCTATAGGCCTGTTACCTGCCCTAGCGCCACCCTGCCACTCTAATATGTTTTCTGTAATATGCTAGATTTATTTTCCCTCCATTCTCTGTCACACCCACTGGTCTCTATTTATGATTTTCTGATGTAGAGTCTGAGACACTTATCTCACTCATACCTTTTTGTATCAGTTCCTTCATGTTTCCTACAGATGCATCTCTTTATTCTAGAAACATACCCTTTCATAATCATTCCCTTTCAAATATGATAGTCACACCTTTTCAACAATTTGTGATTAACCATTTTTAATTAAATAATTAATTAAAAACTTCTTGATCAATTCTGATCTGTGAGCTCCCTTCTTCTCTAAATGTAGGATTCATCAAACCAATGCATGCGGACTTCCTCTCCTCCATCAGTGGGAATAATCTATCTTCATACCTTCGGGCCTCTCTTTTTCTCATGCCTGTGGGATTCTTTTCCTCCTCTGCGAGCTCTTTGTGGGATATCTTCATCATAGGCTCATCTATACACATTTCTCTCACAAAACACAGGCTTCACTTTCCATCTATGAGTTTCATGTTGGACATTCTTCTTTACCATTCATCTTAACGTTTTCTGGTGCTTCCGCAATCTCCTTCTCCAGAATCAATCCAGGTCATTGATCTAATTTTGAGTCTCTCTGGTCCATCTATCTAGCGCATATATTTCCTCCTCAAAATCATATTTCTGCACCATGGTTTCCTCATCAATGATTCCCCACCGTTGATCTTCGTCGGGCGTTTTCCTAACCGTTGATCTGAGGTAAGATGTCGATTATGGAATGCGGGTTGCAGGATGTCCACTATCTGCTTTTTCCTTTACGCAAACTCCTTTCTACACTGCAGAATGCGAAAGTCAATTTTCCACCATTGATCTTCATCAGGATTCTTCTTGATCATCGATCTCCAGATGCGGTATGCGGGATGTGATATTCCCTCAAATTGTATCTCGACTTTCTACAAGCTCCTTTTCGCAAACTCCTTTTTGCAAGCTCCTTTCTGCAAGCTTCTTTCCACAAGATTTATTTCACACCGTTGATCTCTTATGGAGTCTTTCCTAACCTTCAATTTTCCGGATTGTCAGTTGAAGATTGTGGGTTCATAAAATCTTTAAATGTTACTTCCGCAATTCCCTTTTTGCATTTTTTCTTCCGCACAGTCGATCTCTTTTAGCGGAACTAATCTCAGCCATTCGATCTTGATCTTTTACATAAATTTGGATTTTCTGCCTAACTGTCAGAATTAATCCTTAATCATTGAATCTAATGCAATACTAATATAATTCATCCGATCTTGATTGTTGCAAAACTTCAACCTTTCGCCTATATTTTGCAGAACTGATCCTCATCTACTGGATCTAGGGCAGGACTAACCTCTGCCATCCAATCTTAATCCTTCGTGGAACTTCATCACTTCATACATGTTTAAACTCTGCGCTAGTTCATTCAGCAACAACATTGGATGATCGATCTCAGTCATTCAACTTGCTATAGGGTTATTTGTTTTTTGTTCACCCTGCAACCTGCAACCTGTAACAGGGTTATTCCTTTGTTATTTTGGATACCTGCAACCTTCAGTCTGCCACCATATCTTTGACTTTTGATAACTAATTTGACATCAATGACAACTAATTTACTCAACAATATCCCCCTTTGGAATTTATGGAAACCTCTAAACATTCTCCCCCTTTGACAACAATGAAAAAGGATGACCTGTTATTCCAATGTTGTACCTATTTTGATATAGGATTTCCTGACTTTCTACTTTCTTACAACTCCCCCTATCATCATATCTCCCCTTTGTTAATTGAACTGTGTTATTTAATCAAGGTATTATCATTTATCTTAACACTTCCTTTATTTCAACAAGTTCTTGGATGATAGCTTAACTGATAGATTCATGGACTCCCCCTGTCACTGTACTTCCACTCCTTTGTCAACATTTTTGTGACAGAGTTTACACTCAGCATTTTTTTCACACTCTTCCATTTTCTGTCCAGTATACATGCTTTTTTTTAAACTATGTTCCTATTGCCATATCTAATGGTTTATTATGACTGTAAGTTAACTGGCTTCTCCTTTTAACAGAATTCCTTAAGCCTGTGCATTTAGATCTTCATATAAAAACCTTGCATCTACTGCTGGATTCTTTTGGATTTTAGATCTATATTATCAACTGTCCAGAGACCCATAACTTCATATCCTCAACACAGAGATTACTCCAATTTATTACATAGTTTCTCTAGTCTCACTATCTCATACACAAAGACTCATAACCTCAACCTTTTCCTTTGTCAATATTGAACTCGTCTCGCTACCTTATCAATAGACTGAATTTTTATTTTTTTAGAATTGATTTTTCTTCTACTATCAACAATTTTTATGTGTCATGACTTCAAATACTAAGTGAACATAAACATATTTATCTTCTATTTGATTGGAGACATCATGGTCTTCATGACTCTCACATTTTGTTGTTCTCACGTTACTTCATACTTTCTCTTATGTCATCCATACACCAACCTTGATCACCCATCATCTTTGAAGAAGATAGCTTTCAATATACTTCAACATTAGATACCAATTGAATTTTTTCATAGATATCAATTGGAATTTTCTGACTTCAACTCCCCCTGAGTATAAGATCCCTTCTAATGTTATTTTCAGGGTTTTCTTTAAATCACGAGAGACCTTTTTTTAGAAAAGGATCCCATTGTCATCACTACATCCTTCTTCATCACCTTCATATTTATAGATGTATTCTTTTACATCTCCATCTTTCTTTTCCTCATAAAGGATGTCATCCTTATTTATGCTCATTGTTATCTTTGGAGACCTCACTAATGTTTGAAATCTTTATTTCTTCTACATCTTTGGAGTCTTCCTTTCTTCTCCACATCTTTCATTTGATATTCTGAGATTTGTTTACAACAATATTCCTTGTAGGAGTCTTCAGTTTACAATCTCTTGCCATATGTCCATGGTTATTACAATTATAACATTCTATGTCATATTTTTGGAGTAGTGTAAAAATATTCTTATTTCCCTTCGATATATTACTTGGTGACTTCTAGCATTCAAAAACCTTTCTTTCAGTTTTGCAATTTAAGGCTTTATGACCAAAATTATTACAAGAATAGCAGTGACCTAAAAATATCTGTAGATATCTATTTGGTCCCTTGGTTACTATATTATTTCTATTTTTATCTTGAGAAATTAAGCCTGCTTTCTTGCTTCCTTCCTTTTTAGCTGGAGTCTTTAGTACTTCAGCATAGCTTTCTTACTTCCTTCTTGATTGGTGACTGGGAGACTCTCTGGCTTATTTTCTTTAATGAACCCTAAACCAGATCTGTCACTGGATGATCTTTAGCTGTTCATAATGACATCTAGAGTCCTTGAACTGTTCTCAAACTTTGATTTAATGGATTTTTCATCAACTCCTTCTCTAAGTTGAGTAATTTCTTTCTAAAGTTTCTCAGAATCTTGAATTCTCTTCCTAAGCAAAACTACTAGGTCTTCCTCACTCTTCTTGGCCTCTTGAATTTGGTTTCTCAAATCAGTAATAATATGATTTGTCTCTTATTGGTATTTAGATAGTTTCTCTTTCAAAACTTTGTTTCTTTTCCTACATCTTTCAATTTCATCTACAGCAGCCATGTATTGGCTTCTATGTCCACTTCTGATTCCTCATCTGAATTTGTTGTTCCTATAAATAGGATTTCTTCATCTTCACTCATCTCCTCATCTTCACTTTCTTCCTTGGAATAGAAGTTCTTATTTTTTTTGTCAAATTTCTTCTTACCCTTATGACAGCAAGATTATTCATGGTCACTCTCCTCTTGTTTTGGATAGGAACACTTATGGGAAAAATGTCCAATCCTTCCACAGTTAAAACATTTCAAAGGTAGCTTACCTTTGTATTTCCAAGTGCCTTTCTTAAGTTTACTTACAAAGAGGGCTTCCTTATCATCTATATTCTCTGATTGATTTTTGGAAGAGACTTTAAATGATGCTTCTTTCTTTGAGGTTTCATTTAGTCCAGTTCTCATCTCATATGCAGTGAGAATTCCATGCAACTCATCTACTATCATTGTTTTAAGGTCATCTCGTTCCTCTAGGGTGGAAACCTTTGAGTCATATCTCATTGGTAATGTTCTTAGTACCTTGCTTGCCACTTCCTTCTCTTTTAATTTTCCTCCAAGGCCTCTAATCGCATTAACAACTTCATCTACACGAATAAGGTATTCACCAATATTCTCTTCTTCTTTCATTTTAAGACTTTCAAATTGACCTTTATATGTTTGGATTTTAGATTCTTTGACATTAGATTCTCCTTCATAGATAATTTTCAACTTGTCTCAAGCTTGTTTGGCAGAAATCACTTTAGTAAACACATTGTTTGTTAATCAACTCAAGATTGCATTTAGGGCTTTGGCATTTCCTTCATATTGGCATAGTTCAACAGTGTCCGTAGGGTATTGGTTTCCTATTTTAAGCTCCTTTTCTATTGCTACCCAAACCTTCCATCCCAGGGACATCAGATGACACCTCATTCTTACACTCTAGTAAGCATATTTTTCTCCTGTAAATTGTGGAGGTATGTCAGTGGCCAAGCCTTCTTGTTGATCCATAGTGGTTTTATAAAGGATCTACCTTCCAATGGTTAAACTGTGCCGAAGGAACCCACTCTGATACCAATTGTTGGTTTATTGGTCAATGCTGAGGGGGGGGTGAATCAGTATTGTTATCTTTTTACTAATTTAATCACTTTTTATTTGTATCATTAAAAACACATAAAAACAAGAATACACAGAACACAATTTTAATGTGGAAGCCCAATAGGGTAAACCACCAATACGTCCTATTACTGCAAAATTGTTATTTACAAATAGTTTTTCCTGCTGCTACGAACAAGGATGGTATTACACCCTATTTACCAGCAACTATTGGAAGGAGGCTACGACCCCCTGGTTTATCAGCTACTACTGAAAGGATGCTATGACACCCTATTTACCAGCTACCACTGGAAGGAGACTACATCCCCCTAGTTTATCAAGGGCTACTGAAAAGATGCTACGACACCCTGTTTTGTCAGCTATGACTAAAAAATTGCTCCTACACCCTATTTACCAGCTTCTGCTAGAAGGAGGCAATGACCCCCTGCAGGCATGTTGCTTGCCCTAGCGCCACCCTGCCACCCTATTATGTTTTCTGTAATATGCTAGATTTCTTTTCCCATCATTCTCTATCACACCCACCGGTCTTTGTTTCTGATTTTATGTTGTAGACTCCGAGACACTTCTCTCACTCATACCTCTGTGTATAAGTACCTTCATGTTTCCTACGGACGCGTCTCTTTATTCTGGAAACATACCCTTTCACAATCATGCCCTTTCAAATCTGATAGTCACACCTTTTCAACAATCTGTGATTAACAGTTTTTAATTAAATAATTAATTAAAACTTCTTGATCACTTCTGATCTGTGAGATCCCATCTTCTCTAATCACAGGATTCGTCAAACTAATGCCTATGTAATTCCTCTCCCCCATCAGCGAGAATACTCTATCTTCAGACCTTTGAGATTCTCTTTTTCTCACACCTGTGGGCTTCTTTTCCTCCTCTGCGAGCTCCCTATGGGCTATCTTCATCGCAGTCTCATCTGTACACGTTTCCCTCAGAAAACACGGGCTTCACCTTCCATCTATGATTTTCATGTTGGACATTCTTCTTTACCATTTATGCTCCACGGCTCAGCTTAATGTTTTCTGGTGCTTCCGCAATATCCTTCTCCAAAATAAATCTAGGTCGTTGATCTAATTTTGAGTCTCTCCAGTCCGTCGATGTAGCACATATATTTCCTCCTTGAAATTGTATTTTCGTACCACGGTTTCCTCATCAACGATTCCCCGCCATTGTTCTTCGTCAGGGCGTTTTCCTGATTGTTGATCTGAGGTAAGATGCAGATTGTGGAATGCGGGTTGCGGGATGAGGGATGTGGGATGTCCACTGTTCGCTTGGCCTTTCCGTAAACTCCTTTATGTGCTACAGAATGAGGAAGTCAGTTTTCCATCGTTAATATTCATCAGGTTTATTCTTGATCGCCAATCTCCAGAATGCGGGATGCGGGATGCGATATTCCCTCAAATCGTATTTTGACTTTCCACAAGCTCCTTTCTGCAAGCTTCTTTTTGCAAGATTTATTCTGCATCGTCCATCTCTTGCTAAGTATTTCCTAACCTTTGATCTTTCGGACTGCGGGTTGCAGATTGTGGGTTAATAAAATCTTTAAACGTTACTTTCGCAATTCCCTTTCCACATTTTTGTTAGTTTATTGGTCAATACTAAGAGGAGGGGTGGATCAGTATTGTTATCTTTTTAATATTTAAACCACTTTTAAATCTATCATTAGAAATACATAACAACAAGAATACACAGAATACAATTTTAACGTGGAATCCCAATAGGGTAAACCACCAATACGTCCTGTTACTGCAAAATTGTTATTTACAAATAGTTTTGTTTGCTGCTACAAACAAGGATGGTATTACACCATGTTTACCATTACCAATTGTAAGGAGGCTATGACCCCCTGGTTTATTAGCTATGACTAAAAGGATTCTACAACACCCTATTTACCAATGCCAATTGGAAGAAGGCTACAACCCCCTGGTTTATCAACTACAACTGAAAGGATGCTATGACACCCTATTTACCATTGCCAATTGGAAGGAGGATACAACCCCTTGGTTTATTAGCTGCAACTAAAAGGAGGCAACAACCCCCTACATGCTTGTTTCCTGCCTTAGCGTCGCCCTGCCACCCTGATATCTTTCTCATGATTTCTCTCCCACTGAATTCTGTCACACCCACTGGTCTCTAATTTTGATCACGCAATTCAAACTGCAGAGACATTTTCCTTCTTACTCAGACCAGTTCTTAAATACTTCTCAAAGTTTAAGCTTCTTTCAATAGTCACGTCACTTCAAACTGAAAAAACACACCTTTCACTGTTGCACCTTTTCAGATCTGAAGATCACACCTTTCAGAACGTCCTTTCACGTTCTTCCATTGATCCTCCACCTTAGAGATCATTTCCAGAGCTTGGAAACCATTTATGCACCTCTGTCCAACATTCGCATGTGCTTCCGCACTGCCAAACTTCTTTCCGCAGAATAAACTTCCTGATCCAATCAGATTCGTTGATCCTATCTCTAAATAAATATGGACCGTCGATCTAACCATCGATTTCTACCTTAAAATCGCCTTTCTGCACCAAGATTATGTTTCAACGATTTCCCACCGTTGATCTTCATCGGGCGTTTTCATGACCGTCGATCTTCGGATTGCGGGATGTGGGATGTGGGATGTCAACTGTCTGCTTTTTCCTTTCTGTAAAATCCTTTGTGCAAGCCTTCTTCCACACCATTGATCTGTTTTAGCAGAACTAACTTCAGTCGTCCGATCTCTCCAGATTGTGGGATGCGGGATGCAGAAACGTAACATTTCGACTTTTCGCAAGCTCCTTTCCGTAATTTTCCTTCTACACCGTTGATCTTTTGCGGAGTCTTTCCTGATCGTTGATCTTGTGGATTGTGGGATGTGGAATCACACTTTCCTATTTTGGACTTCCACAATTTTCTTCCACAACTTTGTTTTTGCATTACGGATTGTGGGATGCGGGATACAGAATCACACTTTCCTATTTTGGACTTTCGCAAATTTGTTTTCGCATTTTCCTGGATCGTTGATTTCCTTGCGAATTTACCCCTGACCGTCTGATCTTGATATTTTGCAGAACTTTGGCTTTTCCACCTACCTTTTGTGGGATGTTTCCTAACCGTCGGATCTTGTGTGGGATGCTTCCTAACCGTCCATTCTAGAACTAATGAGGATTTGCATTATGTCTTTGTGGATTATACAAAAATTTATCCTCATTCATCTGATCTCATGTAGGTAACTATGCCACCTCATCATTGTATCATGTCATCACTACCTTCGTCTATGCCACCTCATCATTGTTCCATTTTATCTTTAATTTGACTTATGTTGCATTAACTCTGCATTAACTCTACCATGGTATCTTTTTTATTATCCTTTGTACTTCATAAGCCATCACTACCTTAGTCTTTCATCATCATTAGGACACCATCATATTCCATGTCATCATGTGTGTCATGCCACATCCTCAACTATGCCATGCCATCTCATTACTACTTTAGTCTTTCACTGAGTTTGTCCTGCCATCATATCCACTGGTTATTCCTTTATCAATCATGAACACCTTCGACATCAATGACAACTATAACCCAAATTTTCCAACAATATTTTCTTACGCACCGTTGATCTCTTTTAGTGGAACTAATCTTAGCCGTCCGATCTTGATATTTTATGAAACTTTGGATTCTCTGCTTAACTGGCGGAATTAATCCTTAATTGTCGGATCTAGTGTGGGACTAATATAAGTCGTTCGATCTTGATTATTGTGAAACTTCATCCTTCCACCTATCTTTTGCATAATTGATCCTCAGTCCCTGGATCTAGGGCGGGAATAACCTCTATCGCCCAATCTTAATCCTTCTTGGAACTTTATCACTTCGTACATGTTTAACCTCTACACTAGTTCATTCAGCAACAACAATGGATGATCGATCTCTGTCGTTCAACTTGTTATAGGGTTATTTGTTTGTCATTCACCCTACAACCTACAACCTATAACAGGGTTATTCCTTTGTTATTCTGGATACCTGCAACCTTCAGTTTGCCACCATATCTTTGACTTCTGATAATTGATTTGACATCAATGACAACTAATTTACTCAACATGAAAGTCACTCTTTTACAGTCAAAATGCTAGTTGTTTAGCGATAAGGAAGAAAAAGAAACAGTCCATTAATAAGGGCATCTAGGGATGAATCCAATATTAACTTTAGTGGAAAAAGTTTTTGGATGCTTGAAATCAGAGAACCAGAGCATAACCATTTGAATTATGATTCAATATACACTTATCCAAGCATAAAAAGATAACATAATGGAATGATAAACATGAAACACTTTCACATAAAGGAAAGAAAGTACAGGCTTTAAAATGAATAACAGAAGAATATCTGGTAGAAAACCTGTTTGGATCTATAATCTTTTATTAATCTTAAAGCTCTCTTACAAAAATCAGTTTTTGCTCTAGGGTTCCAACCCTCATTACATTTCAAAATAGTGCTTAAATACATCAAAATTGCTCCTTGAGATGATAACTACCTACATGCTAAAAATAGGCATTTGTAACTGCCTTATTACATCTGTCAATTGTATTCTAACAAACTTATTTCCTTAACTACTTGAAAATTTATTAACTTATTCAAAATTTTCTTGTCTTCAAAATAACTGGGGCCTTGAGATGAATTTCTTCATGGTTGTAACTTTTATTTCATATTGGCAATTTTTTCTATTGTCTTCCATTGGTCTCCAGATGGAAACTCCATACTGGTCATCTCCCTTGAAAGTAATCTCAATTCTACATGGTCCACATAGGATATAGGTGGCAACTAGCCACCAATTGTTCTGAACATATTTACCAACTCCAAAATACATTTATAGCTTAACAATTACGATTTTTCATGACAAAGATTGAGTCATGTCTTCAAATTTTATGTGATCGAATCAAAATTTGACTAGCAATGCTTAATACTCAGCTTGAGAAACAAGTCTTCCATCTTCTTCCCTAAAAGAAGGCAGCCCTTTTTGAAACAATGGTATAAATGAAGATTTGAAAGTTTTAACTTGAGGTAGCATTATATCATTTTTTCCTTGCACAGTTTCAATGTGTTGATGCTTTCCTACCACATTTCTATCCCAAGTAATGACTGTAATTTGATCTTTGATTCCCATCATCCTTAATTCCTCTTCAGACAAAGTATTAAGGAAATTTATTGTGTTTTTAGCTGTGTCAACTGATTTTATGTTCAAAGCTTCTTTCACGGATGTACAACTCTACTTAGCAATATTTATCACCATCTCTTTATCTTGAATAAAATTTTAAGTAGGGTCTGATCTTGGTGGATTCTAAGATCAACATGTCCCAAAGTAAATGTCTATCTCCTTGCACTGGTAACTAACATGTTAGTTGCTTCATTAATTTCTCATTTTTGTCCAACGATTCTTTATTTTTATTCTCCAGTGATTTCATGTCTTCTTCTTTCTTCTTAACTGCATCATCCAAACTCTAATTTTGATTCATTAAACCAATTATCTCTTTATCTCTCAGGCTGAATTGTGACATTGCCTTTATAATTGCTTCATTGTTTGTTTCGGTGCTTGTTTGTCCTACTGATATTACTTCTATTTGATTTTTATCTCCTTTTTCCCTTTCCAGCATTAATTGATTATCATTTAATATATCAATCTTTGCAATAAGGAAACCTATTTCCTTTTCCCATTGTTTCTATTATTCAACCAACTTCAACAATCTTGCTTTTTTATCATTCAATTCTTGAGACATTAGTTATTTTTCTCTTTCCAACTTTGTTAATTCAAAAGCCTGAATTAACTGAGTTGCTGAAATTTTCAATTTTTTTCTTAAGTAACTCGATAGTGTTTTTTTTTCTGCTAAAATCTTTTGTGTTACTTGTCCTTTATCAACTTCACTATTCATGGCCAACAAATCTCCCTGAATGTTTTTAATGTGTTGTTGGTGCACTTTGTTCTCCACCTTATCTTGTCTCGGTTGAATTTTTGTTTTAGAAATTGTGGACTACAACTTGGATACCTTCATAGTGGATTTCATCAGATCACTATAAATCATTGCTCCAGACTATTTATGAAAATGAATCATATCAGGCACTGGGATGTCCTCCAAATTCAATCTCATCTTAGAAATTTTATTTATGATGGCTACTGCTAGATTTAAAGTGTTTCTATCATGGTCCTTAATAGTAACCAATGAAACATATTTATTTGAAATGTTCCTGACTTCTAAGTATAATTTCAAAGACTCCTTTAAATAAATATTTGTGTATTTCTTATATTTATCATACAAGTTAGTTTTGGATATGAATTTGTCACTAAATGTTCCTTGTACTTCGTAGAATTAGTACTCTGGTATTTCAAAAACTGAGCCTTTGGACTTTTCTTTCTTTCCTTTGCTTTCAACCTCAACTACCTCTACCATTTCTCCTTTTGATTCAATCCTTCGTCTTTGTGTTGCTTCCGAATCTTCTTCTTCAATTTCCATAGCCTCTGAATGAGTTCTTTTACAAGCTATTTCCACTTTTCTTGGAGTTGGAAATATTTTTTTTGTTGATTTTGTTATGGTTGATGGATTTTCCTATAAATTCTCTTCATCCTTCATCTCTATCTGATAATCCATCCTATTATATTTTTCAACTAATCCTTCCACTACCTGGTGTTCAAATGCCCTGTTTGTTATTTAGCTACCTCCTTTGTGAGATGATATGATGTGGCTCATAGTTGACTGGAGTAGCTTTCTTAAAATTCATATCATGTAAAAGAACTTCAACTACAGGGAGTGCATCTCTACTCTTGATAATAATTGGCCCAACTTTCTAAGGAAACTTAATCTCAGAAGCTTTCTTAAAACTTATAAAATGCTCATTCTCAACAATTAGATTATGTCTTATGAATTCTAAAGAAAAAACTCTAGGGGTTATAAATGCTAGTAATATGTATGTTTCATGTGTAAAACCATAAGCCCCGATTATAGTATGTTATTCTAATAAAAACTAGTCCCCCACTCTTCTATCATGAGCAAATTACAAATCCTCCTACATCTCTGGCAATACTCTAGGCAATATATTCAGAAAAATTACCCTATATATCTTTGCCATCAGAATGTTCATGTATTTGAAAAAATCATTATTGATCTCTACAGTAAGTATCGTTTCTAGAAGTTGGATATTTTCCTCATTAAAAAATAGAAACATTCTGACCAAATATGACTGAAATCTGAAATGTATGGTAGTGTGGAAGTTCACTAACTGAGAATGGATGCTCTCAGCCAGAAATTCATCATATTTAAGGCAAGGGAGCTGATGGGATAGTGCTTCTGACTTACTCATGCTCATTTTGAACAACAGACTCATTAGCAATTATGGGACAAATCTATCTGCATCTAATCCAAAAAATAATTTGGCTCAACATTGAAATAACTAATTTGGATTCTTCATTGAACAAACTAATATCCAAGGGAAAGGTTTGGTTTGTAAGGGAAACATCAATAAATAATTTAGAGAAAAAGTGTTGTTTTTATTCAATTGCAGCATGTCTAAATTCTTGAACTAGGCCTTCTTCTACAAACTCTTCTTTGTTCAAGGTGAATGAAGGCGGGAATGCAAGGGAATCTCGAAAACAAGGTCGTTTACCATGAAAAGTATTTGTTCCTAGCAACATCCATTATTACTCTCTCATAGGAAGAGTAATTTGACGCACACAAGTCGACAAAGTCAGGGAAATTCAGGGTTTGGTCTGGGAAGAAATGGTGGAAATAGGACTGATAGACACCATGCAATTCAGTACCTTGGTCTTTGAAGGCTTGGAACTTGGTTTTTAGATGGGGAATTAGACCAAAGGACAAAATGGTATCAAAAATATCGGCATCCATGTCTTCAGACACTTCCTCCAGTTTCTGAAACTCTAAGGCATATGCCTCAATTTCACCTCCGTTGGCCATTTTCAAATAACAATACGCGGGTGAAAATGTGGCCTACTTATCTGATTAACGACTGAAAAGGTAGTTGTACAACCTGGCTTCATCCACGTAGAGATGTTTTCTTCTTCCAATGCACAAAAATACAAATAACCTCTAAACACATGCTCCCTCTAGTTTATAATATTCTCGAAAAAGTGGTTTTGGCATTAGGGAAAGTGGTTTTCACTTACCATTTTTCTTGGGTCAATGTTCTTTAATATCTGTGCATGTTATAGGAGTGGATCTCCTCTTAACCATAGATCTAATTCACCTCTTATCTTGGATCGTTGATCTTAGATCTCTTTAATTTTACCTTTATTTTTCAGTGCGCAATAGCCCGCTCTTATGCCATTCGTCTTCCTCCAGTGGATCATCTATCTACCATTGATCTGCTTCCATCTCCATTGCAAACCATTGATTTGATCTAACCTTTAACCCCTACCTTCACTTTCTGCTATTTGTCGATCCTTCATTTTAGTGCGCAACTTCCTCTAGTGGATCATGGATGCACCTTTTATGCTGACCATTGATTAAAGCCACCCTTTAATCTTTCCGCTAATATTCATTCCATCTTCAACCTTGCAACTTGTCCCAATGGACTCCACATCTGTCATCAATCTTGTTTATCCTTTTTCCTAGCCATAGATTTAATCCACCTGTTAACCTTTCCGTCGATCACCCATTTGAAGTTTTCCCTTGCAACTTTCATCGACAGATCTTTTAATTACAGTTGATCCTTCTACCATAAATATATGGGTCGTTGGATTTCTCAACCTTTATCATAAGTGCCCTTTCCATTGGTTTAACGATTTTTTAGATTTAACCCTATGGTTTCATGGGAAAAAAGAAACCAAGGTTTCTTTTAGCCTTCATTCTAACACCAATGGTCATATCAAAAAATTATGCTCCTTATTGGGTCTTAGCTCCTTCTTCTCACCTGTAACTAAAATAGTACTAACAGAGTACATCCCCATTTTCAAGCACATTGACTTCAAGAATGCAACTATGGGACTTTGAAAAGTAAATTCTTGGAGAAATCTTGCGAAATATTTTTTTGTAGTATTTCTTATGTGTTTCTTCTCTTTCGATTTCATGTTTTTTTCTCCTTGTAGTATTTATGAATTTCATGGGAATCAAGTCCCATGTATCTCTGGTTGTATTTCAAGGACAACAAAAGGTGAAATTATGGTTGAAAGTAATAAGAATCAGGGTCTCAATGTACATGTTATTCACTCCACTTCCAATCCTTAGTTGGATAATCTATGAAAAGGGAGAAACATCAACAATTTGCAAAGTGTTGGAGTTGGAAATAAGGCTCTACTCTTTTTTTAATCTAGGAAGGATGGATTTCTAAAACCGTTCCAATAGATGTGTCCATTGTGACCATTTAGACATGCAAAAGGAAATCCAACACTGTGAAAGGCGTAATGGTTATTGCTAGGAAAGCATACCGAAGGTTATGAGAAGATGGGAATCATGGAGGAAATATTGGGAGTTGAATAATGTTATGGATATAAAGGAAACAATAAGAGATTTAATTCTAATGAAATTAGGCCCAATTTGAAAATCATATGGGTAAATTTGCCATGTTGGAAGTAGAACATGAATGTCAAAAGGAGAAGCTTGAGGATGAAGTTACAAGGCAAGGGAACTCTAAGACAAAGTCCTCCATCTTGAATTGGAACAACGATAGGTTTTGGGGAATTCAAGAATTAGTCTCCCATGAAGCATAAGTAGGATAACCTCAAGTGGTTGCAATGGAGGAGGACATAGTGGAACAAAACCTTGCAAGACAAGAACAACATGATCCATCATGTTTGGCTTCGGTAGTAAGTCATAGGAGGCCTAGATTATATGAGTTAAGTTATTATGTTTTGTAAATTTGCCTTATTATTAGGAAAAAATGTAAGATTGTATACCAATCATAATATGAACTCAATCAAGATAGTCCTTAATGGAGGAAAGTTTGGTGTTATTTTTTTGTACATAGCACTCTTCTTTGGACAATTTTGGACTTATGTATGCCTAAATTTTGTGATTCTAGGATGTACAATTAAGGCCACTCAACCCTTTCTTATTACTATGATAAAAAACCAATCCTCTTAAAAATAATACTATCTCTAATATCAATGTAAAACTGATTTATAAATTAACAAATATAATACAAAATTACACACACACACATATATGGAATGTCTTATTATTAACTTGAGAGTGTGATCTTGATGTAGCGCTAACCCTTTCTTCTCTAGAGTTGCTGATTTCAATTCATTATGTTCTTTTTCTAGTCGAGTGAAAATTGGTTCCATTTGGATACGCCCTGAATGTCCTCTTCAGAAGGGGGGGTTGGATCCCCCTTCCTATTTCAATGTCATTGCTCACAATAGTTTCATGAGCTCCAAAACTCAACTACAATGATTTATTGTGGGCATGGGCCACCATATCCTTAGCTAAGGTTCCTCCTCTCGCCCATCATAACAATAATCCAACGAGGAAAGAAAAGGAAAAAAGTTAGTTCCAGAACCCTCTAAAGGAATACAAGAGATTCCATCCTCATGGAAACCAGGACATTGCATCCCAACAACAAAATATCTCCCCAAATACCAAATTCAACCAACAACATCAATAGTCAAATGCATTACATGAAGGATCACACTATAATCAACAAATTCATAGGTGGATAGACCAGTGAAAAGGATCTGATTATGTGGATCAAAAAATGATGGAATTCAAAAGGTCAGGTGGATATGAGACCCAACTCCACTGGATTTTTCACAACCATTTTTCACTACTTGGAGGATAAAGATATGTTTTTTTAGAGTGGACCTTACTTCTTTGTTTTATTTGGACTGCATATGAGGTATTGAACTGAGAAATTTTACCCTGGAAAAGAAGATTTCACAAAGGTCATTGTTTGGATATGTTTGTACTCCCTCTGCATGTGTAATGGGATGAAGAAATTCTGACGCGCATTGCTAACTCTCTACATACCTTCGTAAAACATTTCTAAGCAATGAATCAGGGTAGATGCACAACTTATGCATGGATATGTGTCTACATGGACATCTTTAAGGAAATCACTAAGTCCATATGCTTGGAACATGAAGATATGGAATGGATCATGTTATAACTAGATCTTGTTCTTAGTTTATATGTTCTTTTTGTCCTAATTTTCAACCGTTGGTTTAAAATGATTTTACATTTTATGTTGATTTTAAGATTTTTTTACAATGAGTAATTTTTGTTGGATTTAATGTTTTTAATGGTTGAAGTATTTCATTATTTTAGTTTTAAGGTTTGTCTTTTGGGATTATTAGTTAATATGTATATCTTTAAGCTTTCAAAAACTTATAATAAAAGTTTATTCCAAGTTTTTCTTTATAATTTAACCCTCATTTTTTAGTCCTTTGTCAAATATTTTCATGAGGAGATTCCTGTAGTAGCTATGTTTTTCTTGTTTTTGTCATTATCATTGGGAGAAAATTACGAGGTGATGGAAACGAATTATGGAAACAAAAAGAGGTTTTTTTCCACAATAGACTCATTCACAAAAACCTCTCTCAGTTTTTCAACATCTATTATCATTTGAGATATTCGAATTCATCCTTGTGGCCTATTTTCAGGGTTTGAATTATTTAATAGTTTCCTGTTTTAGTCAATTGAAGGGAAATTTTTAAAAACCAAGAGATTTTTATGTTCATAACATACTCATTTAAAAAAACCTCTCTCAGTTTTTGCATAGATATCCCAGATCGAGAGATATGGAGGCGTCTTTGAGACCCATATTTCAGAAATTTGCCAAATTTCCCAGAAATCCGATTTTGTTATTTTTAGCCAATTAGTTTTTAATCTTTGAAAGTTGGTTGATGTAACTACTGAGTAGTTTCAAATTCGGCCTAAAGAAGTGAATATGGAACTACTTCATATTATATCTTTGTAATTATATAAGGAGGAGAGGCATATAGTACAAGGGTTCGAATTTTCACACAATGAGAGGCCTATTTTGTGCTGTGATCTCTCAAGTTAGCACTCACAACTCTTATGTAAGTGGATGACTGGTTTTTTATTATATATAAACTGATAAGCCATTTTACCTGTTATACTGTCTCATTTCTAATCAGGTTGATTACTCAGTCTATAATTTCATTTCTTGTTTAAAGGTTTTTACATGTAAATGCTTATAGCCTGTGGATGAAATTATTGTTTCATGTGTAATGTTTATGGTTTATTGGAATGTGTTTGATCCCTAGTTTATCCAACTTGCATGATTCAGTTCTGTATTAGCTTGTTGTTGTTTATTTTCTTCTGGATTGATGAAGTTTTCAACCAAAACTAAAAACCAAAACCCTTGAAACCAATTTTATTTTATTTTTATTTGGGGTTGTGTTGGCTTGTTCTTCTAGCAGTCTGAGAACAATTTCTGGCACTAACATATTTGGCACCATTGTCAGGGATGAAGCTGAAGTATATCTTCCCTGGGATATCATTATTCATCTAATTTTGAGAAGTGAACAAAGTCAAAAAATCTTTTAGATTACAATTTTTTACCGGCGACTCCACAGAAGAAAGATTTGTTGGCCACTCCACCAATTCAAGATGTCAATGAGCATGGAAGCCATTGTGGCTGCGAGGTATGATTTCTATGATTTCTCAAATATTGTTGGTTTTCCACATCCAGTGCTTTCTATAACTGAGTGGGGTGACTATCTTCCTAGATTCAGAGGAAACAAATATGAGCATCCTCGTGAGCACTTATTAAATTTTCATAAATGCATGCTTGAACATGATTTTGTTCACGAGGATTTCTTAATCAAGATGTTCAGATTTTATTTAGAAGAACATGCTCGTGAATGGTGTCAATCTATTCTCGCTACTAGCATTCATTCTTTGAAGGAGTTTCATACTGCTTTTTCATCATCATTATCAAAGATTTTATTTGGCAGATCTTCTATTTGAAAATAGTTGTGAGGAATATGAATTGCATGATGAGATTGAAGATATAGATAGAGAAGAATTGGTCCCTCACAATCTTCATCAGTTCTCTAATGATTTTCAATATGATAGGTTTTCCCATAAATATGAACTAGAAGTGAAAAATGAAGAAGCTGAAGGTTCTTCTATTATCATTAATTCTGATTATTATAAACCTAAAGATTTGGTTTCTTTAGATACAAAACACAATGATCAGTTGTCTATTGGTCAAATGCCAATGGAAATTAGTAAGGGCAATCCTCAGCTTTCAGATTTGCAGACAAAAGGTAATTGCGCCAACCATGAAGAACTGGATTTGCAGAGATCATCTATTTCCAAGGAGGAGCAGAAAGAGTATTTTCTTTCTCTTTATGTACCCATTACTTCAAATCTAGACAAAAAAGATGATAATGATGAGGAAGATCTTGCTAATGTTTTTTCAAATCATCCTTTCTATGATGAATGTGAATCTGACCCAGGTATTAAGGGAAGTGATCAACACTCTTCAGAAATTAGTCAGCTTGAGTTAGTGGAAGATATAAAATAGTATAACCTCAACAGAGTTGAAGATTTTATATATTGTTCTCTTATTCCATTATCTCATGGAGTATTGAGAATTGAGGACACCCATTTGCAGTCCATTCTTGTTGAACAACATGAAGGAATAATTTTTCATGAGTTTCATGATCCCGTGGCTTCTTAGATGGAGTTTTATTTTTCAAAGGTTTCTAATGCTCCAGCTTTTGGCATAATTCTTATTTCCAGTCATAAGTATCAGCTTCCTACAAACTCTTTATTGCATTTATCACATATTTTGTGGGTCTTCTCAAACAGTAGCATGCATGGAATTATGATTCTCAGTCAAATGGTTTCTTGGCTTCACTGGAAGTATGATTACACTTGATTGGGTTGTTTCCTCCAATTAGAAGTAGGAGTAAATAGCAAAATAAGCTCGCTATACGAGCATGTAGATTATTTTTAGTATGCTGGTTTGTAGCAGTATTTTGTTATTTCAGAGGTATGTGTTCAGAGTTTGAGAAAGTTGCAGAGATTTGGTAAATGACTCCATCACCCAATGAATAAGGCACAACGTCTACAAGTTCTTGAAGCCTCACAAGGAGGACTTCATCCCGCAACACGAGCCAGATGTTATAACTAGATCTTGTTCTTAGTTTATTTGTTCTTTTTGTCCTAATTTTCAATGGTTGGTTTAAAATTATTTTACATTTTATGTCGATTTTAAGAATTTTTGACAATGAGTAATTTTTGTTGGATTTAATGCTTTTAATGGTTGAATTATTTCATTATTTTAGTTTTAAGGTTTGTCTTTTGGGCTTATTAGTTAATATGTATATCTTTAATCTTTCAAAAACTTATAATAAAATTTTATTCCAAGTTTTTCTTTATAATTTAACCCTCATTTTTTAGTCCTTTGTCAAATATTTTCATGACTAGATTCCTGTAGCAGCTCTGTTTTTCCTATTTTTTCCATTATCATTGGGAGCATATTACGATGTCATGGAAACAAATTATGGAAAACAAAAAGAGGTTTTTGTCCACAACAGAATCATTCACAAAAACCTATCTCAGTTTTACAACTCCTATTATCGTTTGAGAGATTCGAATTCATATTTGTGGCCTATTTTCAAGGTTTGAATTATTTAATAATTTCCTGTTTTAGTCACAAATTTCCAGCACCTATTCTGATCAATTGAAGGGTAATTTTTTTTTTTTTAAAGAGAGGTTTATGTTCATAACAGACTCATTTAAAAAAACCTCTCTCAGTTTTTGTACAGGTATCCCATATCGAGAGATATGGAGGCGTCTTTGAGACCCATATTTTAGAAATTCACCAAATTTCCCAGAAATCCAATTTTGTTATTTTTAGCCAATTAGTTTTTAATCTTTGAAAGTTGGTTGATGTAACTACTGAGTAGTTTCAAATTTTACCTAAAGAATTGAATATGGAACTACTTCATATTATATCTTTGTAATTATATAAGGAGGAGAGGCATACAGTACAAGGGTTCGAATTTTCACACAAGGAGAGGCCTTTTTTGTGCAGTGATCTCTTAAGTTAGCACTCACAACTCTTATGTAAGTGGATGAATATTTTTTGATTATATATAAACCGATAAGCCATTTTACCTGTTATACTCTCTCATTTCTAATCAAGTTGATTACTATGTCGATAATTTCATTTCTTGTTTAAAGGTTTTTACATGTAAATGCTTATAGCCTGTGGATGAAATTAGTGTTTCATGTGTAATGTTTATAGTTTATTAGAATGTGTTTGATCCCCAGTTTATCCAACTTGCATGATTTAGTTCTGTATTAGCTTGTTGTTATTTATTTCCTCCTTGATTGATGAAATTTTCAACCAAAACTAAAAACCAAAACCCTTAAAACCAATTTTATTTTATTTTTATTTGAGGTTGTGTTGGCTTGTTCTTCTAGTAGTATGAGAAAAAATTTCAGCACTAACAGATCCAAGCCCTCGACTACGAATATATTCAATTTCGTTGTCAACATTTCCACCAACATGGCCATATTTTTAGAGGGTTCCCTATGAATAATCAACTTAAACAACCTTCATCATGGGACCCAAAAACCCCATACAGCTTCACTAATGTCTAGCGCAGCAAAAAAAGAAATAAATGAAGACCCCAGGTAGATCCAACAACCAAGAAAGACTCAAATCCAAATCCTTATGTTATATTGGATAATCTTTCATAAGAAGAATAGAACCAGCCCTAGGAAAGGATATGAGGTCCTCAAGAAAACCATGAGGAGGATCTTAACTCGCTCTTTGAAAGAACTCACAAGAAGCAACACTTGAGAAACCTTGAGATATGTGTTGAAGGGCCAGAAATCCATATGGAATCAACCATGTAATATAGCAAGCAAGAAGAGGATGAAATCGACAAATTTCTAAGAGAAAATAATCTTGACAATGTGGCATCAATTCTTCAAAACCAACAACATGTATCCCTTCCATACGATCACCTAGAACACATCAAATGGGCCATAGAACGAGAGGTAAATTAAATCCTAGAGGATTCCTCAAAGAAGACATGTAGGGAACATAGACTAACTCATCACAAGGACATCCAATGATACCGTCCAATCAATGATGCTGATGATGAAGAACAAGTATACAAACACTGCATTATGTGGGTGCCTACTTGGTAAACACTAGAAAAATCATGCCCTTCCTAGGATTCCCCCCCTCCCCCTCCCTCCAATTGTTTACAAGGGTATCAACAATAAAGGTAAGCAAATAATCCTACGTACTAAACTAAAATACTATAGTCCTAGTATTTTTATGCAACAAGAGACAAAATGTAGTGAGCAAATAACCACCTCACACCTCCAATGTTGTTGAAAAGATTTGGAGGTTTTAGCTCTAGATGCTCAAGGATCTTATGGAGGTCTAACCCTAGACTGGAATAGGGATGCCATTTCCCGTAAAGACCTATCAGCAATGAGGCATACCCTCACTGCTTTTTTTTCACCTTATCGACACAATCATCACTAGCTACATGGATACTATTTTTGGCCCTCACACAACTCCGGCCAAACTCAACTTTATTGAAGAGCTACAGATAATTGTTGAAAGAGTCAAAGAGAATAACTGCATAGTGGTGGTGATTTCAACATTATCTCATCTCTGTAGGAGAATAAAGGAGCTCTTTAATGCCTTGACACAAACTCTGCATCCTTCAATAGTTTTATCTCCAGTTCCAAATTAATTGATATGCACACTAATAATGGACTTTTTACCTGGAACAATTGAAGAGGAGGTGATCACCATATTGCAATCCATTTGGACCAATTTTACTCTCTGAATAAATAATTACTTTAGGATGGGTGCTCGAGGCTCTAATCCTCCCAAATGTAGGATTTGATCATTGGCCCATGCCTTAGAATTGATAGTTACGACCCTCCTCTTGTATGTCCTTTTTTCTTTGAAAATTTTTGTTTGAACCACCAGGACTTTCAACAAAACATAGAAATATGGTGGAGGGAAGCATCTTGTGAACAAGGTACCCTCATGTATAGGTTCTAGAAAAAGTTGAAGAATTTAAAGAGTAAGCTTAAACAGTGGAATAAAAAGAGTTTTGGACACATCCTTCAAGACAAGAAAAGGATGGAACAATGTATGGGTACTCTTCAACAACAAATAATATTGCAGGGATGAGTAGAAAACCTTAGTCATGAGGAAGTTTAACTCCAATCCCAGTTAGAAGAATACTATGCTCAGAAGGAAATATTATGGAGACAAAAATAAAGAATCCAATGGCTCCAAGAAGGGGAGAAAAACACCAAGTTTTTACAGACATCGATGATACAACATCATCATGCCAATATAATCAAATGTATTTAAAAGTCTCAGGGAGAGGGGCTTCACCAACATGAGGATATTGAAGTAGAGATCATAAAATTCTTTAAGGATCTCTTAACCAAACCAAAACCAGATTGATCTGCAACCATAAGCAAAATCACCGCTAACATCCCACACCTCATCACAGATGAACACAATGAAGATTTTTTGTGACTTATTTCCTTGGTTGAGCTTGAAGCAGCTATCAAGGACACTCATCCAGGTAAATATCCTGGCCCCTAAGGTTTCACCGCTAATTTTTCTCTTTACTATTGGATTTTTATAAAAGATGAAGTATGGTAATTGTTGGAAGAGTCGAGAAGAACCTTGGGTTTTCTCTCAGATCTAAATGCCACTTTTCTTGCTCTCATACCCAAATAGGATCATGCTACAGACCACAACAAATTCCATTCCATTGCTCTTTGTAATGTTCTCTACAAGTTGATCACAAAATTCTATCTAACTATACGAAGCCCCTCCTACCTCTTATCATTTCCTCTGAACAAAATAGGTATGTAAACAACATACAAATCCTTGATAACATCCTTCTCACTCAAGAAGCAATCCATTCACTCATGTTAACCAAAACTATAGGAATGCTCGTCAAATTAGACATGTCAAAGGCCTTTGATAAGTTGATTTGGCAATACATGAAGAAAATTCTTTTAGCTTTTGGATTTCACCCTGCATGGGTACACTAGATTTCCTCCCTAACTTCATCAAATTTATTTTCTATCCCGGTTAATGGTTCTTCCTCCACCTTCAAACCCTCCAAAGGACTCCATCAGGGAGACCTCCTATCACCTTTCCTCTTTATCATTATGCTTGAGGGCTTGGGAAGACACCTAGATGCTGCCATCCATTATGAGTGTTGATTTTTTGAGTACCATCAGAAGATGTTATCCAAAAGAAAAAATAATAACTAACCCTAGAAAAATTCAACGCAGTCAAAAGGGACAAGTCAGCTCAATTAATAGTGAAATTGACCCATTCAATTAGGTTAAGTCAACCGAGTAAGGGAAAGTGACTTCTCTAGAATAAATAGAAGTGAATTTGGCTCATTTGCAACACGCCAATATGCTCAAGCAAGAGAACAAGTGTGAAGATCCAAGGAAGCATAATCAAGGGTTCAAGAAGCATTAAAAACGCAATCTTTTGGGGTTTTCTATCTTCCTCTCACTTCTTATGTCTTAGAGGTTATTATGTGTCTTTCTTGTATTATTATTTAGTAACTAGTGTCAGGAAGTAAGTTACACATTGTATCTTGTTGAAGAATCTTATAAAGAGAAGTTTGTTGAGTTTTTCCCGTGAGGCGGTTTTCCTAGGGTAAAATTGTGTCTACTGTGAATGTGTTTCTTTAAGCGATACTTTAAAAGCATGCAATTTATGCTTATGTGATAGATAAGTTAATAACATCTAACTACTAAGAAAAATCAACATGATATTAGAGAAGGACTGAATAGAATCCATTACCAGTGAAAATTCAAAAACTAGGGAGTCTATTTTTAAGCCTTCTTGTCCATATATTAAGTTCAGTATTAACATATTTGAAATCGCCCTAGGAGGGCACACCTATCTGTGAAAACATATCTCAAATCCAATAAATTTTAGTTTTGACTTATTTACTATCAAACCTAGGAATCTAGGGCTTCCAGTTTTGAGTTGTTCTATCCACGTAACTAACTGTAAAGGAGTGCTTTCCAACTCGCCCTAAGAGGGGACATCTATCTATGGAGTCAGATATCACTTTTGGAATACTTCAATTTTGACCTACCTTCTACTAGTGTTTTTAGGTCAAATATCAGTGTTGAAAAAATGACAACCAATCTAAGGTTTGAGGATAGATTGGATGGAGTAGAAAACTTCAGATCTTGGAAGCATAGGATACTTCTCATCCTAGAAAAGTTAACTATCTCTTAAATTATGTCAAAGAAGTTATCCTGAAACAAAGTACAAGAAGAGGCCAAAACAAAGGACAAGAAGAATATAATGGTCAAAGCAAGAAGAAATATATCTGATTCAATCAAGGACCACTTGATCCCTCATGTGTTAGAATTGAATACTCCTAAGGAAATGTTTGAGGCCTTCAAAATATTATATGAATTAAGAATACTAACAGAAATTTATTGTTAAGACATCAGTTAAGGAATGTGATGATGTACAAGTCAAACACAGTTTCTGCCTACTTTATAAGGGCCTCTTAGATCAAAGACACATTAATATCTATTGCAGATCCTCTATTAGAGAAAGAGCTCGTTGTTACAGCTGATTTTACCACACATGGTTGATCACACATTTATGGCCTTCCCTGTCCCTCTACAGACTCTTTGGCCCCATGGACTATTTTTGTACCTTTGATGTTTCCAAGATCATCCCTAAAAACACCTATTATTTGTTGTACGCGATTTTTAATCCCTTTATCGCATATATACGCAGATATTACCCTTAAACCCGTGTACATCGGGATGTGTGCATAAATCCAAATATTTTTGGAGTTTTCCTTGATGTGGATCTGAGACACTTGTCTCTTGGCCTTCCATATGCCTCGTGATCGCTCAAATTTGACCTTCCATCACCCCATTGAAGCACTATATAAGGAACCCCTTGGATACATTGAAAAAGAGGAATTCAAGAGCAAGAAAACTATAGTCCATTGTTGTCATAGCTTACGTGTACTTGAGTCTGCATCCCTTAGTCCCTTGGAGCACTTTATGTTCTTCCCAAGCTTGCCTTTGCTTGTGAGCTTGCTATCAAGAGATGGAGGATTGAGGTGGTGGAGGCCCAGGTGGAGGACTCAGTGTTTCCAGTTCACAGACATGCTGATAGAGGTTGTCAGTTGTGTAATCTCTAATTTTATTAATAGAAATATCTTTTCATGTCCAATAATGTGCATTTAAATGAATATTGAATCCATGGATGCGTTTAATTGCTTATGCATTATTGATTATATATGTTAGAGTAGGCCTAACACTATATTATATAGCATGCTTGCCTTGTTTACTGTTGTTGAGAGTAAATTGCTGAAGCAAGCTGGATTGGAAAAAGCTCAATGGGGATCTACTTCAACAATCCGGAATAAGGTATGTTTCGAGATCCTTTAGTGTTAGATGTTTTATTTCCCTTACATATTGGGAAGGGATTGACTTCTGTGGTTTCTTTGTATGTTGTGGTACACCCCAAGCCATAGGAAGTTTTCTCCGTAATAGAATTGACAACCATACTGGGGACGTTCCAAGTTGTTTTTCTTTGGGGGTTTATCGGCATCCAATGTACTTGTATTCCTCTGATTTCTATGTTTCTGAGTCGGGTATGGGAGCATGTTTGCCCAGTAGTGTCTTGTAGGAGTAAATTTTGTCTCAGTTTGTCCAGTTACCTTATTTTTCTATCTTTTTCTTCCTGTGCGCGGGTTTTTCTTTCACAGTCACATGTACACGCGGGTTTTCTTGGAATAGTTGCGTATGTACGTAGGTTTACTGAGAATAGTCACGTATGCCCTGATTTTTTGCTTTTGGGGGAAGATTAAGTGTTTCTGGGTGAGTTTGGATGATTGCTGAGTCTTCTTTGATGCTTCTGGAGTCTGTATCTCCCCTCTGTTTCTGACCAGAGACTCTTTTCGATTTGATTTTTGAAAATTTTCTTGTCATTTCATTTTCTATTTTTTGTTTTGAGATTAGTGCATTAGGTCTCTTTTCCTTAGTACTTTGCTTGGCTGTTGTTTGTGAGTGGTTATAGAGTCTAAGGGTTGTAGAGTCATATTTTTTCTTTTTATCTCATTTAATTCAAAAGTACAAAAACATGTTGCTTTTTGCATAGTTATGCATTCTTTGCATTTTGCATTAGCATGGTACTTGCATTAGGTTTGCTTGGTGAATATTAGTCAGATTTATATAGGAATGATTGCAGATGCATTTGAAAGAAAAAAAAATCACTTCACGTAGTAGGATACCTTGTTTTTCATTCGACACGGTGCATTTGCATTGATTGTTAGGTGTGCATTTTACTTCTTGTTGTGTCATAACATCATTAGTTGCACGACCATTTACCCTTTGAGTAATAAATCCAATTAAAATCAACGCCTAATAAAATGAACTACACTCTTTTCTTTGCTAGGGTGCACTAACAAGACTAGGTTTTAGGGTCTTGGAATAGTTCATTGTGATTTAATTCTCCAAGACCACTAAACAAAACAATTAGGTGTCTGTCCAGGTGAGAGTGTGAAATCCTTTATATAATTAGTGTTTCTCAGGATCCACCTCTTACAAGGGAGTTAAGCATGAGGTAGTGTGAGCAATTATGATTGGGATGACCCTTGATTGTGATTGGTTAGCACTGGAGATATTTCTAGGATTGTATTCATATATGGGGGCCTTTAAGGTATTGGCTAGTGCACCCCTGTGGTACTAGTTGTGCTTTCAAGCTTCAGGCTTTGTTACCCTGCCCATACGGTCAATCCCGCGTGTGACTGTCCGCCTGAGCGTTGATTACATCGAGGTGACCTTAGTTGCCTTACCTAGGTTATCGAGGGGGTATTTGCAGAGGTTATTCTACGAGTGTCATGGCCAGGTAGGGGTCAGACAGCACAGTCGCTATATGCGTTGAAGCTAAGGGCCACTATAATTGGTTATGAACCTCCGCTTGTTGTGTATGGGAGTCTCAAGCCTCTCATAGGTGAGACATACCTGCTTTATTCAGGAGCTCACATATCCTACCCTTGGTTTGCTTGTGATTTGGATTTACATTTTTAGGTGTATTCTATGTGCACGCTAGTTTGCCTAGGGTTTGTGTAATTAGATCGAGTTTTTTTTATTTTTTGAGTCATTGTGGATTCGGGCACGTCACCCTGTCGTTCTCATCATTTAGCAGGAATTCCGCCTTCCACGTTTCCTCCTCCTTTGGGAGAGATAACCAGACAGTCTGGGCGAACTACTTCTCACTTTGATTCACACACGATGGGAGATCATGAGGATGAGATTCTAGAGATGTATTCTCCACCTCATGAGGTTGGGGAGGAAGATCCTACTAGCACATATGATCCTTTACATGAATAGCCTTCATGATTTGGTTATGATCCCTCATTCACAGGTCGCTAGTATTGGTTTTCGGGCGACGAGACTCACTATGAACCCACAAGCACTAGTAATGTTAGATATGACATACCTGATATTCCTGAGCCCGATCCGACATATCATGTCGAGTCGAAAATTGACCCTGGCACTACACCTAGGGGCACTCCCACTCTTTTCCATGCGGAGAGGTTTAGGGGCACTACTCACATTGCACCTTCCATCCTGGTGGTGGAGGCATCTTTACATGCTCCTCCTAGGCCTAGTGTTAGTAATCCTATTCAGATGTCAAGACCAAGACGAGTGAACATTGGGAACACCACTTACATTTCTTCACATGTCCCTTCGTCCTCGAACCCCATTCCTTCGAATGCATTTTTAACGACTCATCTTCCCCCTAATTTACGTGGGCCTTCAGGCCGGAATGTTGCTACTAGACCTGTTCATTCTGTGACTGCTAACACGGTTGTATCTCAGAGCCAAGTACCTCCTGTTGTGTCAACAGGTCATGTACCTATTTTTGGATCATCTCATGTTCCACCTCATGGAGCTCCCCATATACCAACCTATGGACCTTCTCATGGTACATCCCATGGAACACCTTATGGAGCTTCTCATGGACATTCTTATGGACCGCAATATGGACAAAACTACCAACCCTATGGGTACGGGTATCAACAACCCGCTTACTCTTATAGTTATGGATTTGTAGCGCCTCATAATCAAGGTACCCCACATCACAATGCTTCTATGCAGCCCTACATGGGTCAAATGGGAGGAGGTTATTATGGCCAAGGCCATGGTATTTATAGCAATCAACCTTACATGAATCAAAACTATCAGGGAGCATGGAATCGACCGGTTCAACCTAGGCTCCCTTTCCTTGTGACATTAAACTTACCTGACTTGTCGAGATTGATGAACGATCTTGTGTCTCATGACATGGCATGGCCGGCAGTCCCTACCAAGCTTCCCTCAAACATTCCCAAGTTCAAAGGTAAGGTTGGTGAAGATCCCAGTGAGCATGTCACCACTTTCCACCTTTGGTACTCTTCCAATTCCTTACATGATGATTCCATTCGTTTGAGGCTATTTCAACGCACCCTAACTGGTCTTGCGGTGAAATGGTATATAGAGTTACCGGGGGGGCTTATGCTACGTTTGATGATCTTGCTCTGACTTTCCTTAATCATTTCCAGCTACCCGTACGTTACGACATCAGTACAGAACTCTTGTCGACCTTCTGGCAAATTAAATCCACACACATTTCAGATCATATTCAAGAGTGGCGTAGACGGAAACGGTTAATCAAAGCTTTTATACCACCAGAGTTTCTTCTTGAGTGGTTCCTTAAATCGTTGTTACCTTACATCGCGAAGGATTTTTCTACATCCGGAGTTCAAAATGAGGAACAAGCTATTTTTAGGGCACAAGAGTTGGATTTGATCTATGCTCAATCTGGATTTCGTATGAGATTATACCTAATGCTCCTAGATCCAATTTCGACCCCAAGGTTAAGCCTTGGTCACATGCCGATGGTATTGTGGGCTCTACAAGTACCAAACCTGTGGACTCGGTTGTGAAACAAGTAAGCCAATTGTCAATTAACCATTCTGCGTCGAGACAAGCTATGACTTCGTCTCAACCTACCCAATCGGCAAATGTACTTTTCATGCAATCGTCAAACCCGAAAGGAAACCAACAGCCTAGAAGGAATAAGAAAAAAGGAAAAAATAATCGTAAGGGTGGGAATAAGAACTAAAATGCTAATAATAATGACAAGAACACTAATGTTGGGGGGGTCAGGCAATCTAAACGTAAGGTGAAGTTTCATTGCAAGTTGTGTAAGGATGACATCTCACTCACTTGTGCCCTCGTATGAAAGATGCCTCGAGGTTCATAGCACAAGGCCCAGCTATTTTAACTAATCCTTTACCCAATAATCAAAATATGAACTCGAGGACCATTGATCCTGGTTATGCGTCAGGTGGAAATCAAAATCCGTCGTAGGCCAATAGTGGTCACGGTTGCATCAACATGGTGCATGCTGCTAAAGTTGTGACTCGTGCGAAAGATTATGGTTCGTCACAACCAGACCTTGGGAAAGAATCTTCCCCACCCGAGAGCCCTTTGCGAATCAAAAATCCTACGGATAAACCTGAATCTCCACCTCGCATTCCTAAGGGAGTTTTAAAGCGTTCGAGACACAATCCTAATGCTTGAGCTGCCCAAAACTATTCAGTTATCAAGGATTTGGGCTAGACTCCTTGTGCGATGTCTACGTTAGAAGTGTTTCAGACTTGTCCTCCGTAGACGAAAGCCTTGTTGTCTGCTCTTAGGGTTAGTGATGATAACTCTTCTACCATGATCAAAATTGAAACCATGGGAGTACATCCTTGCTTGCCTTACTACAAGTCTCTTTTGATTCATGTAGAGTGTCTTAACAACACCGTCAAGCGTACTGTCATTGATGAAGGCATTGTTGCTTCTGTGATGTCTTTGTCATGTTGGAAGGGTTTGGGTTCTCCCACGTTGTCTCAATCCACCACTATGTTGACAGCTTTCGATGGTAGATCATTTCGGCCACATGGGATTCTTCCTTCTCTAGAGGTCCAATTGGGAGGGAAGACCATTGCGATCGAGGTCGAGGTGGTTGATGCACCCCTTGACTACAATCTTTTACTCGGTAGGAATTGGATGTATAGTATGCAAGCCGTAGCCTCTTCCCTCTTTCGAGTGATATGCTTTCTGTTTAATGGGAATATTGTTACGATTGATCAAAATTCATTCCATAATCTGAGTGTCAATGCATCATTGAGAGCTTCTATCTCGATTATCGATCATTCTCAGCCAGCAACTGGGAGTGTGGGCGTAGGTATGTATCATTCTCTTATGGGAACCTTTAGTTGTCCTGCACCCATTCTTATGATTGGGTCTAGTTTTGGTGGGGCTTCATCCTCGTCGAATTCGATGTCTTTTCACACTACCCATATGGAAGATCCTTGGATTCTTCCTTCATCGAGTACTTCGAGTGTGCCCGTTGAGACAAATGTGTCATTGCCTGCAACAATGGTGGCGTATCAAGCGAATCTTGATTAGGTTGTAGAGCCTAGTCCTTCCTCTTCACGGACAGAGGAGGAGGACCCGTATGTGCTGCTTACATGGGAAGTAGAGTCATCTCACTCACATGATTGCCTCGATGATGTTTTTCCATCGGATGAAGCTATTCTTGAGGCCATGTCTAGGGTTGAGCCACCTTGGGAAGAGTTGCATCATCGATCACATTTTCTTCCTAAGCTCGATCGTATGGAGTGTGATGACTTTAGGGAGATTCTTAGCGAGAATATTGGTAGCCCCATGGTTCCATTAAGCTCTTCTGGTCAGATGGCTGATGGAAACATGGCTAATTTATCACCAACAATTCCTATCAATATTTCTCATGATCCTAGCAAGGTTGAGAATGTCTACACTGGGGCGGGTTGTTCCCTTGATGAGATCAAGGATTAAACCGAGTTGTTTAAATATTTTCATGACATTTTCGCTTTGTCATATGAGGAAATGTCAGGTATAGACCCTCGTATTGTCAAACATGAGATCAAAATGTATCCGGATGCAAAACCGGTTCGACAATGTTTACGTGCAGTGAATCCTAGACAAGCACCCGCCATTAAAGCTGAGATAGAGAAACTATTGAAAGTTGTTTTTATCTATCATGTTCCCTTGATGGAGTGGGTTTCAAATCCCGTTCCGGTGGATAAGAAGCAGGGAGCGATCCGTATATGCACTGATTTCTGTAACTTAAATCGTGCCTGTCCTAAGGATAATTTCCCCACACCATTTATTGATCAGATTTTGGATGAGTGTGCCGAAAGTGAGGTATTTTCCTTTATGGACAATTTTTCTAGATATAATCAGATTCAGATTAAGCTCGAGGATCAACATAAGACCGCATTTATTTTTCCTTGGGGTACTTTTGTATATCGGAAGATGCCCATCGGCCTTAAAAATGCCGAAGCCACATTTCAGCGGGCCATGACCTTAATATTTCACGATCTTAAAAATATTATCGAAGTATATTTGGATGATCTCACTGCTCACTCTCATTTGAGAGTGCGTCATCCATATCATTTGAGATTAGTGTTCGAAATGTCGTCATTACCAGGTTCGTTTAAATCCTCATAAGTGCATCTTTTGCATGAATGTTGGTCGTTTACTAGGATTCATCGTATCCAAGGAGGGTATAAGAGTCGATCCCTTAAAGGTTGAGGCAATACTTCAATTGTCTCCCCTGCGTAATATTAGACACCTTCAATGTTTGTAAGGCATGGCAAACTTCTTGCGAAGATTCGTGGTTAATTTTGTCAAGTTGACTAAAGTCTTTATGCATATTTTGAAGAAGGACACCCCTTTTTACTAGGATGAGTGAGCCCAGGAGTCCTCTGATGCTCTTAATCAATCCTAAGAAATGGCCCCCATGCTTACTCCACCCAACTATAGCTGTGATTTCTTGATTTATGTGGCCGCGTCTATGGATGCGGTTGGTATGGTTTTGGTTCAGGAGGATGAGGAGCTCCATGAGCATGTCATATATTATTTGAGCCGAAACCTTATAGATGCGGAGCTTTGCTATTCCCATGTGGAGAAGCTTGCCTTAGCCACCGTTCATGCGGTTCAACGTTTGAGACATTACATTCTCCTTCGCCAAACCTTGGTCGTAGCTCATATCAATCCATTTCAGTTCGTCCTCACTAGAAGGATGATTGGGGGAAAATACAATAAATGGATTATCATTTTGCAATAGTTTGATCTTGAATTCGTTTCGGCGAAATTGACGAAATCGTTGATCTTTGTGGAGCTTATATCTGATTTTCCAAGTTTGCAGGAGGAGGAGGTTTATGATGATACTTTTTTCGATGAGCATATTTTCCTTATCTCAACTTGGGACCCTTGGTACGAGGATATCATCGTGTATTTGCAAACATCGAAGGTCCCTACTCACCTTTCACGGGATGAGCGACAACGATTACGTCATGTAGCTAAGAACTACCTTATAGTGCATAACACTTTGGACCGCCGTGGGGTATATTCTATTTTGTGTCATTGTTTAACCCATGATGAGGCTGAGGTTGTGCTGAATGATTGCCACGGAAGGGCGTGTGGTGTTCATTTATCTGGTCTTTCTACAGCCCAAAAAATATTGAGAGTGGACTATTTTTTGCTGTCCATATTCAAATATTGCGTTAGTGCGGTCAAGAAGTGCCACCCTTGCCAGGTGTTTGCACACAATATGCGCTCGCGTCCAGCCCCGTTACATCCTATTGTCATCGTCGGTCCCTTCACCAAGTGGGGGCTTGATTTTATGGATTGAAACCCAGCTTTGGATGGGGGGCATCATCACATTATTATGGCTATCGATTACTTCATGAAATGGGCAGAGGCTATGCCCACAGTTAAATTTAACGGTGAGACAGCCGCACATTTTGTTTTCAACCAGATTATCACCCGGTTTGGCATTCCGAAAGAGCTTGTCACTGACCATGGTAGGCACTTTTAGAATAAAATGACAGAAGAGTTGGCTCCCAAGTTAGGGTATAACCAAGAGAATTCATCTTCTTATTACCCTCAAGTGAATGGACAAGTTGAAGCAGTGAACAAGTCACTTAAGTCTATTCTCCAACGAACCATCGCACAAAGCAAGACTAATTGGCATATTATGTTGTATCCTGCTTTGTGGGCCTATAGAACCACAGTTAAGATTGCCACCATTTTCTCTCCATATCAGCTTGTACATGAGGTGGAGTCATTTTTGCCAGTTGAATGCGAAATCCCTTCTCTGAAGCTATCTATAGAGCTTTTACCTGACACTTCTGCATTGGAAGAGCATTTGGTCCACTTAGAGCATCTTGATGAGCAGTGTTGAGATGCCTTAGTGGCTCTAGAGGTGAAAAAGCGTCGCATCAAGGTCCAATATGATAAGTCTCTCCATCCAAGGAGGTTTAATGAAGGTGACTTGGTCCTTTTGTGGGATCAAGCTAAGGAACCCTTGGGGGCAGGAAAATTTAATCCCATGTGGCATGGTCCTTACGTGGTTAAATGAGTCTTAGAGAAAGGCGCCTATGAGCTAGTTGATTATGAAGGGACAGCCTTGGTGGATCCTAGAAATGGGCTCTATCTCAAAAAATACTATGCATGATCTTCAGCCAAGGCTGATTTTTGTATATTATTGTACAGTTTTGCATTGCATAGTTAATTTTTTCTTATGGTGATCGGGTTTGTTGATTAGCTTTCGTTTCTTATGGTAGATGTCGATGGAGTATTCCGTTTAGATAGGATTTGCTGATGGTGCTACACTCCACACTCAAAACTCAGCTTTGGTTGCTTGGGTGATTTATACTCCTTCTTGTCAAGTATTGTCTTCAGGAGGCATATGTTTACGACCATCTTCAAACAATGTTGATGAATATAGTGTCGTCATTGAGTTATTGTGTGATTCCATTTCACATGGTGTTCATTCTCTTGAGGTATGTCTTGATTCACATTCAGTGGTTTCACAGCTGAATGGCTTGTATCATATTAGGGATCCGACATTATTACGAAGATTCTTACGTGTTAGATTGCTAGAACAGCAATTTGAGATAGAACAACAATTTGAGAGTACAACATACATTCGTGTTCCAAGAATTTTTAATCAAGTTGCTAACTCATATGCTAACTATGTGTTAGATTGGAATTTGTTTCATAGACCATAAGCATATCACAAACATACATTTTACACACATGTAAATATAAATAAAATCAATCATCATAAAGGTTTTTTCATTAACATCCAAAAAGTGACATCATAATACATAAGTGTCATATACAAAAATGGGGCTTCTAAGCCACCAAGACATAATGCACGGTCATGCAAAAATGAATACACTCAGGTCTCTAAGCCTGAGGTGGAGGGGGGTTCTGATCATGATAGAGAACTACGGCTCTAGCTAGCCATCGAAATAATCAAACCCATGCTTGTGGTACACCAACCACCTGGCACTGCATGGCCTCAGGCAAGTCCTCGACTTGCGCCATGGGTACCCTGTGTGTCAAACGAACAAAGTTCATGTGGATGCTTTGGACCATCCCCTCCACATCCAGACCCATGATATCATCTCCTCTTCCCCTCCGTCGATGACGAGGGAATCCTTATGGCCATCGTGGTCCTACATCTGCATATACATGACAGATTGTCACTATTTGTTGTCACACCAAAAACATGTCTTTTGAGTCAATATATCAAAAAACACAAAAAAATTAAATAATTCAAAACTTTAAAAAGTGGGTTTGGGATTCTTTATCTATGTCACCATAAGCTGCTCCTGGTGGTAGGGGCATATCTGGGTCTCTGTGGAAGTCTATCCCTACATAGGGATAGTCGTCTATGGCGACGATTTGTCTCCGCCACCATGGAAAGAAATCTGTTGGGTAGGGGTTAGCCACCCTACCTCCACCCAGTCTGCACATCACATTCGCCCAGCATCACTGGGCTAGATCCTGGACTCCATGTGGAGCAATGTTTGCCCTGGGGTTGGCCCTAGTACCTGCTTAAATAAAAACATGCTCAATATACTGTCGAACCCAAATTTACGCACCCTTCTCATCTTGTAGTCACTGAGTTGTTGTTTCATGTTGCTCAGCAACGTAGTACTCCAGTCGTACACTATAAGTCGCATGCACTCTACCACATAGAACATCATTGGTCATGAGGCCTGGTGGAGTGAAGCCAACCCTGCACTCCTGCCTAGTGCCAAAAGTATGGCCTTCAGCCCTAGAATCTGAATAGAATTTGTCAGGATTTGACTCCCAACCTTTTTCATCTCCAGAAAGCAGTACACAACTATGTACTCAACTATGGTCAGCCCGCCTCCTGGCCCACGAGATTAGAGGTTCACCATCTCTCCTTGTTGGGACAAACCAGTGATGAAATATATGTCCTCAACCTCAATGTTGAGCCACATACCATCTATTTGAAATGTCTCAGATTCTGGATCCCAATAGTCCACCAGTAGCTGGAGTAGTCTTGGTTTGGCCCTCAGGCTGCCAAGACACCAACACTTGTACAAGCCACACGCCCGTAATGCTTGTTGGGCCATGAGATCACCTTGCATAGCTTCCTCAACATCACCATGCTCTCCTTCTCTCCACTCTAACACCATCCTGCACAAAAACCAAGTTTTTTTATTAGTCTTTTCCCTTTAAAACCTTATTTGTGGCCCTATACGCAACTATTCTCAAAACATCCATGTATGTATGCGACTTTCAGTGCATTTTCCACGTATAGTGATCCCTATATGCGAAAAAAGGCTCGATTTCCGCGTGGGCCAAAACACACAAGTTTGGATCGCTCAAAAAATAAAATAGACCATGAAATTTAAAAAAAAAATTGAATGAAAATGAAAGAGATGAGCATGAGAATCTACCTGGATCAAACAGGGAGAGATTCTGCTGGACGATGCTCCCGGAATTCGCTTCTGAAGTTCTGATCTCAAATGCACTATGTTGGGTAAAAATTTCAAATGGTATGAAAAAATTTAAATTTTTCACTATTTATAGAAAAAAATTGAAATTTTTACCTACTTTCTATAGTTTTTTACCGTTTTGGACCGTTTGAACTAATTTGATGTTGTAGGAATCCATTTTGAGTGCGGTTTGATTGTGGCTTTGATCCGTTCGTGCCTACTACATGTATTATGTCTAAACTGGCATATAGGTTAGGTTTCACATCTGTTTGCACTTTGCATAACCTTATGACCATTTCATTTTAACCTTAGATACGAACCCATTCCATCTTGTCACGGAACCTTCTTGTTGCTTTTAGAAGTGACATGTTGCGAATGGTAGAGCTTTACCATACATGGGTACCCTAGTTAGATCATGTTTTGCAATTGGTGCCCATGCCGACATTTCTCCTTTAGGGTGTGGGAGTCCTTTGTATAGTACTGCCATGACTTTGAGCAAGAGCTTCATACTCCTCTTGACCTTTAGGCTGGCCATTTCCCCGAGACTCCCTTGCATATTTCAAGTTGTAATTGCATTATCATGAGTTTTGCTTACCTTATTGAGCCTTATGATGGCTTCCCTGACTTTGATTATCATCCATATAGCCCGAGCTTGTCTCATGTCTAGCCAAGCAGAGCCTTTTTATATATCCTTTGTAGCTTGATTTCACATTTTTTACCAGGAGGGGACTTTCCCCCAAGTGTCGTTATCCTGCACAGGTTTCCTTGCATTGAGCATAGGTATGTTCCACTGCTTGGAACTAGGTTGTTTTCCCCTTGACACTCGTCTCCTCCTAGACTTGTAACTATAAAGCACTTTTATTCTTTTTCAAGCTTTTCAAAATATCTGAAACAGTCCAAAAAAATCAAAAAACCAAAAAGTTGGGAAGGAAAAGATGTTATCTTTGGCAGCAGTCGAGTCGTGTCGCCTTCGAACAAAGCACTGTATATCACATCTGTTGGTTGGGTTAGTAGTTTGACTTTAGGATATGTACTCGTTTTTCTGATTTTATCTCCACTGACTGGTTAAGTTTCCAGTCCCTATGGAGCCTCTGTTGATGCCCCCTATGTCGCAGAGATGTCCCACTTTTTTATATCGAGTCTATGCTGCCTCCATTCAATCACCATTCGCCTTTATGCTCTTGTTCAAAGGAATTTGAAACCTGAGTCGGCCATTCCTCGGTTGTCTTGACTTTGCATGTCGGCCATTCCCGGTACTTTGCCGGTAGTATTACTAGTTTGTGCACATCTTGATTGAGTCCTTCCACATTATACAACATTGTTGAGTACCTCATGTTGGTTGATGGGGGATGCCTTAATGCCCTCCTTCCAGTGGATTCCATCCCATCGACTTCAGATCATTTATTCTGGGATAGGATTCAAGAGTCGTTCAAGTGCCTTAAGACTTACAGTCATCAATGGTAGGTTCTCTCGCCATCGACAATTTTGGGAATACATCAATGTCCCTGATCGATTGATTCTTCCAAGTGTTCAATCTCAACACATTTATTCGCACTTGTTAGATTGCACTCTAGTACCTTGATTCCCATTTTCATTATCGGTGGGTGATCTCGCGTTTATTAACGGTATACATCAATGACTGGTAATCAGACGATGGACTACTATGTTCATCCTCGACACCTCTATTCACATAGTAGGACATGTACTCACAGCGGTTTGTGTAGAAGACTTTCCAGATTTGTGGCATTCCATATATGCTACCTCCTTGATCGTGCCAATGTTCATGAGATTTCAGCTCTCGTGATTTGATTCCAGTGTATGTCAGATATCTTCAGCCATTATAGAGATCTTGATCCATGGTGTATCTTCATCTTTCATGGAGATCTTGATCATTTGTATATCTTCATCATGGAGATTTTGATCTATTATATATTGTACGTGGCGATGACCACACATGTCACATTTTGTATATCATGCCTATTCATGGCCAATGTACTCTTATGTATCCAGGACTGCTATATGTATTTGCAGTCATATGCAGAGATTGATTGTTGGATGGCTGGTTCTTCCACCTGGTTCTTCATCACTCCACTTATGGGATGGATTTATAATGTATTTTGGCCATCATGTTACCCCTCTGACCTCACACATTAGGGGGAATCTATTACAACTGATTTTACCACACATGGTTGATCACACATTTATGGCTTTCCCTATCCCTCTGTAGACTCTTTGGACCCCATGGACTATTTTTGTTCCTTTGATGTTTCCAATATCATCCCTAAAAACACCTATTATTTGATGTACACGACTTTTAATCCATTTATCACGTATATACGCAGATATTATCCTGAAACCCGCATACATCGGGATGTGTGCATAAATCCAAATATTTTTGGAGTTTTCCTTGATGTGGATCCGAGTCACTTGTCTCTTTGCCTTCCATACCCCTCGATATCGCTCGTATTTGACCTTCCATTACCCCATTGAAGCACTATATAAGGAACCCCTTGGATACATTGAAAAAGAGGAATTGAAGAGCAAGAAAACTATAGTCCATTGTTGTCGTAGCTTGCGTGTACTTGAGTCTGCATCCCTTTGTCCCTTGGAGAACTTTGTGTTCTTCCCAAGCTTTCCTTTGCTTGTGAGCTTGCTATCGAGAGATGGAGGATTGAGGTGGTGGAGGCCCAGATGGAGGACTAGTTTCTCTGGTTCGCAGACGTGTCGACAGAGGTTGTCACTTGTGTAAACTCTGATTTTATTAATAGAAATATCTTTTCCTGTCCAATAATGTGCATTTAAATGAATATTGAATCCATGGATGCATTTAATTGTTTATTCATTATTGATTAAATATGCCAGATTAGGTCTAACACTATATTATATAGCATGCTTGCCTTGTTTACTGTTGTTGAGAGTAAATTTTTGAAGCAAGCGGGATTGGAAAAAGCTCAACGGGGATCTACTTCAACAATCCGGAATAAGGTATGTTTCGAGATCCTTTAGTGTTAGATGTTTTATTTCTCTTACATATTGGGAAGGGATTGATTTCTGCGGTTTCTCTGTTTGTTGTGGTACACCCCAAGGAATAGGAAGTTTTCTCCGTAACACTCGTGTTGAGAACATTAAATGAATTTCCATCTTCTTGGGACATGTTTGTTCAAGGTATTTATGCAAGGAAACATATACCCAAGTTTAATAAGCTATGGACAGATTGTACTCAAGAAGAAGCAAGGTTGATCTCCAAAATGAAAAATATGAATGATGAAGAAAATAAAGCACTTGCAGTTCATGCAAGGGAAGGAAAAGGTATAAATTTTACTAATAATTCCAATAGAAGATTTGTATCATAAAACAAGAAGGATATATCTAATATCAAATGCTACAACTGTAACTAGTTGGGATACTATGCAAGAAATTTCACTCAAGAGAAGAAAAAGTGAAAGCATCATACACGTTCACCGAACATGGATGAGTCTCCATTACATAAGAAGACTAAGGAGACATCAAATGAATAATTTTCCCTTTAAAGGGAGTAGTGTTTAGTTAGTAGATAGTGGTGCTTCTAAGCACTTGACCTGTTGTAGAAATTGTTCAGAAAGAACTTGGAAACAATTCCAAGCATCAAGTTAAAGAGTAGGAGAATCCCCCTACTAGCTAGATTCAGGTGAAGCAAATAATATACTCTTGGAAAGGATGCGAAGCAATATTTCTAAACTATGAAGGTAGATCCAAAGTGATCGTAGATCTAGTGCATCCAAAAGATATGAGGACCAAGGATGAAGACTTCAGCAAGTTTCAGACTTGATGAAGAATAAGATCAAGGTCTTCAAAATCATACGATGAAGCAGAGTACACTTCTAGAAACTTCAATGATTTCTGCAAGGAGGAAAAAATTGTGAGGGATCCTACAAATACATGAAAGATAAGTATTTGTATTGTCATTTGAGTTATTCCTCAAATTCCTGAATATTAACAGTTATATGTAGATACAATTTTCTTTTATGCATTTGTAGTGCATATTATGTATATGTTGAGTAAGTAGCCTATAGTGTTGCACAACATCCCATGAGCCCTTCATGGAGCTAGTCTATGATGAAACCTCTTTGCTAACATACTAAGAGAAGTACACGCTCTTGATAGTGTGTTTTGGTGAATTTGGAAGGAACCCAAATATTTATCGTGTGTGTTTTGGATATGGATGGGTGTTGTGCTAAAGAATTGGCTACGATTCTTAATTCACTTGATTGGTTACATGATGGTGTGCACTATGCACAAGAAATTGTCATTGCATTGACTTGATTGATTAGTATGCAATGGTGCTGACTATCTGACTAAATTTGACTTCTAGGAAAGACCATATGTTATGGCCTACAAAGAAGGATGATGAGACTTGTTCTGGAAGAACAAGTGATGGATGTGAAATAAACCATTGATATTTAGTGTTCAAGAAGCAACAATATGCTCAAAATCAGGAGACTTTTAGGAGCATTGATCTTAACTCAGGTTCTATATCAGATAGCAAGATGGATTCTGTGACAGAGGGATCAATGACAACCACGAGTCTAGAGAATCTCACATGGATATTAACGGTTGGGAATAGGAGGCTCCAACAAATATTGGTCTCTCTACTACAGATGCTCATCTTTTCGATGAACATGAGGAGTTTGTAGCGAAGTATCAAAGGAAGTCTGGAGTGATATCTAGTGGCCTTGAGAGAAAGAGGCTCATATCATTGGACACATTTGATGGGAGATGACATAGATGGATACATAGAAGATTAAAAATAGAGAAGGTTGCAAGTCACTCTACTGCAAAACATCCAAATGTAGAAAATGCAATATTTCTAGATGCAGATGAAGTATGGTGCTCAGATACAAAAGGAGAAAATTGTAGTATTCGAGAATCTTGGCATTAGAGATGTGGCATAAACCAGATGAGGTTTTCCTCAATCAAGGAAAACACATAGTAGAGATCCTAAATAAATTTGGGATGACGGATTTCAAGTCCATAGCCACACAAATGGCGGTGAATCTGAATCTGTTGGGTGATTCTTCTTCATATTTGGAGTATCTCACAAACAGTTGAGTGGATCCTATATGTAATTGGTTAGTACCATGTTGAATATATTATTTGCAGCCAGTACATGTTACAGTTTAGACATGTACAACAAAGCATGTGTTGAGGTACTTACATAGTAAGTTTGTATACAGACTTAGATATGTCTCAGACAGATAAATAAATTTGTAAGGATATAAGGGCTCTGACTAGTGCAATGGACGATAAAGAACACATCAGGGATGAGAGAAGCTATGAGTTCTTGTTTTACCTGTAAAGCAGTCATCAAGGGCACTCAGTACAAGAGAGGCAGAGCATATTGCAACTAATATTACAAGTTGAAAAGTAGTAAGACTTCAAAAGGTTCCTAATCAGGTATATCTGATACATAGTACATAAAGAAGCAGTGCAATCCAGTACATATCCATGGACGATCATATTGTCATACTATAAAATGAATCCTCTCGCTGAGAGGGAGTTTTGATGTTTCTCCATAGGAAAAGGTGGGTAGACAATCCCCCCCCATTATTTAGTCATATGGGACATGACTCAAACATGTTACCCACCAGTAATCCATGCAATGGTACATGACTTAGACACTAGTTAGCCATACAATGATATATGGATCAGATTAGCTATGTAGTGATACATGGATCAGATAATACATGTGGTGGTACATGGCTTAGATAAATCATGCAGTGGTAAATATCTTATATAATCCATGCAATAGTACATAACTCGTATTAGTCATGCAAGAATACCTGACTCAAATACCGGTTAGCCATGGTACATGACTCAGATAGCCAGGGGATGGCGTACCTCATGTGGAGTACACCCACATAATCATAGCTATAGTCAATACCTCATATGACTATCGGGGGAAATTCAAGGTCTATGATACTAACAATAGACCTCATATAACTATAAGATGGTAGTTAAGGTATCTGAGACTATCAAATACTTGAGTGAGTTATAGTCAGGACTTTCCAGGAGCAGTGAAACCTCTTGGAGAGATCAAATAGCCATATATTATGGCTAGTGTTGTACAGTTGGGAAGTAAAGAATAATGAAGCCACTTTGGAAGCGGTTAGGACTTGGAGAACATCACAGAGGATGGAAATCTCACATAAAACTTCTCTAGACCATATAATATTTAAGATGTCAACAAGCATAAATCTAGTGTTGAAGGTTATGGCCAAAAGAATACCTTCCTCACTAAGAGGGAGTGGTAATGTTTTGAGTAGCATCGGAATATATTTTCCACAAGAAAGAATAATAACTATCCCTAGAACAAGTTGACCCAGTCAAAAGGGACAAGCTAACCTAGTTAATGGTGAAATTGAACCAGTCAATTAGGTCAAGTCAATCTAATAAGGAAAAGTGACTTTTCTAGTATAAATAGAAGTGAAGTTGGCTCATTTGCAACACACCAATTTGCTCAAGCAAGAGAAAAAGGGCATAGATCCAAAGAAGCATAATCAAGGGTTAAAGAATCATCAAGAAGATAATCATTTGAGGTTTTATATCAAGAATAATGTGAATTTGTTTCTTTCAGAGATCCTTTATATGCATGTAGTTTATGTTTATGTGATACATAAGTTAATAACATCTAATTGCTAAGAAAAATCAACACTAGGAAACTCCAATGACTTTCATTGCCTCAAATAGTTATGTCCTTGTATCACAACCAATTTGTAGATGATACTATGTTCATGGGGATCCTTACCATTTGGGAGGATCTAACCATCAAGCGTATACTTACTAAGTTCATGGAATCCTTTGGCACTTCTATTACTGAAAGTAAATCTCAAATTTGTTTCTTTAACACCCATCTATGCATTCAGATGATCATTCCCTGTATCCTTGGATTCCATCAAAACCCCCTCCCTTATAAATATCTTGACATCCCTCTCACTGATATCTCCCTCAGGGAAATCCAAATGGAAAGAACTTATTTCAAGTCTGGAAGCTCACTTAACCTCATGTACTTTTTGTTCTTTAAACCTTGATGCAAGATTAGTTCTCCTCAAATCAATGTTACAATCCATTCCCATCTACCTTTTTTCTGCTCTAGCGTCCCTAAAATTATCCTCAAAAAAATTAGAAATATATAATGAAAATTTCTCTGGGAGGGAACTGGAATAGAAAAGAAGTGGGATCTAATCTCTTAGGAAACCTTATGCCTTCCCAAGAACCATAGTGGCCTTGGACTTCGAGATCTAGAGGCACTTCCTGTTGTTTTAAAAACCAAAATAGGGTGGATATGGATGAAAAATGGTCATGATATATGGGATCACTTCTAGAAGGCGAAGGTGACCATGGATCCTCAAAATCTCATTCGCGTGATAGACTTGGCTAGAGGTTCAACAATCTAGAATTTGGTATGGCAACAAAAAAATATGATTCAGGATCATTGTTTTTGGGAATTATGGGATGGTTTAGAAGCCTGCATCAAGATTCCTTACATCAGTTTCCCAAACTACAATTGCAGAAGAAACTTGCAAATATCATAAATGAACTCCTGCATACCTACTCTTGCACAATGGCCTATTTTTGGAATAAAAAATGCTCGTCAAAACCACTGGAGGCAATGGATCTCTTCACAATTGGATATTTCCATGAATCCCTTCATCAATATCCAACCTCTCTTTGATGAGCTTATGTAAAGAAAAAATCTAATTCAAGCAGACCATGACTTTTTGCAGTGGGGCTACTCTTCTTTTGGATTATTTTTTGTGAAAGGGGTTACCTCCTTCATGAATATCACCACATTCTTCACAAGGATGAAGTTTGGAAGAGACTATGGTGCTATAATCACTGACCAAAAGTGATGCTTTTTTAATGGAAAGTGCTCCATGAAATTTTTTGAACTGGGATAACTTAAGAAAATGTGGCTAAATCGGCCCATCGATCTACCATATTTGTAGTCTCGAGGAGGAAACTACAAGTTATATTTTAGGAACTTGCCCCTTTATAGCTTCTCTATGGGACCAAAGTGCTAACTTATTCATGGAATCATAATTTAAAATCTTGTCCATCATTGACACTCTCTGCACCTAGTGATCTCAACCATTTCGTAATGCCATTCTCAACCGTATATGGAAACTTGTTCTGGGCTTTATCATATGGGAATTATGGAAAGAGAGAAAGTGCCATATTTTCCATAGAAAATTCATTCAAAGTTTCTCCATTTGGATCGAGATCAAACTCAATAACCAAGAAACTCTAAAGATACATCTATGGACTGGTTATGACTTTAAACTGGTTATGACCTTAAGGGGGTCATCAGAAACTCTCAGTCTGCAAGACTGGCATTTTGATCTAACTCCCTCTCCTTAGGACATGAAAACCGTACCTCTATTTAGTGATAGTACAACCACCTGGTCTCCCCCTCAATTAGGTTTCCTTAAGTTAAATTTTGATGGAGTTGGTAAAGGTAACCTAGGACAAACTAGGTTTGGAGGTGTTTTCCGAGACCACAAGGGCATAATTATTCACATCTTCACTAGTTATTCATGGTTCAACACTAATAATGGGGAAAATATTCCTAGCTTAATCCAAGGTCTCAGAGTAACAACTAATCAAGGATTTCACAAACTCATCATCGAAGGGGATTCAAATTTTACTCTCTCTATGTGTTAGAATATAATTCATGGCACCCTGCCTTAAAAAAATATCTATAAATTGGTGCCTTGCTCCAATTCAAGACCACCTCCCTTCTCTACTTGCTAAAATTTCAGTCACCTTGATTTCTCATGTAAAATGGGATGTGAACAACGTAGATGATAAATTGTCCAATCATAGTGTCCATGACCCTACCAATTACCTCAATCAAACATGGTTGGATCATGTTAACACCCCTCTTCTAAATGACTATAGAAATTGGGTTGCTCAAAATTATTCCCCCCTAGATGAAATGCTTTGTGAATAACATCAATGTCAAAAAAGAGAGGGACAACATGCATTTTCATCCATTCTTTATGTCAATTTTTGTGTGGGATCATAAGCATGCCCTTTGGCCCACGTTTAGCAATTCTTTTCACTACAATGATTCTCCTCCATATGTTGATCTCATGTATGGAAACACATTCACTCAAGGAAATCACAACACTAATGACAATCCCGGTAAAACAAATTTTAATTCTCCTCAAGCTCATATTGGAAATTACCTTGAGAATAGCAGTGGAATGGGTCAAGTTAACGATGTTGTTAATAGTCCAAGTTGGCACTTTATTCCTCTAGCAGCAAGACTTGTTGTTAATTATGGTCATAGTGTTGATTAGGACAACAATCCTTCAATTCCTCGCACCCTTATCCTCAAGTTGTATGGCTGAAAAAGAATCATTATAGTACGATCTCTTCTATTATTTTCAACAAATTGTTTTTAGTCTTTTAGGAAAAGCAAGGTCTAGTATTTCATTGAGCGGGCCTAGCCACTTTGCCAGTGAATTTGTGCCATTTTTCCTTTTTGCAAACTTCCTAATAGTTATTTTAGGATCAATATGAATTCAACATATTGACCACTGAAATACACCGATGTATTCTCTTGTCGTTTGATTTAAATTTTGAAGTTACTATTATATATGTGTATATATTGTCCATGGGGGTTAGAGCAATTGGTAATGAGTAATTGAGATTATAAGTTGTTAATGGAAGGTCACAAGTTCAAATCCCCTATGGGCACTTACTTACAATATATATATTGTTGATGTTTTGAGCAATAATGGAAGATTCTTGAACTTTAAAACTTTTGATGAAAAAATACAGTGGATGTAGATATCATAAACAATTAAAGCACACAAATTATTCAATCCATAAGACACATGATGTACCCTAGGAAAACCCTCCAAATCTAAAGGATGAAAAACCCAGCAAACAATCCTTTGAGTATGATAGATAAATGCAAATAATGAATTTACAACACTTGCATATTTCCTGATAAGAGATATCTAAGTAGCACTAGAGAATAGCGATCACTAGGAATATTGTCTTAGCCTTTCCAAGTGCATAGCACTTTAATAACAAGCTTATTAAGTCATACAATGAGAAGTAGCGAATGGTTGCATTCCTTTAGGCACCATGAGCACCATGTGCACTGTGGGAACTATATACACATTAACCTTTTGCACCTTCCTTGACTTGGTGCCAAGTTTTCGCCTTGTAGTTATCTCCCACACCGAATATATGTGCCCTCCATTAATTCATTGGTGTTAACTTCCTCTAACTGAATGTGACTGAACTGAACTAAGTTGAACTGAACAAAACTGAATTAGATGTAATTGAATAGAATTGAACTGAATTGAACTTAACAGAACTAAATGTAACTGAACTAAATTGAACTAAATTGAACTGAACTGAATGTGAATTGATTAACTAATTGCTTGACCATTAGTTAGGAGTTTAATTGAATTTCTTTAGTGCTTCACAACCAGTTTCAACCTCAACAAACACTTGGCATAAATCAAGGAGTAGATTCCTTAATTAACTAAAAATTGTTTTCCACAACTTAGACTTAGCTGATGTCTTTGGAATTTGAGTTCACTGGAGGTATGACATTATCAATTCAAATTTTACTCTATCTTTGTGCTCATCTCATTTATCATTATTTAATTATGCATGGTCCATGAGTGTTTAATTAATTAATCATTTTTAGCATATCATACTCAGAAGAATTGTTTCCCGACCTATGATCATATGTATTACCCCAGGTCATATAGTCATATGCTAAAGTAAATCACTCTAGGGGTAGCTAATCCTTAAAGGAGACTTAGAGAACCTAGAGACCATGACTAACCATACATCACATAGTAGATACTCATGACTTGATACAACAAACGTCCTATGGTATTGATACAACACAAGACCATCTCTAGTTAAGGAGACGAATCTCATAGGGTATTGTCTATGAGAATCATTTGACTTGATATGCAACAAGTCCAAACTTGATACAACACAATACTACAGTCTTGATACAACACAAGACTCCTGAACTTAATCCAAGATAAGTTCTTGATCTTAATACAACATAAGATCATAGTATGAGCATCTCTCATGCCCTCAACATTCTAGCTTGATACAACACATATATATTAAAGTAAATATTTAAATCTTTATTATATTTATATTAGAATTTAATTTCAATTTTTTTATAAATTGATTCTAAATTCAATTAATATAAAGGGGAAGATATTACATCATCACGATCGTTTGAGCTATCCAATTTAGAATATACATTCATGAACATGGTAGTCACAAGTGACTAAGTATTTTTTGTCAAAATTTAAGACAATCTTATCAGAAATACAAAAGGTTTCTTCCTATCACATCTACTAGTAGTATAGACAATAACATAACATAGTACAAAAAAAAGATGACAATGCCATTCCCTTTAGACTATTAATCTGTCACAGTAATCTAGGGACTAAAACACAGTCTCATAAGATACTTCAGGCAATTAAGCATGAAAATGGAAAAATGGTGCTGCAATAGAATGTTGCAGCCATGTATAATCAATGAATACTGAATAATACAATACAATGATCATGCAAGATGCATGAATTCCAAGACAATTTGAATTCCCAAGGAGGTCATTCAAATTGAATGAATGGGTGTAGCTTAACTGACTGTAAGCCACAGTAAACACACTAGCTAACCAACTGATCAAGTGTCGATTGACTCAACTGAGTCCTAACTGAAGTCGAAGTGCAATGAATGACTGATTCTAACTGAAAGTAGCTCAGACACATGTCACTTCATGCCAACCAACAAGTGTAGCGCATCATTAACTCCAATGAACCCCGATGAGGTTAACTGAAGTCAAATTGGCCATCAGTGGTGGTTGGAGGCGCCCCTGTTGACTCCAATTCATTAAATATTAATAAATTAATCAATATAATGAATGGAGGTGCCTTCACCACTCAGCTTAACTGATTGTAACCATCAGTTAGCAATTAGGTGCATTTATAACACTCAGATCACTCCCGGAGTGCTCCAGTTAGCCTCCCCAAATGAAGGAGAAGGCTTAGTTGGCCTCCTTCACTGAAGGTAGGTGTGGGTGTGCTCATGTTGATTTCATACATTGCTCCTCTGATGGCAATTAAGTCAATAAAACTTAACAAGGCCAGGCCAAATTGACCAAAATAAGTGTGCATGGTGGGTAAATGTCTCCAACACCCCCCCTTAAGCTATACTTAGGAGAAGTAGAAACATAAAGTGCATGAAATGTTAGGGACCCAGCAACTAAGGCCATAGGTCACCCTGTACAATAATGAAACTCAAAAAATGCTCAAGAATAAATCTAAGTGAGGAAAAGAGGGAAAACCCAGTGGGAAAAACCCCCCCTCAATTTGAACACTGAAAGTAGTCTGATCACCCTGATGAACTCACCCCCAACAGTGAATAGAGGTAAGTGAACTTATTTTTTGAAAATATCTTGGTGAATATGTCTGCAATCTGCTCATCAGTCAGGCAGTATTGCAGAATGATGGTCCTGTCATGCACTAATTCCCTGATATAGTGCATGTGTATATCTACATGCTTGGTCCTCTACCTGGTAACTGGATATGTGGATATCTTAATAGCACTTTGATTGTCACAAAAGAGGACAGTGGACAAAGTACTACTAATCTCAAACTCTGAAAGAATGCCTTCCAACCAAACAGCTTGGATGCAAGCATTCACTGCTCCTCGGTACTCGACCTCTGCTGAAGACAATGCTATGGCGGCCTGCCTTTTGCTAGAACAGAAAATGGGGCCACCACCAAACATGAAGACATATCCAGAAGTAGACTTTCGATCAATAGAATCACCCTCCCAATCGAAATCTGTGTAACCAACCAGCTCTAGCTCGGAGTCTACAGCATAGTGAATGCCGTAGGTCTTGGTTCCCTGAATATACTGGAGGATCCTCTTGGATGCCTTCCAATGAAGATCATGAGGCTTCAGAATGTATCTTGACACAACATTCATGGCATAACAGATATTAGGCCTAGAATGAGTCAACTAGAGCAAGCTACGTATCAGTTGTCGATAAATAGTGCAGTCCATGGGATGTGTGCTTTTTCCTTCTTCAAGGCTAATCCCTGAAAGGAAAGGGAATGGATCAGCCTTACATTCATCCATGTTAAACTTTACTAATAGGTCTAATATGTATTTGGACTGAGTGACCATTATCCCATCAAAATTTTGATCAATTTTGAGCCCCGGAAATTGCTTCAAGAGCCCCAAATCGCTCATTTCAAATGCATTGTGGAGAGCAGTTTTGATGACTGAAATAGAAGTAACTGTGCTACCTGTAATCAATAATTCATCAACATATAAAACAATAATAATCAAATGACCATCATACTATTATATATACACATTTGGGTATGATTTATACCTTTGGAAGTTTTGCGAGAGAAGGAAGGCATCCATCTTGGAATACCACTCTCTTGGGGCCTGTTTTAACCCGTATAGTGAATTCTTTAGCTTGCAAACCAAAGATGGATCAGAAATGTAGCCCTCAGGCTGCTTCATGTATATATCCTCATGAACATCTCCATGCAGAAAGGCAGACTTAACATCCATATGTTGCACTTCCTAGTGCTTAGATGCAGAAATTGCCAAAACTAGGTGGATGGAGTCCATTTTTGCAACCGATGCAAAGTCTCATGGTAGTCCACACCTTGGACCTAGGAGAAACCTTTTTCTGCCAAACTTGCCTTATATTTGTAGGTGCTTCCATCAGCAGCAACCTTAGTTTGAAACACCCACTTGCATTGAACCAATTTCCTCCCCGGAGGAAGAGAAACTAGCTCCCAAGTAGTGTTTTTCTGAAGAGAATTCATCTCTTCATCCATGGCAACTTGCCATCTCGGATCCTTCCAAGCATGGTATTAAGACTTAGGGTCTGAACTTACCATCAAATAATAATATTCGAATAGCAAATAATCAGGAAAAGAGAGCGCAATACCTGCTCTTTGGAAATCAGACCGGGTTCTCCTTGGATCATCCAGATTTCCAATGTTATCTCTTGCGGAGGAGAGTGTCTGTCGGGACCAAGTTGGGAGATGATTTTGTACTTCAGGTTCTGATTCAACATATGATGTTTGCTATACACTGATATCAGAAATCAGAGGATCCAAATCAGGGTCATCACCCCCAATTACATCATCCAAATATTCAATAGAATAGGAAGGAAATTCAGCAGTTTTCTCCTTCACTAGTTCTACCTCCTGAAGAGGCTCATCGAACTTGACACTCCTTTCAATGATGATCTGTTTTGTTTTGATATATAGCAACTTGAAACCTTTTGATTCATCAAGATATCCAATAAACATGTATTCTATGCTTTGTGGTTGCAAATCCCTCCTTTTATCAAGTGGAATTCAGGCCCATACAGTGGACCCAAACACTCGCAGATTCGACACATCCAGCTTGTGTCCAAAGTATGCTTTGAAAGGGGTCTTCCCTTTCACAGATGAGTGTGGCACTCTATTCTAAATATATGCTGCAGCATGCATGACTTCATCCCACAAATTTGCAGCCAACTTCTTTGATTCCAACATTCAGGTGGTCATCTCCTTGAGAGACTGATTCTTCCTCTCCGCTACCCCGTTCTGCTAGGGAGTATAGGGGACTGAATGCTGGATTTGAATACCACTTTGGGAACATATATGTAGTAACTCATTATTGACATACTCACTGCCATTATCATATCTCAATATCTTGATCTTTTGGCCAGATGCATTCTCAATCAAGGCCTTCAATTCAGTGAATTTTTCCAAGACTTCCGACTTCTTTTTGATAAAAAAGACCCATGTGTATCTGGAAAAGTCATCAATGAAAGTCAGAACGTACCTTGATCCATTCATGGATGTGATAGGCATGGGACCGATGATATCAGAATGTATCATTCCCAAGATGCATGATGCTCGGCTTGCCTTCCCCCAATTGAACTTATGCTTAGGGTGATTTCCAACAACACGGCCCTTGCAAATTCCAGTGGTAGCTTTGATGACCAGGAGGCCTTCAACCATAGAATTCTTCTGTAATTGCTGCAAGTATTTGAAGTTCATATGGCCAAACCTCTCATGCCACATTCTACTAACTTCATTTCCATGAGTCAGCAATGCGGTGGGCTTTGCATCCGCCACAAAATGGGAGAACTCGTAGGCTTTTGCATGATGGTTTGCAAGGCCTTTTGCTACAAGTTTTCCGGATGCAAGTTTTGTGATCTCTACATCATCCGGAAAACTTGCAGGATCCACTCCCATATGTGTCATTTCATAAACACTTAGGAGTTTTGATGCAAGAGATGGTACATACAGAACATTGGAAAAATAACCATGCTCAAGATCTACAGTACCTTGTCCTTCGGATATGATTGTGGAGTCATCTCCCATGTGGATGGGAATGGATTTTCCAGTCTCCAAAGATGAGAAGGAGTCTTTTTCAGCCATCATGTGGTTCGAAGCTCTAGAATCTATCAAGAGTGCTTTGGACTTCGAAGTGCTTGCCATGAGGGCATGACCTCTTTCATGCTGTGGTTCCCGATCTTGCTGATCTCTCCTCCGAAATCTTTCCAGAATATTGATGTGATTTTTCTCAAGAAGAGAAGTAGCTTCATCAAGTTTCTTTTTCATGTAGGCATGTTCAGGGTGGAAGCCCTTCCCGTAGTATGAACACTTGACTTTTTCCTTTCCATGATGCCCTTTTCCTTTGTTCTTCTTCGAGTCGGAAGGCTCTTCATGCTGCTGGTTTTCAACTTTAGGCTTAGGAGCTTCGAATTTGGTTTTTGGGTTCTTTTGCTGCTTTCCTTTATGCTTCATATCTTTGGGCCATGAGACATAGAGGGCTTGATCACCGGAGGATCTGATGATCCCCATATGGACAAGCTTATCATGTTCACTTGTTAGGGACTCAATGAAGGCATATTCCATCCAGGGGTTGTGAGCTTCCCTGCACGAAATGTAGAGATAAACACCAAATAATCAGCTCCAAGTTTGGAGAGTATGGTGAGGATGAGCTGATCATCCTCCTTCTCCACCTTACATTGCTTCAACAGTAAGACAATGTGCTTGAACTTTGTGAAAAAATCATTTAAGGTCTCAAAATTGGAAGGCTGCAGAGACATCAACTCCTTTTCAAGATGGTATACTCTCAAATCATCCTGTTTTCTATACAGGGTTTCCAATTTGTCCCAAATTTCCTTTGGAGTCTTCAATCTTGAGAGATGGAAAAGAAGATCCCAAGAAACATAGAGGCACAAGAATCCGAATGCTTCATCTTTCTTGTTCAAGAATCTAGCTTTGTCTGCCACAGAAGCAGGCTCTTCTTCAGTGTCCATAGTGACCCTATAGAGTCCTCTGGCACGTAGTTGGATCTCCATGTCTCCTTTCCATGAATGGAAATTGAACAGAGTCAAGAGTTCTATGAAAGAAGCCATCTGAAACTGCTGGAGCGAATGCTTTTCACCTGTTAAAACCTGTAAATCACAACAAAAGGGGCACCATAAGGTTAGACAGCCTACAAATTTTAGGCTTTCATCACACCCAACATAGTTGATCGAGCAAGCTTGATCAACAATTCCTTTACTTGGGGTATTAAGTGGTAATCCTTGGCTTCTAGTGCAGTGCTGGAATTTTGAGCTTTTGCTCAATTTTTCATGCAAGATCTGTCAAAAACCTTGTTTTTGAGAGATCTGAGCTTCATCTCACCATTAGCTTTGATACCATATTAATCTGTCACAGTAATCTAGGGACTAAAACATAGTCTCATAAGATATTTCAGACAATTAAGCATGAAAATGGCAAAATGGTGTTGCAATAAAATGTTACAGCTCTGTATAATCAATGAATAATGAATAATACAATACAATGATCATGCAAGATGCATGAATGCTAAGACAATTCAAATTCTCAAGGAGGTCATTCGAATTGAATGAATGGGTGTAGCTTAACTGACTGTAATCCACATTAAACACACTAGTTAACCAACTGATCAAGTGTCGATTGACTCAACTGAGTCCTAACTGAAGTCGAAGTGCAATGAATGACTGAGTCTAACTGAAAGTAGCTCAAACACATGTCACTGCATGCCAACCAACAAGTGGTAGCGCATCATTAACTCCAATGAACCCTGATGAGGTTAACTGAAGTCAAACTGGCCATCAGTGGTGGTTGGAGGTGCCCCTGTTGACTCCAGTTCATTAAATATTAATAAAATAATCAATATAATGAATGGAGGTGCCTTCACCACTCAGCTTAACTGATTGTAACCATTAGTTAGCAATTAGGTGCATTTATGACACTCAGATCACTCCCTGAGTGCTCCAGTTAGCCTCCCCAAATGAAGGAGAAGGCTTAGTTGGCCTCCTTGACTGAAGGTAGGTGTGGGTGTGCTCATGCTGATGTCATACAATGCTCCTCTGATGCCAATTAAGTCAACAAAACTTAGGATAGTGTTTTAACAAGGACAAATTGACCAAATTAAGTGTGCATGGTGGGTAAATGTCTCCAACATAGACTTCATACATGAAGCTATCAAATACAAGGCTCTAAAGAAGCCCTTGTATCCTACTAATTAGAAAATTAAAGACAAACAAAACATGTAAGATCAATTATCTAATCTAATGTTCATCATCAAAGTTAGATTTGAGACGATGAACTCATCTTAAGAGTTGTGTTGATTTCCCTCCATATGGTTCTTCTTGTATCTTTAAGCTCCTTCTCATCATCTACAACCACTTATTTTAGGCACCAATGGACCCTGATGAGAGCGTCATACTTGGCTTCTATGAAGTCCAATTTTCTCATGATTTCAATGTCCATATGGGTATCCCTCTCTTCCATTGATTGTGCAATTAAAATTTAACTAACCAATAAATTTCAATCATTTTGGAGACCTTGATCTCCTTGTTTCTAGAGAACCATTACCAGAGATCCATTAGAGGGCTTCATATTCCAATTTCCTAGTTGGAGATCTTCCCTTTATGGCCGAAGTATTCTTTTCTAGATTATTCATCTCAATTTTAATAGCTTCTCAGTGTTTGAGGAAATACATGTTTGGTGCATCCATTACTTCATCTTGGGATTTGGTTAGTTTTTTGGGTTTTTGTTTAATTGGAAGGGTGGTGGCCATTTTCAACTTTCCCTGTCGGGTAGTATTTTTTTGTTAAAGATACAACATCACGAGTCATCCTCCACACCAATCTTGTGTGCATCAAGGATCGGGCCTCATGTGTTGAGGTAGGGATCTCGACTTGGAATCATGACCTTGGAGTAGAATTCTTGAGTTGGACTCAAGAATGACTAAGCCTTCAATTATAAAAGGTTATTCCTCATGTGTTGAGGTGAATGATTTGATATATAAAAGTGATGGTGTTGTAAAGTATTGTTGGACAAGGATCAATACTTGTGTGTCAAGTCAGATTCTCATGTGGACCTTCAGTTATAGTAGGTAGCCATGAATAGAGGTAAATGCATTGGATGTTGAAGCATTAATGTTGTGTGATGTATTACTAACCATGATCATTGTTTGTTATTAAGTCTCCTTTAGAGACTGGCCTGGCCACCTCTAGAGTGAATTACTTTAGCATATGATCATTTGGTCCAAGAGTAATATAATATGATCACAATATCTCACAAATATTCTTAGTATAATCCGATATGGTAGATAAATCAAAGTTAACATATATTGAGCATGCAGTAAACATAAGAGACAAAGATAAATGCATAGAGAACAAAAATAATTCGAAATTTCTCATGAGAAGACTTCAACTAACTAAGTGAACTTGAATTGCTAAAGCTTCAGTTAAAGTAACAATGTATGCCTATGTTAAAGCTTCAGTTAAAGCTTCAATTAAAGTAAAAATGCATGCCTCATTTAAAGCTTCAATTAAAGTAACAATGCATGCCTCAATTAAATATCAGTAAGCTTCAGTTAAAGCAACAATGTATGCATCAGTTAATTAAAGGAGAACTCATAGTGGTCACTTTAGTAAGTCAATCAACATGATTTCAATTAAGATTAGTTAACTAAAGTGTTAATAAAAATGAACTAGTTAACTAAAGTGTTTTGCATTGCAACGCTTTAGTTAAACTTAAAACTACACTTTAGTTAAACTAAAAGTAGACACTTAAGTTAAAAGACGACACTTAAGTTATGACACTCAAGTTACACCTATTGTACGATAACACTTAACTTATCATGTTAACTAAGTGATCCTACATCTAGTTAAGGGGCGAGTTCACTCTTAAGACATTTGAGCATCATTTAATGTCAAAGAAGAAAGTCACTGCGCATTGATTATGCAGGATTGAAGAAATCAAGGTGCACATCAATTATCCAAGAAGGCAATTCATTGTAGTTTGCATGGGAGGCTAATTTCCCATGCAATGATTCACTACACCTTGAATGGCAATGATTCTTGCTAGTTATTAATGTGTTGGAGACATTGGAAAGTTAATCTGATTGATCTCTATTCTCTATTGCTCAGTGTTCACTTATCTTGCACCTAGGGTGCCGAAAGTAATATGCTATTGTAAAAGTCAATATTTGTTATCTATCATAATTATACTATGAAGGTTTGTTAGGGTTTTTCATCCTCATTGTTTTGAGGGTTTTCCATGGGGTATATAATGTGTTATGGTTGAATGTCTTATGCAATTGAAAGTTCTATTGATTCAAGTATTCAAAATTTCTGCACTTAAAGAATTAAAGATCAAATCTCAACATATTTGAACAAAAATCAACATCGTATCAGAGCTCAGGTTGTGATAGATCTAAGTATTTTCAATCAAAATTGAGCCTGCATAGATCATAAGGAGTTGAGTACAGTTCTTGAAGTCAATGACATCGATCCCTGTATGAACGAAAGACTGATTTGAGGGCACTTCAAATTTAAACACTTGGAAGGCCAGGGTTCTGAACATCCTAGAGGAACAAGACTTGGATGGATACATATCCACTATAGTGGAGGAGCCTACTTCTAATGCAGGTCACATCAACTTCAAGAAGAACCAAATTAAATACAAATAGATCATCTATTATTCGGTGAAGGACAACTTGATGTCCATGATTACTATGTTGAAGACTGCAAATGAATGTTTTGATACATTGAAAAAGTTATATGAGAAGAAGGCCCCTATTTAAAATAGGGAATTGAAGGACAAGATACAAAAACTCAAGATGGATAAGGATGAGATAGTGGCCTCTTTCTTCACTAAAATCTCTTAGGTAAGAGATCAACTTACTAGAGTTGGATTTGTGGTGGATGAAGATGATCTCATCCAAACCACTATTGATGCTATCCCATCCTCATGGGATACATTATTGGATGTTGTGAATGGTCGAGAGGTGCAACCTAACTTCGAGAGGTTGTGGCATGACTTCCTCCAAGAGGAAGGGTGAATCTAGAGAAAGACCATGTGCACCAAAGAAGAAAACATTTATCTTACAACAAGGATGAAGAGAGGGTCGATGAGTTTGAGGCATAGAGCATGCAATGACTCGCTATATTCTACATGAGGCCTCCTTCACCCTTGCAAATATTCACTAGCTCTTGCATGCGATAAATTTGCAAGCTAAGATTCACTAAAGAAAGAAGATCAAGACCTAGGAATGCCGGTAATATCTGCAAGGAAGAAGAGATCAAGAGGGAGCCCACAAAACAATAAAATATAAGTATTTGTATTTTGATTATCAATTACTATTGTAAATTAGATATGAATGTTTTTTAATATGTTTCATTACAGTTATATGCAGATTTGTATTCCTAAAATCAGGAAGTATGTATAACATGATGAACATATGTTTTAGTTTTATTTTATTGGTGAATAGTAAAGCTCATGTAGTACATGTTATGATTAAATAAGTATCATATGGGGTTGCATAACATTCCACGAGATATGGATGGAAGTTGTGTTGAAACATTGGTTGAAATGCTTGCATGACTATATGAGTTGTTTGTCATTGCATTAAAATATTCATATGATTGGATTTAATGATTATGCAAGGTTTCTAATCACTGGCTAAATTTGGCTTGTAGGGAAAGACCATATGATATGACCTTAAAGTAGAGAATGACAAGTATTGATTCTGTATCATGAAAGAGAAGAGGACCCAGTTTATGATTCTCCCCATTCAGATGTTGAGAGGGAGAAGCCATAAGTGTTATCAAATTCGCTAGCTCCTGAAGAACCAGTAGAACTGGTTGATGAACCTCTTGATAAAAGGAGATATGCATGGTGCTCATATACATAAGGAATCAAATTACAATATTGAAGAATCTTGGCATGATTTTTGGGATTATAGGTGTGGCATAAACTTGACCAATTTTTCCTTTGTCAAGGAAAATACATCGTAGATATCTTAAAGAGATTTGGGATGATGGACTGCAAGTCCATGGACACACATATGGTGATGAATATGAAGCTGATTATTCTTCATATTTGGAGGATCTCATAAACAATTAGATCCCATATGTACCTGGTTAGAACCAAACCGGATATATGCTTTGCAGTCTATACATAGACATGCACAACAAAGCATGTGTTGAGATACCTACATGATACATTTGGATATGGTCTCATATATGTCTCAAATAAGTTGTATCTGAGACATGATTCATTAAGGAGCAGGGAAAATCCAGTACATATCCACAGACGAGTAGATTGTCGATATACTTACTAATCCTCCTTCCAAAAATAAGTTGAGTACTTCCAAGACAAGCTTGGTGTAGTACATAATGACTCCTTTAGTTGAGAGGGAGTATTGATGTTTATCCATAGTCAACAATAGATGGATAAAATCCCCATGAATAATTCATGTGGGGCATGACTTAGGAGTACTCCCATTGGTAAGTCATGCAGTGGTACATGGATCACACACTAGTTAAACCATACAATAATATACAACTCATATTAGCTATGTAGTGGTACATGGCTCAGTTAAGCCATGCAACATATAAGCCACTCAGGTATACATAACTCAGATTAGTCATGAGGAATACCTTACTTATATGTTGGTTAGTCAAGGTACGTGACTCAACCAAGGGTTGTCATATGTCATGTCGAGTGCACCCACATGAGAAGAGTTATAGTCAAGACTTCAAATGACTACCACATAAAATTTAAGGTCTCTGAGACTATTGGTAACTATTATATACTCAAGTGAGTTATAGTCAGGACTGTTGGGGAGCATTCAAAACCTCTTGAAGAGGTCATATTGCCATATAGTTGGCTAGTGGGGTACTGTAAAGAAAAATGAAACCACTTTGAAAGTTGTTAGGCATTGGAGAACATCACAGAGAATGGAAAGCTCACATAGGACTTATCTAGACCATATAATATTTTAGAAGTTAACAAGCGTTAAAAAAAAGTGTTGAAGATTGAAAAAAGGTGAGATTTTATTTTTGCAAGAAAAATGCACATTTTATGTGTTATGAAGGTTTGGTATGATGGATTGCAAATCCATGGTTTCTAGTTTAGGGAAACTACATAAGTTTGAATATGCAGCTTATAGGTTCCTTAATGTATTTGATACATAGTAGACTTGTTATATATTATTTTGTGTTTAGACATAGACATAGACATTAAGCATGTGTTTAGGTACCTTCGAGGTATTATTGCTTATGGACCCATATTTGCCTCCAGTGGTGAGGTAAAGTTACTTGGTTATGCTAACATCAATTGGAGAGGTAGTGTATTGCGGCTAGTACTACATAAGCAAAGTGTATTGTGGATAGTACTACATAAGCAAAGTGCATTTCATTTAGTACTATAGAATCAAAATATATTGCGGCTAGTACTACCTGTCGAAAAGCAGTGTAGATTAGGATGATACTTGTTGGGTTGTTCAAAGAGAAGCTTATGGAAATTCACATTGATGATCAGAGATGTATTAATCTCTCATAAAACCCAATGTTTCATGATAAGTCAAAATACATAGAGATGAAGTATCACTTCATCAGAGACATGGTACAAAAAGGTAAGACTTCAGTACATTTCTATTCAAGAGCATATTACAGATGGTTTAACAAAGGCTCTGTCAGTGACAAAGTTTAGGTACTTCCGAGACAAAATTGGCATGGAATAGAATGCCTCCCTCCCTGAGAGGGAGTGTTAAAGATACATCATCACGAGTCATTTTCCAAGCCAATCTTGTGTGCATCTAGGATTGGGCTTCATGTGTTGAGGTGAGGATTCTGAGTTGGACTCAGGAACTTGGATTAGAATTCTTGAGTTGGACCAATAATGACTAAGCCTTCAGTTGTAAAAGGTTATTCCTCATATATTGAGGTGAATGCTTTGATATATCAAAGTGATGGTGTTGTAAATTCTTGTTGGACAAGGTTCAATATTTGTGTGTCAAGTCAAATTCTCACGTGGACCTCCAGTTATAAAGTTAAATGCTTTGCATGTTGGAGCATTAATGTTGTGTGATGTATTACTAACCATGATCACTAATTGCTGTTAAGTCTCCTTTAGATACTGGACACCTCTAGAGTGAATTACTTTAGCATATGATGATTTGGTCCGACAATAATATAATATGATTATAACATCCGACAAATCTTCTTAGTATAATTCGATATGGTAGTGTTGGGGCCCCGAAATTCGCAGGCGGCAACAGTGAGGGATTCTCCCCAATCAACGTTCCCAACTAGCCCGTTGACTGTTTGGTATAGGGAATCCGTCCGGTTTGCGGTCCGGCTACCGTAGGTCAAGGTACAAAACAACAGCTTTACCGGTTGCGGCCCGGTCCACCGAGTTTTTTGTATTTTGATTAAATTATGAAATGCAAGTGCCTAATTAATAATGCAGGGTGATAAATTGCAAGGGGCCGTCACAAAGTGATGCGCAGGTTCTTACCTCTCATCTTAAGGCGCGCAAGCATTTAAATCACATACAACAAGTAAATAAACTAACTACCTAAATCTATCCCTAGGGAGCAAGGTTATCATTCGTTAGTGAGTAATACATTCCGTACATGCATTATGAACAGTTACAGGCAGCTGATACTTCATTCAAAACACATGAACAATTACAGATATTTAAACAACGAGATAGCCGATTATTTTACGAACAACATTTATTACTCACAGTGGAAGAAATCCCAAAGATACTGAAGAACATTTAACAAGAACATAGGTTCAGGAAATTAAATACTCTCACAGTAAATGAAACATAGCTGAAAACGAAATAGTTCCTCTTCAACATTATTCATTGAGTCGCCTTGATACATTCCACATTTCACTCTCTCCAGCAGGCAAAATTGCAGTTTCCTTTGCAAAACGAAGTAGTTCCTCTTATAAGGAAACATTTACAAAATTTCCGAGGGAAAAAGCCCTTTCTCATTCCTCCTTTCAAATATTTAAACTATAATTACAGAGCATTTCGTTTTCCCCAGACGCATGATCTTTCATTTCCTCTAACGCTTCACATTCCTTGTCTGTATGTAATCATGGACCACTCGGTAACTGATGACTTCTTGGGATCGCGCCGTTATAGCTCCGAGTTTTGTCTTCTACTCCCCTGGTTCTCCTGGCGATCCCTCTGGTTTCAGTTATATTCTTGCCAAACGGTCCGTCTTTCTCAGCACCACGGTAGAGTACTTGATCTCCTCAAAACCTCCTGCCATCAATCGACCAGCATCATTCAAAATAGCAAATATTATCAATTAAACGACTCTTCCACAAGGAAATGGCGAGGCGCACCATCTACGGGCCTGACAAACCTAGCCTACGGCAGTCAACAGGAAACATACTGGCGGGAAACTTAAAATCGGCAATCAGAAGGAAATAAGATCGGAGGCCAAGGGTCTTTCCCAGCCGCAACGGCGGAAGAAACCAAAATCACGGACAAGCGACACGCGTGCAAGAGAGGCTTTAATCGGAAGTCGGAAGGATTTGAACTTCGGAAGCCAAAAGACTTGGAGAGCCGCAACGGCGGAAAAGAGAAAACTAAAGCCATGCGATGCAAGTCGGACGTCGGACGGATTTGCGTTTCGGAAGACCAAAGGCTTTTCCATCCGCAACGGCGGACGAGACGCGACTTCATGCACGCGACTAAAACAGGTTAAAACGCATCGGTCATCGGCACTTTCACACTTCAGAAGCTAAATTGCTTCAGGAGCCGCAATGGCGGACGGAAAACGGTTCGAACTTCCGATCAAAACCATGAAAAAACTAAGTGTTTCAGTCAACTTCAAACATCCAACAATGGCGACCTCAGTAGAGACAACTGGTTTGATCAATAAACAAAACAATCTTAACAGCTAAGGCTCACCATAAACTTCAGCGCAATCAAAAACCAGACCTTGGTCAAGAGTTAAGCTTTGTAGTCATTTAAAGATTGAAACACATGCCAACAACTCCAAGGATTCAAAGATTAAAGCAAAATCATGAGGAGGGGTCCTGAATTTAAGAAATTTGGGGAGAAAAGTTGTAGCTGCAACAATTGGCGATTACCTGGCGAACCTAGATCTCTGGGTGATTAACCTCTAAGTGACAGACTGCTTAACAACAACAGCATCGTATTGAATTCTTCCAGCAATATGGATTTCTCAGATGACAGAAGTGCGTACCCTTAATCATTAATGACAGTCCAATTAGGGGGAGTGGAAACCAATATTTTCAAGTCTAGATGACTCTGTTGAGGCTAGACAATGAGTTTCATTAACCTTTGTCTTCAGGTGGCTAACAGTGTGGACACCACAGGATTGTAGCAGATGGTAAGCAGCAATATTCATTTGTTCCTTGTTCCCATGCCATTTTAGCACTTTTGTGCTTTTGGACTTTTGTCCCTTTCATATGAGTTCTCCTGTACGCCTTTCTTACTGAATTTTAATTCAGGATCCTCTATCCCATAGTGTCCTTTTGTGTGAGTGGTGTACCTCAAGTTTCAGCTCACGGACGAAGAGGATCTTTTGGCAATTTAGTACTTATGATTCAGCTCCTGCTTTGATTTATGATGCTTTCATAGGAGTTTTTTACTCTTTATTTGCCTTTTGGCATTCGTTTCTTAGCATGGGATCATTTATATTTAATACATTGTTCACTTTGCTCCTTTCCATAGGTCCTTTGTTGTTGCTCCTTAGAACATTTTAAATGTGACGTGGATGGAGCCTCGACATAGTACCCCAGACTCCTTGAATCCGGTTTATTTCACAGGGGTTAAGCAGGACTTCAATGCACACAGAATTATCCGAGAAAACTGCTAAACTGGAAGAAGTTCAAACAGTAACACACAGTCTGATACTCAAATGTTTATCACTCCCAAACATTTAGATGTTCCCCCTGCAACCACGGGTTCATCCCCTTTATTGAAAACAAGAAAACTCAACTAAAGTGAACTAAAAAAAAAAAAAAACATGACTCAAAAGACAGCTAGATGAATTATTTATATACAAGACAGAAAAAATCAAACAAGCTCAGGAAAAATAAGGTTTAAGAACCAAACCATTTACTGGTAAGTTCTCCTCCCACCCCTGCAGATCTTGTAACTTGTAGGTAGAAGGACCAAGCTTGGCTGCAATCTGAAAAGGGCCTACCCACAACTGCTGGAATTTGGTATGCTTTCCTTTCTCATCATGGGGGTGGTCCCATTTGAGGACTAAATCTCCCACTTCAAAGTCTTTTGTCCCAGCTTTATGCTTGTCAAACCATCTCTTAACTGACTCTTGTTGTTGTTTAAAGCAGTCTTTGGCTTTAGCTCTGGCCTCCTCTGCTTTCAAGAGATTATATATTCTTATTTGTAAAACTTCATCATCCGACCCCCTAGACTCTTGAGCTAGTATGGAAGATGGTAGCATGATATTTGGAGGAAGGATGGCTTCTTTACCGTATACAAGGGTATATGGAGACACTCCTATTGCAGATTTGGGGGTAACTCTGTCAACCCACAGGGCGTTTGGTAAGGCTGAGTGCCAACTCCTTTGGTTTTCTATGACAGTCTTCTTTAGGATTCTGATCAGATTTTTATTGGAGGATTCAGCCAGGCCATTTCCTCGTGGATAGTAATTAGCAGAATAATGCAATTTTATCCCTTTATCATGAGCAAAAGCAGTCAATTTAATTGATGAAAAATACTTGGCATTATCAAAAACTAACGAAACTGGAACTCCAAACCTGGTCATGATGTGGTCTTGTACGAAACTGATGACTTCGTCTTCATTTATCTTGCGCAACGGAATAGCTTCGACCCAGCGAGTGAAATAATCAGTCGCAGTAAGAATGTACTTGTGCTGAAGGGAGGAATTCGGTTTTATTTCTCCAATAATATCCAGCCCCCATTGCTCGAAGGGTTCCATGATCATCACAGGATTTAGCGGTGCTGCTGCTTTAGGCTGTCTCCCACCACACCTTTGACAAATATCACATTTCCTGACATGTGCATGTGCATCCTTGAAGAGTGTATGTAGCTAGGGTTTTCACCCTAGCTTGTGCTGATGAGCACCTACTAAGGAATCTGGAATCCTTAGTAGCAGTTCAATGATGTGTATGAATTAAATAAAGATAAATTG
>LPNX010773054.1:42620-74759 GCA_001517045.1 Pseudotsuga menziesii | reverse complement strand
ATGGGGCATGGGGATTTGTTCAATGGCCTTAATTCTTTCTGGGTCTATAGATATACCCTTCTTTGAAACTATGTGTCCCAGTAACTTGCCCTCAGTGACGACGAACACGCATTTCTTGGGATTAAGCGAGATGCCGTACTTCTAACAGCGTTCAAAAATCTGTCTTAAGTGAAAAGCGTGCTCTCCTCTTTTCTTTAAGAATATTGTAATGTCATCCAGGTACACTACAACACTTCGTCCAATCAATCCGCGGAAAGCTATGTCCATAGCCCTCTGAAATGTCGCTCCAGCATTAATCAACCCAAAAGGCATCCTTCTATAGGCAAAGGTTCCCCATTTAGTTCTGAATGTTGTCTTTAATCTGTCTTCTTCGGCTACTAATACTTGATTGTAGCCAGAGAAACCATCTAATAATGAAAACAGCTTAGAACCTGAAACCATCTGTAGCAGCTGCTCCATGGGTGGCACAGGATAGTTACCTTTATCTTATGCGCGGTTTAAGTTCCTGAAATCCATGCAGAGTCTGATATCTCCAGACTTTTTCCTTACTGGTACCAGATTTGATACCCAATCAGAGTGTCTGACCTTGAAGATGATTCTCACGTCCAATAACTTCTTCACTTCACTTTGAATCAGCGGTTCCAATTTCAGATGAATTTTCCTCAAAGGTTGCTGATATGGTTTGACGCCTGCTTTAATGGGAATGACATGCTTGATGATGCTAGTGTCATACGTTTTCAAATCTTCATACGTCCATGCGAAAACGTCTTTATATTGTTTAAATAGACTAATGAATTTGTCTCTTTCTGTGGGCGAACAACATTTGTCGAGATTCACGAACCTAGGAGCCGTTTCAGTCCCCAAATTTATCAGCTCGAACTGTAGCGATGAGCTATGGGTCTTCACGTTGGCGGGTCTTCTGAATTTTTCATTTAAATCGAACATTTTTTCCAACGTTCTGACTCCCTTAGGAATGAAATTGTCATATTTCATCTCGGCCTGATGTTCTTCATCGTCTATGATCGCTCCTTTAAACACCTCATCCTTCGTCAAACATTATATGATCTGTTGGTCGTCATCGAATACTCGTAGGTTCGTAATCATATCAAGTACAGAAGGCCTGAAAAGCAGTTCAACAGAACATCGATTATTAGTGGGTACGAGTCTAGCGGCCGATGTGGCCAACAAATCAGCGGCTGCGTTTTTTATTCTTGGAATTGAAATGATGTTAAATGCATCGAAATATTTCAACAAATCCCATACCTCATTCTGGTAAGCTTTTAAGTGAGGAGAAATACAATGTATCTGATTCCGGATTTGTTTCACAATAATCTCAGAATCCCCAAAAACTTTTAGATTACTTACCTTCAATTCAATTGCCTTCTTTAGTCCCTGCACCAGTGCTTCGTATTCAGCTGTATTGTTAGTACACTCAAACTCTAATCTACATGAAAGGAAATGTTTATTCTTCTGTGGGTCAATCAGGACACAGCCAGCCCCTGACCCTTCTAATGTCTTAGAGCCATAAAAAATAAAGTCCAAAAATCACTAACCACTGAAAATGAATCTACTCCTACTGCTAAGTCTACTATTTTACAGTCAATTTCATCAGCCTGTGAAAATCGAAGGAGATCAGGCTGGGTGTCAGATGTGTTGCTGGCTTCTTCTGCTTGGTAATTACCTGGTTCCAACTCAATAAAATAGTTTCCCAAGACAGAATCCACAGGTTCATTCTTTTCTTCAAGTCGGGTAACATTGTACTTCATGTGAGGCTCTCTTAAAATCTTGATCTGGTTCGGACTTCCTTTGTATGGCAACCACAGATGTGACCAATCAGAAGCGAAATATCCATTAAGTTTGGCCGACCAATCTCTGCTCAGGATAAGGCCATATGCATCTGGTATATCAGCCACCACGATATTAATGACTTGGCATACTTTATCATTTGAAGCCAGACGGACTAGGACATCTTCCATCTCACCAATTACCTTCACATCTGTCCTGTCCAACTGAACTACTCTCCACGGGGATGGCTTGGGCTGCCCATTGATTCTTTTACAGACAGATATAGGCATGACATTAACAGTTGCCCCTGAATCTACCAGGCAATTATGTACATTGTAGTTAAAGATTTCAAAAGTAAGGAGGAACGGTGGGTGCTTGTGCTTGGACTTACCTCCACTGCTGTTCTCTCCAATCTCTTCTTCTTCTTCTGGTTGATTATTAGTAGGCGTCTTCTCATCTGATGTTTCAAGGGCTCTCAACAACCTTTCTTTTTGCTGTGGCACTTTGCACATCTCGAATAGTGGAACATTCACCTTTATCTTTTTTAAATCCTCCACAATGTCATAATCCATTTGTTGTTCCGTGGGCTGAGGCCTATCAGCGTTCTCCTTACCTTCACTTGGCTTGGCCGTTGTATCACTCTGTCTAGGACTTTGGCTGGTAATAGTGAATTATGGAATTGTATCAGCCAAAGACTTGTCTTGAAATCTCTTCTTAACATTTCTTTGCAGCCTCTTAATCTTTGGAAGTATAAGACTGTCTTCCTTAACCGTCCCTTGGCTTCTTGTGGCTACGTTGGTTTCCATAACGTCTTTGCACCCCTGAGTCTTTGCTTCTTCAGCATCAAATAGTGAGACAGAATTCCATAAAGCCATGGTCTCCTCTTCCTGTTCTTTAGTAGACGTGGAAGCAGAATTTTCCTTTCTTTCCTCATTTTCCTCTTCTGTCAATCTAGAATCTAACAGCTGATTCATGACCAACGTCATTGAGTTTATCCACTGCGGACAATTCTTCTCAGAATGTGGCTGTTGGTGGAATGTGCAAAAATTATCCAAGCCTACCTCTGTTAAGTTCATAGATGCAGTATTATGAGGAGGAGGTTGAGATTGGTGGTTATCCTCTCTTTTCTTATAATATGGCTTATAAAACTTTTGTGCTTCCTTTTCTTTTTCCATATCTATGATTTTATTGGAAAGCTTCTGCATCATCTTGGCCATATTCTCCAAATCTGGAGACTTTTCTTCCTTAGGCTTGGTAAACAATAAGGTTTTTCTTCCTGTACCTTTCTCTCCAGACTGTTCTGGATAGTCTTCAATGCTCTCTCTTTCAGCTTCCACCACTTCTGCCTCTTCATATGTTTCTGTCAGAGTAGGCTTGGCCCTACCTTTGGCAAACATGGCCAAATCAGGGCCTAAAGCTGAAGTATAGTATTCAATAAGAACTTTGTCTGAAGGCTTATCTGTTTCAGAGAAGTTCTTTATATATGCTGCAAACCTTTGCGTGAAACTGTGCACTTTTTCTTTTCTTTCTTTCTTCAACGTGCACAACCCTTTCATGAGAGCCGCATGAGTTTTCTGAGTTGCATACTTACTTCTGAACATTCTTTTGAAGGTATCCCAATCAGGGATAGAGTTAGCAGGCAATCCAAAGTACCATGACGCTGCAGCTCCTTTGAGGGTATGCGGGAACAGACTACATACCACGTCTTCATGTTCCCCGGCCCTTAATCCCTCAATTGCCAAGTAAAATCTTTGTAGGTGATCATCTACTAGTATTTTATCATTGGGATCAGACTTGGGCAACATCTTGTCAAAGGCTTGAGGTAGGTCATGTAAAGGAGGTGTAAGGTTTAATGGTGATCTGGCTCTCCATGCAGGAGGTGGATTTGGTGGGTTAGGTGGTTGATTAGCATTTACTCCCGCCATGAGTCTGGGTGGGGAGTGAGGAGGTGAACCAACTGGAGTGTGAGCAGGAGAACTGTGAGGGGTTTCCGGGCTTTCCTGATTCAAAGGTAGCACGACTTCCTGCAAGGCTATTTCTACCAGCTCTTCCCAGTCTCCAACCAGCACTGAGCATTCCGCTTCAAGACGATCCTTCCTTTTATACTCTCTTCTGGGCAGTTCGGGGATGATTGGTAATCCTCCAATCTTCTTTACATATGCCCTGGTGTGTCTTCTCAGATCATTAACTATTTCGTTGTCAACAGAATATAGATGTTCTCTTTCTTCCGGAATTGGGTTTTGAAACCGACTGCTTTCAGAACTGTTACCGGTGGAAAATTCTCGGGAAAATGGGTTTCCTCGGCCAGCCATACACTGGCGGCCCTCCTTCTAGCGCCAAAAACTGTTGGGGCCCCGAAATTCGCAGGCGGCAACAGTAAGGGATTCTCCCCAATCAACGTTCCCAACTAGCCCATTGACTGTTTGGTATAGGGAATCCGTTTGGTTTGCGGTCCGGCTACCGTAAGTCAAGGTACAAAACAACAGCTTTACCGGTTGCGGCCCGGTCCACCGAGTTTTTTGTATTTTGACTAAATTATGAAATGCAAGTGCCTAATTAATAATGCAGGGTGATAAATTGCAAGGGGCCGTCACAAAGTGATGTGCAGGTTCTTACCTCTTGTCTTAAGGCGCGCAAGCATTTAAATCACATACAGCAAGTAAATAAACTAACTACCTAAATCTATCCCTAGGGAGCAAGGTTATCATTCATTAGTGAGTAATACATTCCGTACATGCATTATGAACAGTTACATACAACTGATACTTCATTCAAAACACATGAACAATTACAGATATTTAAACAACCAGATAGCCGATTATTTTACGAACAACATTTATTACTCACAGTGGAAGAAATCCCAAAGATACTGAAGAACATTTAACAAGAACATAGGTTCAGGAAATTAAATACTCTCACAGTAAATGAAACATAGCTGAAAACGAAATAGTTCCTCTTCAACATTATTCATTGAGTCGCCTTGATACATTCCACATTTCACTCTCTCCAGCAGGCAAAATTGCAGTTTCCTTTGCAAAACGAAGTAGTTCCTCTTACAAGTAAACATTTACAAAATTTTCGAGGGAAAAAGCCCTTTCTCATTCCTACTTTCAAATATCAAAACTATAATTACAAAGCGTTTCGTTTTCCCCAGACGCATGATCTTTCATTTCCTCTAACGCTTCACATTCCTTGTCTGTATGTAATCATGGACCACTCGGTAACTGATGACTTCTTGGGATCGCGCTGTTATAGCTCCGGGTTTTGTCTTCTACTCCCCTGGTTCTCCTGGCGATCCCTCTGGTTTCAGTTATATTCTTGCCAAACGGTCCGTCTTTCTCAGCACCACGGTAGAGTACTTGATCTCCTCAAAACTGCCTACCATCAATCGACCAGCATCATTCAAAACAGCAAATATTATCAATTAAACGACTATTCCACAAGGAAATGGCGAGGCGCACCATCTACGGGCCTGACAAACCTAGCCTACGGCAGTCAACAGGAAACATACTGGCAGGAAACTTAAAATCGGCAATCGGAAGGAAATAAGATCGGAGGCCAAGGGGCTTTCCCAGCCGCAACGGCGGAAGAAACCCAAATCACGGACAAGCGACACGCGTGCAAGAGAGGCTTTAATCGGAATTCGGAAGGATTTGAACTTCGGAAGCCAAAAGACTTGGAGAGCCGCAATGGCGGAAAAGAGAAAACTAAAGCCATGCGATGCAAGTTGGACGTCGGACGGATTTGCGTTTCGGAAGACCAAAGGCTTTTCCATCCGCAACGGTGGACGAGACGCGACTTCATGCACGCGACTAAAACAGGTTAAAACGCATCGGCCATCGACGCTTTCACACTTCGGAAGCTAAATTGCTTCAGGAGCCGCAATGGTGGACGGAAAATAGTTCGAACTTCCGATCAAAACCATGAAAAAACTAAGTGTTTCAGTCAACTTCAAACATCCAACAATGGCGACCTCAATAGAGACAACTGGTTTGATCAATAAACAAAACAATCTTAACAGCTAGGGCTCACCGTAAACTTCAGTGCAATCAAAAACCAGACCTTGGTCAAGAGTTAAGCTTTGTAGTCATTTAAAGATTGAAACACATGCCAACAACTCCAAGGATTCAAAGATTAAAGCAAAATCATGAGGAGGGGTCCTAAATTTAAGAAATTTGGGGAGAAAAGTTGCAGCTGCAACAGGTAGATAAATTAAAGTTAACACATATTGACCATGCAATAAAGATAAGAGATAAAGATACATGCATACAGAACAAAGAGAATTCAAAATTGCTCATGAGAAGACTTTAGTTGACTAAGTAAACTCGAATTATTGAATCTTCAGTTAAAGTAACAATGCATGCCTCTCTTAAAGCTTCAATTAAAGCTTCAATTAAAGTAATAATGGATGCCTCAGTTAGTAACAATGCATGCCTAAGTTGAATGTTGTTAAGCTTCAATTAAAGAACCAATGTATGCGTTAGTTAATTAAAGGAGAGCACATAGTGGTCACTTCAGTAAATCAATCAGCATCATTTAAGTTAAGATTAGTTAACTAAAGTGATAATAAAAATGAATTAGTTAACTAAAGCGTATTGCATTATGTCACTTTAGTTAAACTAAAATATGACACTTAAGCTATGAAACTTGAGTTACACCTATTGCATGATGACACTTAATTGAGATTGTTAACTAAGTGATCCTACATCCAGTTAAGAAGCGAGTTCAATCTAAAGACAATTGAGCTTGATTTAATGTCAAAGAAGAAATGAATAACACATTGATTATGTAGGATTGAAGAAATCAAGGTGCACAACAATTATCCAAGAAGGCAATTCACTATAGTTTGCATGGGAGGCTAATTTGTCATGCAGTGATTCACTACACCTTGCATGGCAATGATTCTTGCTAGTTATTAATGTGTTGGACACATTGAAAAGTTAATCCAATTGATATTTATTCTCTATTGCTCAGTGTTCTCTTATCTTGCACCTAGGGTGTCGAAAGAAATATGCTATTGTAAAATTCATTCTCTATTATCTATCATAGTTATACTATGAATATTTGTTGGGTTTTTCATCCTCATTGTTTTGAGGGTTTTCCACAGGGTATATCCTATGTTATGGTTGAATGTAGTATGTGATTGAATGTTCTATTGATTCAAGTATTCAGTATTTCCGCACTTCAAGAATTAAAGAACAAAGCTCAACATATTTGCACAAAAATAAACAATTTTACTTTTGCTTATGATGGAGTTTTCCCTTTTCTATCTTCATCTTGGAGGTTTCCTGTTTCAATCATGGCATCCACATGCTCCATAAAATACCAACACAAAGGCAAGCTCTCATCATGGTTAAGCCGTTGGCTTTAGTTCGAATTGAGAACATGACTTGGATGTTCCCTTCCATTTGCAAATGGTTGGCAACTTAAAACACTATATGAATTAGAGAGCCTAAGCTAATTGAGGGATTCAATGAACCAAAAGGGTAAATCACTAGGCCAAGAACTTTCAGAATCCTCTCTAAATATCATCATAGCAATAACCCTCTATATTACCTTCCCACACACTTCCTTAATTCTTGTACTGAGTTGGATTCATGATAGACTTATACTTCACATGAGTGAACCAAGTCTACCTAAAGGAGCCTTCATTACCTTGGAACGTAGTTTAGACCACCACCGTAGCATTCCAAATAACCACCATAATCATCGACTAAGCCTAGAGTCATCGTGTAATCCTCTCGAAGATCATTTGCATGCCGCTAGAGCGATAGGTATACCCATGTACATCCTCTCCACCACCTATTTGCTCAAGTGTATGCCTCCCTACCAGTTTCAAAATTTGACGTCCTACCTAGCACATCAAGAAATTTTTATATGACGTTTTAATTTATTTCCTTTCACTTAATGTTTAAATCTTAATTTTACCCGCCATAATAATAGTTGATTTTTTTAAATAACATTTATACTAATAACTATATGAAACATTGAATTCTCATATCTTGCCTCATATAATACAAAAATAAGAACAACCAATGCAATTAGTGACAAACGTATTTTCCTTATATCTTTGATTAGATTTTGCTGCAATTATGATCCAACTCGCCATGTAATCTATGAAATATCAGCAATTATGATCCAACAAGAAGGGTGCACCATTATGATCAAACTACAACTAATAAATTTCAAAATTGTTTAATAAACTTCTTCAATACTTTACCTTTTTTTTCCAACTGAGCTTAATGAAATTCTGTAATTTATTTTACTAGAGAATTATTCCAGAATCTCCACATATGACTTGATCTACAAAACATATCAATATACAATAAACATTAAATGCTACACAACTAAAATTCATTCAAATATTTATGAAATTGTAGCAGATCTGCAACAATTATTTACCAAGTTTGCAGGAACTTGAGTCAAGGGGTGTTATAATCAGAAGCACATAATAAACATAATGATCAAACCACACACACACATAATGGCACAGAAGGTTTATCCTCACAACCTTTAAATATGCTTCTTCACAAGCATTACAATGGGCCTTTAACATGGGCCCAAAAAATCATGAAGTGTAGACGTATTTGACTCTATAATCGAGTCAATATTGCCTAATAAGGGGAGATAATCGAGTCAATATTGCCTAATAAGGGGAGACAACGGCTATGATTTGCATAACGCTCTATGAACCATAATGGTGTTTCTCATTGAAAATACTTATAGTTTATAATAACTTAAAATTTTAAACTTCTAAAATCTTATTTCCGACATGAAGATGTCGATTCCTAGGTCTTCTCAATCCCATGACTTGAATGCAACAAATTTTGAAGGTATGTCTATTTTTTACTCCCCTACTTTGTCTGAAGGTATTTCGAAGGCTGAACTGAATTTCTATCTTTTTGTTGAGGAGTAAGTTGAAAAATAAAGTCGGGTATGTTTAGTGGGGATATTTTAAATGTTTCTTTGGGGGTTTTGGATCAAAATTTGGTGGGGGGACAAAATGTGATAAATCAAGTCAGAGATTAAGATGTATATGGTAGGGTTTAAGGTCTAGACTCAGGAAATATTTTGAATTTAGCTCCCATTCAAGTTTCCTCTAACACAGTTTTTGCATTGTCAAAGGAGGGGGTTTCGATGGGACATAGTTCTCTAATTTGTAACCCTCATTTGCAGTAAGTTTTCACTCATCCCAATACTTTGTCACCCTCTACGTATTTCACTGAATGTCAGGTCTCGAATCCTCCTCTTCTAGATAGGTTAGTTAAAACCCCAATTCCATCCTTTTCAAATACTCCATCCCCTAACTCAGGCATTTTTCCTGTTTCCTCTATCAAACACCAAAATGTTACTATCTAAAGTAGGAAAAAAAGGATATTGGTAAGGCCTCCTCTTCTATCAATCTAGAATCTAATCACTCATATATTCCTCTTTCTAAGAGACTTTCAGAGGCTAGTAAGAAAACCTTTCTGAACACGATTAACAATTATCACAGGCCCTTAGAGCAAAGCATCTCAATGCCTTGGGTGCTTAATGTCAATTTTATCCTTCAATTTCCATGGGCTTGGGGGAGCTATGAAGGTTAGGGATATTTGTTGGTTGTTCAAAGTTACTAACCCTGATATTGTGTTGATACAAGAATCAATGTGCTATGAATTCCAGTCAGTGGAAGCTTTTTCTATAATTTTGCTGAGGCGGAATATTTGTACTTTAGAATATAGTGGACTATTTGGGGCTATTGTTTCCTGTTGGAACCCTTGTGTCTCATATTTCAAACCCTTTAAAATGTGTAGTTGTATATTTTTGGAGGGTAGATTGAAAGACAGTAGTAGGATAATGAATATCCTGAATTGTTATGGCCCTTATCATGAGATAGAGGAATTTTGGAATATGTTGGAAAACAATGGTTTACTTAGGATCCCAAATTTGATTATTGCCCGTGATCTTAATTTTACCCTTAATTACTCTGAAATTTGGGGGACAAAGGGCTCAGATGGGCCCACTCTCTAACTTGTTCAATGATCTCCTTCATAGATCTAATCTTATTGATATCTCTCCTGCCAAACTGGAGCCTACATGGAGTAATGGGAGAAGTAGTGATTTTGGCATTAGTAAGAGATTGGACAGATTCATTATGGATGAAGATTTGATTTTGTCCTTATAAAGATTCAGTTCTTGGATCTTAAGATCCAGGATTTCAGACCATTTTCCGATCATCCTACAAGTTGAAGGGGGTCTCTATTCTCATAGCTATCCCTTTAAATTTAATAATATGTGGCTCAAAGATGAGGATTTCTTCTCAATGGTAATTTTTTTTTGGAATTCTCTCACAATTCTCGAGGATTCTAGTCCAATGAAAATTATAGTTTTGAAGCTTAAAGGCCACAATAAAACCACTATGTTATGGGAGAAAGAAAAAAATAAGAAAGATAAAGAAGATTTAATGCATATTGAAAGTCTTTTGGACGCACTCTTGAATTCTAATCCTTTAGGAATCTTTGCTAAGGAGGAGAAATTGGAATTATTCAACCTCGAGAATCAAAAGGATGCTTTACCTAAGAAGGAGGAAATGACTTGGAGATTGAAGAGTATAGCCATTTGGGTGTCTCTTGGAGATAATAATACAAGGTTTTTTCATAATTTTGCTTCATCGAGAAGAAATATTAATTCTATCTGGGATATTAAAGAAGAAGGGGAAAATATTTTACATTCACAATAGGATTTGGAATCGGCTATAACTTCTCATTTCAGTAAACTTTAAAGATCCTAGTACAAATGATATTGAATCTCAATTAATAGTGATCATTTTTTCCCTCTTTCTTCTTCAAGGTGGATTGTGATGCTTAGATGACCCCGTGACTCTTAAGAAAATTGAGCGGGTCTTATATCAATTTGCAAAAGACAAGAGCCCTGGGCCAGATGGCTAGCCAGTGGAATTCTTCACTGCTTTCTTTGATATTATGGAAGAGGATCTATTGCAGATGGTGGAACAATATCAGGTGAAGGGTTATGTTTGTGGTCATGCACTTAAATCTACTTGCATAACACTCATTCCCAAATCTAATAAGCTTGAAAGTTTTGGTGATTTCAGGCCTATCGCGGTTTGCAATCTTTCCTATAAAATCATCACAAAAATCATGGCAAATAGACTTAGGCCAAAATTAGCTAAGATTGTGTCTAAAAAAGCAATTTGGGTTCTTGGCTAATCGACAAATTTTGGATGTTGTCGGTGTAACTCAGGAGGTTATACGCTCTATAAAAACTAAGAATATGGATGCTATTATTTTGAAAATGGATCTTGTGAAAGATTATGACCAGGTCAGCTAGGTCTTTTTACGATCCTTTTGTTGCAAATTGGGATTCCAATCTCTGCCACAAATTGGATTGTGGTCTAAATTTCTTCAACTAATATTTTTGTCCTCATCAATGGATCATCTACTAGTTTCTTTAAAAGTTTGAGGAGACTTCAGTAAGGTTTCCCTTTATCTCAACTTTTATTCCTTTTGGTGATTGAAGGTCTCAGTAGAATGATTAATGATGCTAACATTGAAGGGAAATTGAAGGGATTAAAAATATCTACATCTGTTTACATTTCTCAATTATTATTTGCTGACGATGTTGTCCTATTCAGAAAAGGTACAAAAATGGAATGGTTCTGTTGTGTTGAAATTACAAACCTTTTCTATGCAGCTTCTGGCACGGAGATCAGTGTATCTAAATCAAGTTTTCATATCCATAAAGTAGAGGAAGGAATTATGGATAGGATTTCAGTGCTTTTTCCTTTTCAGATAAAGGACTTGAATGATGGATTCAAATACCTAGGCTACTCTTTAAATCCTAATTGTTAGAGGATTGTTGATTGGCTTTGGTTAGTTAACAAATTTGAGAAGGAGATTGGTCATTGGGCTTTCAAAATGTTATCTTTAGGTGGAAGGATGACTCTTTTAAAAGTTGTTCTTTCTAGTATTCTAGTCTATTTGTTCTCCTTGGATCATATTCCTCAATCTATTCTGACACACATTCACATAATACATTCCTCTACTTGTACTTTCTTTCATTTTACAATTTGTACTATTCTGAATTTGATGAGAAAGAAGATAATCACTTTCTTATGGTTTGGTAATAATGATGGGGGGGAAATACATCTTGTAAGTTGGAAAAGGTTATATAAGACAAAGAAGCTCGGAGGTTGGGAATTCAAAATCTTCATTAGTTTTGTACTTCCTTAAGCATGAAGAGTCTATGGCATGGCCTTTTTGGTCAAGGATTATGGTGTGAGGTGTTGAAAGGAAAACATCTCAAAGGGAATGTATTAAATTGGATTCGAAATCCCAACAACACTATTAAAAATGTTTCTAATTTCTGGTGTGGTTTTGTCAAAGCTTTTCCTTGGACCAAGCAAGGATTGGCTTGAAGGTGGGTACTGGGTCTAATGTATTTGTTGGAATTGATCCAATTGTTGGGATTGAAGATTCTTCATCTTTATCTCCTTTCATTATAGAATATTTAGCTGAACTGGGTTTCACTACCCTTTATCATATTAAAATACCTCTATGGCTTAATACTTAGATTCTTATTGGATGACTACGGAAGATCTAGGATTAGGAAGTGTTTGGGGATTTGAATTTACAAATTATATTTCGTCCTAGAACAAAACTTGTATCACACTGAATTTCAATGAAGATGAGAATGTATGGTCAAGTAATTAGAATTTTGGATAGGTATCATCGACGTCTACTTATTCTACAATTACTAGCTCTTCTTCTTTTGACGTCCCAAAGTAGTTGTTTGGAAAATTGTGGAAATGGTGCATACTGTCGAAACTAAAATGTTTCTTATGGTTGTCCTTAGAAATTTGCTTGTTGACTTGGGACAATTTACAACGCATAAGTTGGATGGGTCCTAATATTTAACCATTTGCAAGGTAGATGGTGAATCAATTAATCATGTGTTTGTACTTTGCTTATACAGTCAAAGACTCTGGAAGACCATCTATGAGATCCTCAAACTTTCTCGGGAGTGGGGTATGGATACTTTTGAAGGGATTTTTTTGAAATGGTATAAAAATTTGAATGAGCATAGACTCCTCCCTGTCTTCATCTATTGGGATATTTGGAAGTCTAGGAACTATGCTATTTCTTAGGACAAACTTGTCAACCTGTTTGCTAGTTGTATGAGGATTATGGGTAGTTATAAAGATAATGCCCTAGTGATTGCTAAAGCTAAGAAATTATGTAAGTTTCCTGTTCTTTCATACTCCATAGGGGTTGTAGGTTAATTTGATGGGGCTGCACCGTTTGGTTTCTATGGCGTGGGTATGTTTTTACAGATCAATGATGAGCATCATTTCAAACTAAAATTGAATTGTGGAAAAGGTTCAAACACAAAAGCCAAGCTTATTGCACTTTGGTGTCTAAGCACAATTACATCTTTGTTGGGTATTGATTCAATGAGTATTTTTTGGGACTCATCATTATGAATTGGACACAAAAATTGGCTCTCTACAAGTGCTTTCCCTTCTTCAATGGTGTAAGGGGACTGAATCTCTGCTCGCTTCATTTCATGCATTGAATCTTCACCACATATATAGGGAACACAACTATATTTCTGACTCTTTATCCAAAGGTACCTTGGAAGGGGAAGAAGGATTGCTTATATGGGAGGATCTTATGGAGGATATAGTGGTGGACAATGGCTCCATTCCATATTTCTTCAGTTTTTGCTGAGATCTTCTATCTAATTTTGCTTTGACTTTTATGTTATGTCTTTCCTTGGGTACTCTATCGAGAGTTAGTCTCTTTGGTGGTTTTTGTCTAGGAGTCATTTTGGGCTATGTTTTGGGGGTGTTATGTTTTATTGGGATGACTCTCATGATGTATGAATTGTATATCAACTTTGATTTTGTACTTTCTGATTCTATGAATAACAAAAGAACTAGTTTTTTTCTAGTTGAAAAAAGAAAGAAAGAAAGTTTGAAAAAAAAGAAAAAGTTTTTTAATTACTTTTAGTGCCTTTATACTTTATATTAATTAATGAAAGCTTACTTTCCAAATTTTAGTTTCCATAATATAAAATGAAAATTTGAGAGTAAGGAAAAATATTGTTAATTACTTTTTAGCGCTTTTATTCTTCATATTAATTAAGGAAAGTTTACTAACAAAAATCAAAATTTCTTTATTATATATATATATATACTTCAAAATGATGAGCTTAATTAAAATTCACATTTTATTAATGACTTTTAATTTTATGAAGTGGCCATGTAAAATGACAAATGACAACTATTTACCCGTCAAATTTCAACTTAGCTCCCTACCACCTTATATAAGAAAACTTCAAAATATTTTTAATATCATTAACTGTTACAATATATCAGCATACCAAGTGCCTAGAGAAATCAAATCTCTCCAAATGCAAACCCCTTTTTAAAGTGTAAACATTTTCATTTATTGAATTTGTATAGTTATAAATGTTTTCAATTTAGTTTGAAAACCTCTACTATTTTTACTATAAAAACAAAATATTAAAAAAACTAATTTTTTCACTCTGCTTTACATTTAATAAATCATAATTAAATTAAAATATAATTATAACTTCATGAATAATTAACTAACTTAAATTTAACACAGCTTCCAATCTATTTAAGTTCAAAATAAATGTTTCAATTTGTTAAAGTATAAACCTTTTAAAGACTCATGTCAATTTTTTATTTATGTTCTTATACCCTACTGTGGATTTTCCATATGGCAGGTTACTGATAACAGCCATCCATCAAGCCAGGGATGTCTGATAGCTTATTTTCTCACGAAGGGTCGCGTAAATGACTGCTTCGTGGGTTTTCTTCAGAGTATGCTGGTTCACTGGACTTCTCATTATCAATTTTCTGATCAGTTTGGCTGCCTGGGGTTTAAGGATACTGTCGGGTTTAAGCCCATACCTTAAACATGAGGTATATGAGGGTTTCAAGGAGAATGAAGTATGGGCTTCCTACAGAGATTCATGAAGGGCACCTCAAATTTCTCAAGGTTTTGCAATGTCTACCGAATTTTCCAAAGGAGGATGAAGTATGAGGTTGCTACAGAGATTCGTGAAGTGTTCCTCAAATTTCTCAAGGTTTTGCAATGTCTCGGGGATTCCAGTCCTGGTCAGAGGTATTTTTCACCCAAATCTGGTTTGTACTTATCAGGGCTCTGGTTGTGCTTGTTTTGAATTTAGAAAATACAGTGTTTTGGACTTGAAAGGCTGTCCACCCACTGCCATTCGAAGCAAAGATGGGGCTTCTAACAACTTATCTGAATCCTCAATCAATTCTGGTCTTAGAGAAGCACAAGGGAAAATTGAGAAAACATTCATAGAAAATGAAGTTTTAGGACCTGACGTTGATAGGATTACAACTATCCTTAAAAAAAAGAATCCTTTGATCCCCATTGAAGAGTCACTGGAAAACTGTGGCCTTAGTTTTACTCCTGTGATTGTAGAGAAAGTTGTGAGGCGATGCTTGAGAGTGAGTCATTTGGGTTTTAGGTTTTTTAATTGGGTCAAGCTTCAACCCAGATATAGGCACACTTCTGATACATACAATGCAATGATCTATATTGCGGGCGAAGAGAAAGACTTTGCCTGTGTGAAATGCTTGTTGGAAGATATGGACAGAGAGTCATGTCCAAAGACAGTAAAAACATGGACCATATTGATATCCCAATACGGGAAGGCTAATTTGGTCGCTAAAGCTCTGAAGGCTTTTGAAGAAATGGAAAATTCCGGCAATAGACCCGATAAAACTGCGTATGATTCTATGATTTCTATTCTCTGCAAGGCAAGAAAGATTGGCCTTGCTAATAAGCTCCACGAGAGAATGCTTTCGGAAAATTTGATACCAGATTTGCCCACATACAGGCTTCTCATGAAATGTCTGTGTGAGCAAGGAAGCCTCTTGAGAGCTCGAGCACTTGGAGATGAGATGCTGACGTTTGCCCATCTTTCCGAGCAGGAAGTTTATTCTCGTCTTTTGAAATGTTATTGCATAGCAGGCAGGATTGAGGAAGCTCTTGAACTGATTCATGAGATTAAGGAGAGGAGCCTATTGCCTGATCCCGAGATTTTCCACATGCTAGTGAAAGGTTTGTGCAGAAATGGCAAAATGGATGATGCTATGCAGCTAGTCAATGTCATGAAAATGCAAAATTGCACTCCTGATGAAAGCGTCTATGAGATCCTTGTCGATGGTTACTTGAAAGCAGGTCAATTAAAAAAAGCATTTGAAACAATGCATGTCATGAAAGAAGTAGGTTGCATTCCTACTGTTTCGAGCTACACTGCAATGGTTCAGCATCTTTTCAGGGCAAATGGATACAAAGAGGCTATTAACCTCTGTAAGGAAATGCAGAAATTTGGTCGTGAACCTGATGTTGTAATGATCACTGCAATGATTGCTGGGGAGGTTAACCAGGGCCACATTTCTGAAGCGTGGGAGCTTTTCGATGTTATGAAAAGCAAGGGATTAATCCCTACTTGGAAAACCTATTCTATATTCATTAAAGAGCTTTGTAAAGCTGGAAGGTCAGAGGAAGCTTGCAAGCTTTTGTTGGAGATGAAGGACAGAAGTATAAATCCTGGTGCCAGGATCTTTCAACGGGTTGTTTACTCTCTAGAAAATGAAGGGAAACAAGACAAGGTTGTTGAAGTGATGAGAGTGAAAAAATCATTTAAGCTTGTTCAGGAAGAAAAGGAGGCTGAAACAAGAATTAATCAGACGGATATTCCACCTTTCAATCTTGACTATGCTATTGATGTAGACAACCAGAGGCTTTCAAGAGATGCCCATGCTGTGCTGGTTAAGAATCATCCAAAACAAATGCAGTCCAATTTTAATGTAGAGGCAAGATGTATATTGGAAAGAGACTATGCCGATTCTGACTTTCAGAAAATATGTAGAATTCTTTTAAACAATGAGAATCAATACTCCTTAGAAGAAGCTTTACAAGAAAGTGGGGTGACCTTCACCCCATCTCTTGTGAATGCAGTTTTGCGGAGCTGTCAGAAACATGGATATGTTGCGATAAGATTTTTCTCCTGGGTAGGGCAGCAGTCAGGCTACTGCCATACTACTGACACATTCAACATGGCCATCAAAATCACAGGCAGTGCAAAAGATTTCAGGTATATGAGAGGTCTGTTGGCATATATGAGGAGCGAAGGTTGCCCTATTACAGCTAATACATGGACTATCATTATAACTCAGTATGGTAGAGCAGGCTTGACGAATGCTGCTTTGCTGAAATTCAAAGAGATGAAAGATGATAACTGCAAGCCTAATGCAAGTACATATAAATATTTAATCATGTTTCTTTGTGGAAAGAAAGGAAGAAATATACCGGCAGCATTGGAAGTGTTCCAGGAGATGTTACATGCAGGTTTTATGCCAGACAAATCCCTTTCTGGTGTCTTTCTTACAAGCTTGTGTGAAGAAGGAAAACTCATAGATGCTCGAAAATGTGCTGATGATTTACAAAGAAGGGGGTGTTTCAAAAGTCAAATTATTCATACGATCCTCGTAAAAGGTTTCTCCAGGGTAGGCAAAATGTCAGAGGCCCTAGAGTTGGTGGATGAAATGAAAAACTGGGGATGTGTCATTGATGAATATGTGTATGGTAGCCTTCTCCCTGGATTATTGAGGGCGGGTCAAGTAAATAAGGCTTTAGAAATGTTCGAGAATATGAGGGATGCAGGTTATTTACCAACTGTTCATACATACACTGCACTGATTATTCATTTCTTTAGGGAAAACAAATCAAAGCAAGCCTTATGGTTTGTTGAAAAAATGAAAAATGATGGTTGTGAGCCAACCGTTGTTACATATACAGCATTAATTAGAGGGTATATGAATGAGGGATTAACTTCTGATGCCTGGAATACTTTCAATCTCATGAAGGAGAAAGGGCCTCCTCCTGATTTTGAAACTTACTCTACATTCATTCACTGTCTTTGTAGAGCTGGTAAATCAAAAATGGCACTGGAACTACTACACGAAATGATAGAAATTGGTACTCACCCAAGTGCTCTGAACTTCAAGACAGTGTTTTTTGGTTTCAACAGAGAAGGAAAGCGACAAGAAGCTCTGAGTGTGCTGCGGGCTAAATGGGCCTTGTCAAGAAGAAGAAAAGCTTACATTTTACCAAAGTATGCGTCTTTGCAACCAACTCCTTTTCCTCAATACTTGTAGAATTTAGCATTCACTGATCTTTTGGAATTTGAATCATTGAAATCACTATTCGAAGATAAGCTTAGAGGCAGTGTTGTTAATATATCATTGAATTTCACATTTTCATGCTTAACTAATATTCAAACAAAATTCATATTTTGCCTAGGATTTTCTCCGCTAAGCCAGGATTTTCTCTGCTGAGCCCTGCTTTATTGTTAAGCGCACTATTCATGCTTGAATTTCTTGGCACATGTATAATTGCCATTAAGATGCTTGTATGCGATTTGGAGTAATAATAATGTTAAGGCCACCATCTGCCTTCAGGATTTAACATTGTACTAGTGTATTACGCAAGCCTGCATAAACAAATGGATTTAGGAACTGGACGCTTTAGACAACTAACATAGTGTTAGATCTTAGGAATACGAAGGGGATGAACAAGGGGATTAAAATAATAAAATATGTTCATATGGCCGGTATAAATAGAATCTTGGATTGAAGCTTTTTGTATCATGTTACTTGGAAATTGTCAAGGAACTTTTTGCCATCTAAACATGCTTTGAGTAATGCAACCAATTTGTTTAATCTACTCCTAGTTTCTGAGTTTTGGCTCCTTATCACTTTTGTCCACTCCCATGCTGTAGACGTTTTCTAGAAACAGACGCAATTTTTATTGGATGCCAAAGCAATGGGATGCAGAAATCGGATTCTTTTGGGAGAACCAAAGTTTTCTTTAGACCAACCAAAATGATGTGAAAGGCTGTCAAACTATAATGTAAAGAGAGATCACATTCTTTACGTTTCTTCAAATTTTAGTTAATGGGTCTAACGATTAAGAACTTGTGTTTCCTCTTTGGAGGTCACAGGTTCAACTCCTGAAGGGGCCAGGGTATGTACACCTCTGTAGACTAAGCAGTCAAATCATGGTGTGGAGGGATCCGTTATCTCACAAACAAGAGGGCCATATACATCAATGTGTCTGGCTAGGCTGTGGTCTTACATTGGATTATTATTATTATTATAAATATTTGCTATCTATACAAGATTGAACTTAGAACAGAGCTTGATAAGGAAAAGAAATACCAGCTTTCAGCTTTCCTATTTGCACAGAATTTTCACTGTTACTACTCCTAGCATCGAATATTTTATTTTCATTCTTCTTATGCGACCAAGTTGTCATCTTCATTTGTTGAATGGTCCGGGATGGAGTTGATTGAATGAATCTCTTGAACGGACCAAGGAGGCTCATCTGCCAAACCCTGAAGTCTGATTCCTTCAAGAGAGTTGCAGCCTTCTCTAGACCAACTGGACTTCTGTAGAAGACTTTCAAACCATAATAAAGAAAAAGTTACTGGATTTTGTACTTTGTATTAGTTCTTATTTTATTCAGAGTGCTTAAATGTGCGTGCATGGAACTAGATATTTGGTATCTAGACAAGCCTGAACTAGAGCAAAGCTTGATCCGAAAAACCCAGCCCACAACTTCCCATTACACAAAAATTTGCTGTCTCTACTTCCAGCATTGATGAGTTTCTCCAGGACTGTGTTGAATTATTCGCTTGCTGAATGGTCCAGGAGGGAGTTGCTTGAGAAGATCAATTACACAGTCCAAGGAGGCTCAGCTAGCAGGGCAAGTGTGGCCGAGATGGATTGGGAGGTGCAGAGAATTTGAGCCTCTTTGGATACAGACAGGTCCTGCATCTCCTTGAAAATCTGGGTGTCCCTAGTACACATAAATGATTCTAGAAATTAATGGAATAGGAGAGAAACTAAGAAGTTATAAGCCATCATGGTAATATAATACTTCTACAAGTCCTGTCCTGTCTGGATTGAGATGGCCTTGCCATTTTACCTGCACATTTGTTGCATTTTTGGAGCACATGCCAACACTTGAAACTCTGAAACATTTTGAGGAATTCCTTCATGTGATGATCTTGGATAAGTGGATATTTGAGGATTCAGACTTCGCGGAGAGTGAGGAAATGATTGGTTGAGACTTCCATAGTGCCACCACTTCCTTTGAGCAGTTCCAGGCCTTTGTAAGCTGCCGAGGCTTCTGCATAGTTATCAGTTGAAGTGACTAGTCACTACACTCCATGTAAATATTTTCAGCGTCAATCCTCTAGGACAAGAAATTAATCCACCAGACCCAGCTAGACTTCAAATATCCTTCGCTACTCCATCAAAGAAAGGACATATTTCTTTTGCATTTGTATGTTCAATGCAACTATTGACACACTGTGCAGAGTATTTGACACAACTGACTGTCGTGCTGGCTGCCAGAGGTCAAAGCTTATTTCAGATTAGAGTCCCAGCCTTGGAGTTTCCAAGAGGTCAGCCATCCTTTTTCTTTTTCATCCATTCCTTCAAGGCCTTTCCTTCTCTGAGTGTTTCCCTAAGAAGGTTTATTATGGAGGATTTGACATTTTTAGGCATTCAGGCTTTACCATAGAAAATAAAAAGGTAAAATTTTACCAATCCCAGTGCCTAGATAATTATTTCCAAGTCATTTCCTTCTACAATTAAATTGTAGCTCATTGGATAATTTATGCTGGTTGGAATTATTAACAAAAATAAAATAGAAGAAGCAAAATCCAAATAGATCTCTCAATAATACATGCACAACAAAATTTTGCCCTTCAAATATGCTTTTCATTAAAATAATATTCAAGCATACAAAACTCCCTCGTTGGGAAAATGCCCAATGAAGAAAATAGATTCAACAACGTGACAAATTTGCCCCTAGAGACATCTTCTGTAAATCTATCCCTGAAAACTCCTTTGCACCTGTACGGACTGTTGTCCGATCCATACAGCCCGTTGTATGATATGCAGAAACTGCATGTGGCCTGCTGCGCAACTTGCAGAAACTGCTTGTGGTTTGCTTTACAACTGGCATGTGTGTTGTGTACAGTTGCGCCTGCAGAAATTGTTTGCAGCCTGCTGTACGGTTGGCACATGTGGTCTGTGCAACTGTTGTATGACTGTACAATCCTGTTGTATGACCCTGCCGTTGCAATTCTGATACCTCTGCCCAGCTAGTACGGTCTCTTGGAATATGCTCTGATTGTTGTCTTTTTCTCCCTGCCAAATCTGGAAAGTAAAAGTCCTTCTCCAGTCTCATAAATGATGTGAAGTAAAAGTCCTTCTCCACTCTCAGAAATGAATCATTTAATTCAACGTTTGTGTGTCTTCTCCTCTCACTTTGACTGCCTTTTATAATCTTGAGATGAGCCTGTTATCACATATACATTCTACAGCTGGGCTTCCATGATGCAACATGCAGACTTATCTTTTATTCTATTCCGGGCTATTTTTTCACATGGGGTATTAGCATGGATTTTTACAACTTCAACCATTCCAGAGCTTTGTTCATTAGATTTTCCTTGCCAGGACTGAGATTCAGGAGTCCATTGAGATGCTTTTAGTGATGACCTATTTCCGTGGAGCAAAGCAACAGATCCGAGTTGGTATACACAGTTATAGAGGGGCTTATCAGCGGGAGACAAATATATGAGGTGAGATCATGTATATGCTTCTTTGGTTTGATTTTGCTCAATGATGTATGTCAAACTGTAAACACTTGTGCTTGTCATGTTTGATGATTATGGTGACCTATGCTTATATGTACTAATGCTTTAACTTGTGTTATGACCAATCAAGGGACTCAATGTGAAGATTGTTGCCCATGCCATGCTTGTACAAATAGTAAACCTTAGTGCTAGGTTGGTTCCATGTATCACTTGTCCCCGTCCATCTAGTTTCATCCATTATAAACCAATATTGTGACTTAGATTGTTTGAGGCTTGTGAGATTGAAGATCCTTTCCCTATTTTGACCTTTATGCATGATGGATCCCATGTTGTTTTGTGTCTTGGCTTTGAGTTGTGCAACAAAACTTGCCGAAGCTTTGATCCTTCTAGGTCAGGAGAACCCGCTGGTGTTGGTTCGTGAGCTTAGACGAGTTGGGTTTGAAGCCTTCACCTCTCTGGTCGGTTGCCCCCGATGTTTGGTCATCACTGTGGATATTCCCCCTAGTTGCCCGAGAAGTTGTCAGCTAAAACTTGAAGCAATATGTCTACCATCATTACATGCATTATGAGCTATATGCTATATATTATGAAATGCAAAGCCCGCAAATGAAAATGTAAACTGTGTCTTTAGACACAAATAAAAAAACGCTATGAAGTGAAATTGTTAAAAGCCCAAATAAAGCAGTGGATAAACAAATGCTAAATCTAAAGACTGTTGGCCATCTTATTGAAATGTAATGATTAATTCCTCATGAAGCCTACGGATTTTGATGTAAGATGAAGAAAGGAACAACTAATTCCAAGTGTCCTCTAGGATCTCTTCACTACAATTTCTTGTGTACTCAACGCAAGGGTCCTAGAAAAAATCATCATGTAGCTTGATCTTTAGCTTGGATGTGAGTCATAGACATGTTGTCAAAGTTGAATGGACACTTTTCAGATCAACTCATCCACTTGTGAGACACCACCATTCCCTATTGTTTATCTGTCATGCATATGTCACTTTGGTTGTGTGTGCTTGTCATTATTCAGAGAGATCACAAAGTCAAAGTCAGTCTAAAGTCATTACCCTTTGCCTCAACCTTTGTTGTCCATCCTCACCCAGCAATAACACATTGTTTACACTTTGTAAGTATGGCATGGACAAGCAGACTTCCAGAAAGTTCCAAGATTTTTTAGAAGCACATGTATATCTTTTACTATTATTATTATTGTCACCATGATTATGAATAACATTGATTTAAACTTGGTTTTGATATACACCATTGGAACTTTTTTTACCCTGGATACTTACAGGTTCATATGGATACAATTTCTCACCTTCAGTTTGGGAACTTTGACCTAGTCAACTTAGTTTGACCAAGTCAAACACGGTTCCCAAGGCAATGACTCAAAACACAACATGGTCTATATTTGTTCTAGACATGCTTAGGACCAATACTGTGGTTTCCGTTTTGAAAGTTTGGCCTCGCTTCTCTTGAAAAGTGATTATTATCACTTTATTATTGGCCAAATGATCAAATTTTATTACATATGGTAGTATGTTTGGTTCTTCTAGAGTAGTGCTGTGTTTCAGGGGGTATGAGTAGTCACTTATACCATTCTTCTATGTCTCCAAAGAATCCGGTGTAGCCAGTTTGCCACAGTTCTCAGCCTGGACAAAGTTATGATGATTTTATTATTTTTCCAGAGGATGTACTACAAAAAATGAATTAGGAAATTTATTGAGAAAATCGATTTGGCTTGTTGGGTCAATGAAATGGCAAGGGAATTTCTCCAGATGATTTATTATCACTCTCCGGACACTTCTACACCGGTTTCATCTATTTTCATGCTCGAGATTATTATTTTGGCTCTCTTAGAGAGAACGTCTCCCATAGGGCGAAGTTGATCAAAATGACCAAAATAAAAGTGTGTAAATCAAGTTGTATCTTTAGAAATATGTATGGGGGACCCCCTAATGACCCCCCCATGTCCCCTAAGTGTCAAACTTGCAACAATAATAATTTATCATGTTGTAAAAATGGGCTTTATGAGGTAATTCGCCCCCCTCTTGACTTAGTCATATTGATCCATGTATTGGTCCGTGTAAAAGTGATATCCGCCGTTGATGATGTTTTAATCTCAACCGTTGGATGAAAAATTCAGTTAGGGTTCGTGTCTCTCAAAAGCTATATAAAGAAGAGACCCCCCTCATTGTACCCCATCGAGAAATTTTGTACTCGTGGCTCTGGATATTTGAATAAATAGATTTTTGCAGAAATTCTTGGATCTTCTTTGTGGGATGTTCTTGTCAATGATTGGAAAGTTTACCTTGCTTAGCATTTGAAGTATTTTTCCAGGGTATCAAATATTTTTGGAAGATAATGGTTTGCATGTAGGAGGGCGTTTTCTCTTGGGGCATTTTTGTGGATCTCCCAACTCATTGAGTCTTAAAGATGTTTTCATAATCAGGGGGTTTTTCAATAGCATCTTTGATCTTTGATAGGCACTTTGATTTTCTTGCATTACCAGTGTCTTTTTCATGCATAGCAAATCTCACTTTCAGTAGTTTGTCTGTGCAGAGAAGAGGGGCATGCTACCTCATTTGCGCAAATCGTTTTGACTTGGTACTTCGTCAAAATCGCTTTAAATTGATCGAGACAAGACAAATCATCATTTGCAAGGCATCTACAAGATTTTCTGGGTAAGATCTACTCATTCTCTGGCGAAACTCTCATTTTAAAACCCTCGATTTTTAGATTTATAGGTTCTAGTTTGCGACGAGCTTTGAAACTTAAAACTCACATTGGAAATATGTTAAAGCCCTTTAGTTTAAAATTACGTGACCATTGGACTCCATTTCCCCTTCTAACGCTCTTGCCATTCCTTTAAGGGAATACACCCTCTCTGGGACAAGTGGGTATCTTCAATTTCGCAAATTGGGTATTGCTAGTTTTACCTCCAATTGTCTAATCTTACACCTAGCAATCAATCCGAGTATCCAATTTCATTTAATTTCACAATTTTTCCCTAGATCTCATTTTTATGCTTAAAACCGTAAGGTAGAATTGGGGCTTTTCGCTTGGATGCTCGAAATCTCTTAGTAATTGTTTTAAACTCTAATTAACTATCCCACTAAGAGATTCCACCAAGACTTCCCGAATCATCCGCTCGTTTTCCTTATTTTAGGGCTATCTGGGTCATAGGGACGCCCCCTAGACTTAGTATTTTCACCAAATCCGAAGTGCCGATATCCTTGACTAACATGACATCTGAGTTCTTTTAGAGGTCTTGGATATCATAGGTCACGACTTTAGTTTCCTTTCCTTTGCCATCTTGGATAGGATCACCCCACAGGGCAACTACAAGATTCGTGATAACAAAGTCAAAACCCTAACCTCCAAAGTGATCAATAGTTGAGATTAGATCTCACCTCACTTGAGTCCAAGGGCTAAGATTCATTTAATTAACTTAAATCACTAATGTCAAAAACTTAGGCATTTTATTAAATAAATCTCAATTTATTATAAAATGACATTCACTTGAACAATTTAATTATTAAAATGAATTCCAAAGTTCTGTCAGGTAACGATTTCCACAAGTTATACACAAATTCATGTGGAAATCCCTGTCTGAGTTATAAACTTCCACAAGTAACATTCCTACTTAACCATGCTTTTTGGCAAACACATGTGGGGATAGTCCTAGATAGACTTGAGCAGAGGTTTCCTTTGAAGGTCTCTTGTATAGGGATTGTTTCATCTAAGAAAGAGATGCTCCCATGATGAAGGTTTGGAAGAAGAGACAAGACCTGTATGAGAGAATACAAGTGCTTGAATCCCAAGGGAAAAAGGACAATCAAGAAAGGCATGACATGATATTTTCTCATCATATTTGGGAAGGGAACATCAAGAAGGGCCAATGAAACCCTTCTTAATCATTTTTTCTTTTTTCTTTTTAACTATGGGGAATCAGTGACTTGTTAAGATTACCTAGGCTAGGTCCATGTTCAAATCCAGCAACTGCCACTATAATCCCAATAGTATATCTAACAACCTACAAGCTAAGATTCATTTAATTAACTTAAATCACTAATGTCAAAAACTTAGGCATTTTATTAAATAAATCTCAATTTATTTAAAAATGACATTCACTTGAACAATTTAATTATTAAAATGAATTCCAAAGTTCTGTCAGGTAACGATTTCCACAAGTTATACACAAATTCATGTGGAAATCCCTGTCTGAGTTATAAACTTCAACAAGTAACATTCCTACTTAACCATGCTTTTTGGCAAACACATGTGGGGATAGTCCTAGATAGACTTGAGCAGAGGTTTCCTTTGAAGGTCTCTTGTATAGGGATTGTTTCATTTAAGAAAGAGATGCTCCCATGATGAAGGTTTGGAAGAAGAGACAAGACCTGTATGAGAGAATACAAGTGCTTGAATCCCAAGGGAAAAAGTACAATCAAGAAAGGCATGACATGATATTTTCTCATCATATTTGGGAAGGGAACATCAAGAAGGGCCAATGAAATCCTTCTTAATCATTTTTTCTTTTTTCTTTTAAACTACGGGGAATCAGAAGATGGAGTCGTTGATGTATTGACCATGTAGCTACAGTCTACAAGATCTAACAACAATGAGAAATGTATCGAAGGATAGAAAAGAGGTATGGATGCAATGACTAGTTCAATCTTAAAAGAAGTCATCTCGAGTCGGGCCCTACGCAAGACACCGACCTAGACCAAGGCAGTCACTGGCAATGAGCTCAAAGGTGGAATTGACCTATAAGAGTGAATAGAAGGGGATCGTTGACGAGAAATCGATTTTTTTTTAAATCAAGAAAACTTAAGAGAGAGAAAGGAAGGAAGAAAAACGAATGGAATGGAATTAGGTAGTTCAGATTGTTTTTCGGTAGATTAAGTGACCTAGGGATATACATTTATTAGAACAATTGAATTATCTCCTAGTCAAAAGTAGAATTAGACACAAATTTAGAAGAGAAAGGAAAGCTAACAACGGCTAAGTTATAGAGTTCTCTTTCGTGTCTTGATTAACCTAAACTTTGGAGATTAAGAGAGGTGGACAAGGAAGGAAATCACATCGAAATTTTTTGTTGTAGGTGTTGGACCGAGGTGGTTGAAGATGAGAGAAGCCAAAAGTATCCTATAGAGTTTTTCTTCACTCGAACAAGAATAGACAAGTTACTAGACCTTGAAAAGGGACTTGATCTTGATCCATGTTGAAATGTGTTGCCACCTAATTTGCACCTCAGGTCGCGTGGCAGAAATTTTCAAGCCACTGGGTGTAACCTTGGGGGCAAGCCAGAGTCAAGTGTTGTAACCTAATACTTGACTCCTACGTCTATGCTAACTCAAAGAGAAGCCAAGCAGGGTGGTCCTGTTATCACTCAAGATGTAGCTACCTCTAAAGATATCCTATGTCGGAGGGCACCTAAACCAAGGGACACTAAGCCAGAGTCAAGTGCTGTCACCTAATACTTGACTCCTCCGTCTACGCTAACTCTTAGAGAAGCCAAGCGGGGTGGTCCTAATATCACCCAAGATGTAGCTACCTCTATAGATATTCTATGCCGGACGGTAGAGGAGGGCACCTAAACTAAGGGACACTGCAAGGGCCTCATCCGCTACAAATGGAGTGGTTTTTACACCGGACGAGCTCTTGTCACTTTACATCAAGCTTAGTGCAAGATCAAAGGGGAGACCCTTGTTAGCTAATGAAAGGAAATAGACAAAACAAGACAAACACACACAATGATCAAAACAATAATCGAGAAAGTGATGTCTTGAATTGAAAACCTAGATCTATCAAATGATTGTTGAGATGAGAATTTTAAGGATAGGTTGAGAGGCCGAATCAAATAATGAAATTATCAGCCGATGTGAGGTTATCCCAACAACAAATTTATAAACCAGATCTAAAGAAATAAGGTACCAATGTAAAATAGCCAGTTTAACCCACCTAGGGTTTAGGCAATAAAATGAACAATGGCTATAAACTGGGGTTTAAATGGATTATTAGCACTTCAAATTTGTTACTGATGTAAGATATGGAGTTTAGACAACGATCAATCAACACCCAGATCACCAAAGAAGGAAAATGTTCAACTTCCAAAGTACGACAAATCGCCCCAAAGAGGACCAGTGCTAGTAAGTGGGAAAATGGAGTCAGATTAAAATCAAATTTGGTCTCTAAGGGTTTTAGATAGGGTTTTAGAAAATTCCCAACTTGGGTTTTCAGTTATAAGCACAAAAGTGACCCGGTCTACTACATCTACGAAACTAGGGTTTAAAACTTTAAATTTTTGAGTTACTAATGGAATAGAAACCGGAACAACAACAATATTGGAAGAGAATACCTCAAAATCTTGTGGCTGCCGAATACAAACAACTGGAAGTGAAGTCGAGAAAAATCCATTTAGTTCTAAGTGAAGTCGATCTTCCTCAATGAAACCAATGCTCCCCTCTCCTACAAACAACCGAAAGTTAGATTTGATTCACAAAAAAGAAGCTAAGCAATGAAAGGCAACTCAAAGACATCACAATGATCACAAATATGCAAGAGCAAACTCCTTGAGTTGAAAATCGATCGGAGAGAGAGAGATGAGCCTCCCCACAAAAATATCCTCCACCAAATAGTTATTTGCAATACAAACACGACGTTGGAAAAATATGGTTCGAAACAAGCATAGATCTACTCAAATGTCTTAGAGAATCAATTTTCAATCAAGTATGAAAATATTCAACAAAGATAACACAAGATTTCTTCACAAAGTTTCTCTCTATTGTCGAATATCCAAGAGCCAAAAGTCTATTACAATCACGTTCACGAATATATAGAATCCATAATACAAAATCCCTAGCTCCAAAATGATGGAGGGTTGGAATCAAATCATAATCCATATAAATCAATGATGGTGAGTGTCTCATCCAATCAAAATAGGGGGAGGATTTTCCTCTAAGGCGCCCCAAGTATCCGCATCATAAATGTTATTTATGTTGCTCAAGCGCATGTTGGATCGAGATGACTCCTAGAAAAATGGAGCAAGCATATGTAAGGATGGAAAAATGGAACAGGACAAGATGTCAATATCGAATAGCTAATAAATTACAGAGGCGAAAGGTGGCAACCTTAGTGTAAATCTAATGATGTAGAGAAGGCAGAGGATGGAGTCGTTGATGCATCGACCATGTAGATGCAGTTTGTAGGATCTGACAACAACGAGAAATGTATCAAATGATATAAAAGAGGTATGGAATCTAGATGCACTGACTAGTTCAATCTTGAAATAAGTCATCTAGAGTCGGGCCCTACCCAAGACAGCGACCTAGACCAAGGAAATCATTGGCAATGAGCTCAAAAGTGGAATTGACATATAAGAGTGAATAGAAGGAGATCGTTGATGAGAAATCAATTTTTTTATACAATCAAGTAAACTTAGGAGAGAGAAAGGAAGGAAGAAAAACGAATGGAATGGAATTAGGTAGTTCAAATTGTTTTTCGGTAGATTAAGTGACGTAGGGATATACATTTATTAGAACAATTCAATTAACTCCTACTCACAAGTAGCATTAGACACAAATTTCGAAGAGAAAGGAAAGCTAACAACGGCTAAGTTATAGCGTTGTCTTTCGTGTCTTGATTAACCTAAACTTTGGAGATTAAGAGAGGTGAACAGGGAAGGAAATCACATCGAAATTTTTTGTTGTAGGTGTTGGACCGAGGTGGTTGATGATGAGAGAAGCCAAAAGTATCCTATAGAGTTTTTCTTCACTCGAACAAGAATAGACAAGTTACTAGACCTTGAAAAGGGACTTGATCCTGATCCATGTTGCAGTGTGTTGCCACCTAATTTGTACCTCAGTTCGTGTGGCAGAAATCTTCAAGCCATTGGGTGCAACCTTGGGGGAAAGCCAAATTCAAGTGCTATCACCTAATACTTGACTCCTCCATCTACGCTAACTCCTAGAGAAGCCAAGCGGGGTGGTCCTGTTAATACCCAAGATGTAGCTACCTCTAAGGATATCCTATGTCGAACGGTAGAGGAGGGCACCTAAATCAAGGGACATTGCAAGGGCCTCGTCCACTACAAATGGAGTAGTTTTCAAAGCTGAGGGCTCTTGTCATTGTACATCAAGCTAAGAGCAAGATCAAAGGGGAGACCCTTAGTAGCTAATGAAGGGCAACCGACAAAACAAGAGAGACACACACAATGATCTAAGCAATAATCGACAAAGTGATGTCTTCAATTGAAAACCTAGATCTATCAAATGATTGTTGAGATGAGAATTTTAAGGATAGGTTGAGAGGCCTAGTCAAAGAATGCAATTATCAACCGATGTGAGATTATCCCAACAACAAATTTATAAACCAGATCTAAAGAAATATGGTACCAGTGTAAAATAGCCAGTTTAACCCACCTAGGATTTAGTCAATAAAATGAACAATGGCTATAAACTGGGGTTTAAATGGATTATTAGCACTTCAAATTTGTTACTGATGTAAGATATCGACTTTAGACAAAAATCAATCTGTTATCACCAAACTTGTAGTTGCCTCTATGAGGTGGGTCCAAGATGGATGGTAGATGAAAGGGAAACTAAAGTGGTGGAACCAAGATAGCCTCGACTCACAAATGGATGGTTGTCACGCCAATCGAGGAAATCTTCACTTGATGTTATCTTAGCCCAAACAACAATGGGGAAGACCCAGATCTACTCCCGACAGGAGAGATCAGACCTAAACACCAGATCAAATCAAATGGAGTTGAAGTACGTAAGGTGTAAGGTGGAGTAAACCCTAGATCTATGGATGACATCACAAGGTGAACTAGGGCTTGGATCAGGGGTTTATGAGATGTGAAATTTGATCCAAGTTAGAAACACAAGTGACCTATAAGCCTATTACTAGATCTGGGACCAGGGTACTAGGAAAAGATGAAGATATCCATTGCCTTGGGAAACGTGACCAATGTAGGGAGGGTAAGAATAGGATTGGGGTTATCTAGTACCACGAGATAGACTCAAAAGAAGGTATAACAGTATCAAAGTACCCGATCATTTTTCCCCTAGTAAACATTTCGAGCAAAATCCATTTAGTTATAAGTGAAGTCGATCTTCCTCAATGAAACCAATGGTCCCCTCTCCTACAAACAACTAGAACTTAGATATGATTCACAAAAAAGAAACTAAGCAATGAAAGGCAACTCAAACACATCACAATGATCACAAATATGCAAGAGCAAACTCCTTGAGTTAAAAATCCTTTGGAAAGAGAGAGAGATGAGCCTCCCCACAAAAACGTCCTCCACCAAATCGTTATTTGCAATACAAACACGACATTGGAAAAATATGGTTCGGAACAAGCATAGTGTTGAGACTGAGAGGGGGGGTGAATCAGTGTAAAGCAATTTTTAATCTTTTCTCAGCTTATCAAAATCAACTGTTAGTTCATCATACAATAATTCTGCTGATCTCTTAATCATTCTATAAGCATTTTTCACTTCATCATTCATAAATCAAAAGCAATTAAATCATCAAGAGCCATAACACAGAAGAACACCACATCATATGAATTTGTAATATTTTTATATTAATTGTGGTTCGGCTACAACCGTTAGGCGAAATCAGCACCTATTGATAAATAGAGCACCTACTCTTAATCCAGGACCCTGCCTGGTTTTCTTAGACCCTGCTAAGAAGGGTTTGAGGTATCCTAACCTCAAAAACAAGTCAAGCTTGCATTTACAATTAAGGTTCACTGTCACAAGACAACTCTGTCACATCATCAACACTGCTCATCATATCAGTTCTGCTTTAACACTGCTTATCATTACAACTGCTGGCCATCTACTGCTGCAAATTATCTTCAGGTCAGAACTTCTTCTGCTAGTTAACTCAGCTCATACTGCTCATCATAAATGCTGCTCATAGTCCAGTTATCATACAACTCCTATTGCTGATCATCTGCTCATCATTCAACACTGCTGCTGCTCATTACCACTGCTTATCTCTGCTCATTAATCAAGAATCCAGCTGGTCACTGTCAAGTCATCATCTATCAATCACTGCTGCTCAACACACTGCTGAGTCATCAAGGTCTGTTCAATGATCTCTGCTTTGCTGATCCACCACTGCTCAAGAAGACTCATCAATCCACATATCAAGTCTGCTGTTGCCATGCCAATTGTCATCTAATCATCATGTCTTTTGCTGTAGATGTGTTACTGCTGTATAATCACCATTCTCTGGTTCACTTGGTTGCTGGTCCTATCTTCTGCTGCAAGCTCATCTTCACATTGAATCAATCAAGCATAAACTGTCAAGCTACTTTTCAAGCGGCTGTCAATATGCATAAGACTGCCATTCTCCTACACTTATGCATGTTACTCAACTTGGTTGTATCATCAACAAATTAGGGCTGTCAATACTAGGGCTGTCATCTTTATTTTTATTTTTACTTAGAACTGAGCATGAAACTGTGCCGACCAAATCAGCTCCAAAATAGCTCTAAATTAACTTTCTTTGCCAAAGCACCAAAATCTCCAAATGCTCACAACATACTGGCATCCACGAGAACAAATCATCCACAAATCAAATGTCCTCAAATGCAT